>SJYT01066502.1:4426-141405 GCA_006410635.1 Cephalophus harveyi
TTTTACGTAGCCTTTCTATTTTTTCATTTTTTATATATAACCTCAATTTATGTTTCTGATATCATGATGGCAAGAAATAAGTGCATAAGTGCTAGTCATTAGAAAATCTTATAAGCAAAATAAAATGCCCCACTCTGGAGATGATGATACAACTTAATTGTAAGGATGAGCAGATGAACTGTCTCACATTTTATATCAATTTCCACACTTCTTCAAAACTAATTAGTTATTATTTAATAATTAGAGCTGCCATTTTGGGGGGGTCATCCCAGTGCACCAGCTCAGAGCACCCTGTATAATGCATCGAACCTAGACTGGCGATTCATTTCACATATGATAATTTACATGTTTCAGTGCCATTCTCCTATATCATTCCACCCTCGCCCTCTCCCACAGAGTCCAAGAGACTGTTCTATACATCTGTGTCTCTTTTGCTGTCTTGCATACTGGGTTATCGTTACCATCTTTCTAAATTCCATATATATGCATTAGTATACTGTATTGGTGTTTTTCTTTCTGGCTTGCTTCACTCTGTATAATAGGCTCCAGTTTCATCCACCTTATTAGACTGAGTCAAATGTATTCTTTTTAATGGCTGAGTAATACTCCATTGTGTATATGTACCACAGCTTTCTTATCCATTCATCTGCTGATGGACATCTAGGTTGCTTCCATGTCCTGGCTATTATAAACACTGCTGCAATGAACATTGGGGTACATGTGTCTCTTTCAATTCTGGTTTCCTCTGTGTGTATGCCCAGCAGTGGGATTGCTGGGTCATATGGCAGTTCTATTTCCAGTTTTTTAAGGAATCTCCACACTCTTCTCCATAGTGGCTGTACTAGTTTGCATTCCCACCAAGAGTGTAAGAGGGTTCGCTTTTCTCCACACCCTCTCCAGCATTTATTGCTTGTAGACTTTTGGATAGCAGCCATTCTGACTGGTGTGAGATGGTACCTCGCTGTGGTTTTGATTTGCTTTTCTCTGATAATGAGTGATGTTGAGCATCTTTTCATGTGTTTGTTAGCCATCTGTCTTCTTTGCAGAAATGTCTGTTTAGTTCTTTGGCCCACTTTTTCATTGGGTCGTTTATTTTCCTGGAATTGAGCTGCAGGAGTTGCTTGTATATTTTTGAGATTAATTCTTTGTCAGTTGCTTCATTTGCTATTATTTTCTCCCATTCTGAAGGCTGTCTTTTCACCTTGCTTATAGTTTCCTTTGTTGTACAGAAGCTTTTAATTTTAATTAGGTCCCATTTATTTATTTTTTGCTTTTATTTCCAATATATTCCAGTATCAACTGGTTTGATCTCCTTGCAGTCCATGGGACTCTCAAGAGCCTTCTCCAACACCACAGTTCAAAAGCATCATTTCTTAGGCACTCAGCCTTCTTTATGGTCCAGCTCTCACATCTGTACATGACTACTGGAAAAACCATAGCTTTGATTATATGGACCTTTGTTGGCAAAGTAATGTCTCTGCTTTTTAATACACTGTCTAGGTTTGTCAGAGCTTTTCTTCCAAGGAGAAGAGCTGGCTTAGTGGTGGTGAATTCTCTCAGCTTTTGCTTGCCTGTAAAGCTTGCTTTCTCCTTCAAATCTTAATGAGATCCTTATTGGGTAGAGTAATCTTGGTTGTAGGTTTTTCCCTTTCATCACTTTAAGTATATCCTTCCATTCCCTTCTGGCCTGAAGAGTTACTTTTGAAAGATCAGCTGTTATCCTTATAGGGATCCTCTTGTATGTTATTTGTTTCTTTTCCCTTGCTGCTTTTAGTATTTGTTCTTTGTGTTTAGTTTTTGTTAGTTTCATTAATATATATCTGGGTGTGTTTCACCTTGAGTTTATCCTGTATAGGACTCTCTGGGCTTCTTGGACTTGGGTGGATATTTCCTTCCTCATTTTAGGGAAGTTTTTAACTTTTATCTCCTCAAATATTTTCTCATGCCCTTTCCTTTTGTTTCCTTCTTCTGGGACACCTATGTTCAAATGTTGGAGCATTTAACATTGTCCCAGAAATCTCTGAGGCTTCCTCCTTTCTTTTTATTCTTTTTTCCACTCTGCTTCATTCATTTCCACCATTCTATCTTCTAGCTCACTTATCCTCTCTTCTGCCTCAGGTCCTCTACTGTTGGTTCACTCCAGAGTGTTTTTAATCTCACCTATTGCATTGTTCACTACTAATTGACTATTTCTTCTAGTTTCTTCTTAAACATTTCTTGCATTTTCTCAACCTGTGTCTCTAATCTATATATCCATAACTGTATTTTGTTTTCAAGATTTTGCATCATCTTTACTATCATTATCCTGAATTCTTTTTCAGGTAGACTGCCTATCTCCTTCTCTTTGGTTTGGTTTGGTAGGTTCTTATCATATTCCTTCACCTGCTGGATATTTCTTTGCCTTTTCATTTTGTTTAGTTTGCTATGTTTGGTGTCTCCTTTCTGCAGGCTGGAGGATCATAGTTCCTCTGTGACTGTGAAGTCTGCTCCCTGTGAGTGGGGTTGAATCACTGCCTTGTGAGGGTTTCTTGATTGGGGGGACTTGTGTCTGTGTTCTGGTGGATGGAGCTGGCTCTCATCTCTCGGAGGGTAATGCAGTGTCTAGTAATGAGTTTGGGGATGTCTCTGGATTTGGTATGACTTCAGGCAGCCTGTTTTTAATGTTCAAGATTGTGTTCCTATTTTGCTGGAGGATTAGCATGGGGTGTCTTGCACTGGAACTTGCTGGCTCTTGGGTGGAGCTTGGTTTCACTGTAGATATGAAGGCTTTTGGGTGGGCTTTTATCTATTAATGTTCCCTGGGGTTAGGAGTTCTATGATTGTCCAAAGTTCTGAAGGTGAGCCTTCTGCCTCAGGGTTTTTGTCCCCCTTTTAGACTAGCATCAAGACTCATTTCGAAGAGATTGGTTTGCCTTTCTGGGTGTCTGGGGTCCTCCACCAGCATTTAGAAGTTGTTGTGTGGAAGTTGCTCCACAGGCAGGTTATCTTTTGATGTATTTGTGGGGGAGAAAGTGGACTCCCCATCTTGTTCTTCTGCCATCTGGGGACTGACCTGCCCTGTTGTTTCTTGACTGCTTTCCCTTTGTTTCTCCATTCCCTCACCTCCCTAATTAGTAACTGCTTGAGTCTGTTCTTTGGAACTCAGGGAAGACTGAGGGGCCCAAAGCCTTTTTCTACAAACAAGAAACAGGGAAGACAGAGGGGCTTCTGTGCTTAGGAGGGCCCTGCAGGTTTCTATTCAGTTTCAAACCCCCCTTTTCTTGTATACTCCTCAATCCTGAGGAGATCATGAGTGGGACGAGAGAGGGAATGAAGTTTTGGATAGAGAAGTTAGTCATAAGCTTGGCAAGTGAACTTGGTTTTAGAGGGACTCAGGTTCAAGAGTTATCACCTGCAGTCACTTGAATTGAAATACCTTTGAAGTCAACATGTCAGTGGACCAAGCACCCGCTATTTGGAACTCAGAGGTAAATCCTTTCCCCATAGCACTGAGAAACATATTAGTGAGGGGGGCATCTTCATCTCTGAAGTGTTCTGAAGTGGCTGACTTGTGTAGATGAGATGGGAGACTCTGCCATTGACATGGTCACCCTCATTTCAGCGGGTATGATGAGGTCCTGGAATTGTAGGCCCAGGAGGAGCACTTAACTGCCTGCCTCAAGGTGAGTGCAGCTCATCTGATAAACAGCAAGACTGGAAGGGGAGTCACATTGGTTTGACCTCCAAATAGCTCAGTTGGTAAAGAATCCGCCTACGGTGCAGGAGACCCCACTTCAATTCTTGGTTTGGGAAGATCCACTGAAGAAGGGATAGGCTACCCACTCTAGTATTCTTGGACTTCCCTTGTGGCTCAGGTGGTAAAGAATCTGCCCACAATGCAGGAGACCTGGGTTCGATCCCTGGGTTGGGAAGATCCCCTAGAGAAGGGAAAGGCTACCCACTCCAGTATTCTGGCCTAGAGAATTCCATGGACTATACCCATGGGGTCACATAGAGTCAGACATGACTGAGCAACTTTCACTTTCAGTCTCTAAATATAGCTAAGTGATCAATAGATCCCTTGGATCTTGAAATATCTCAACATACCCTTAGGTTGCATTTGATCCATGTATAAATAAATAAAATTTGAATAAATATTTATTTATAATAAGATATAGAAGAACATAAAAATAAGTAAATCAAACTCTAAGTCTAGTGATTTGAGCTGTCTTGTTGGTTGAATGGTAATCCCTTACTCCGTTCTCACATTTACCCAGAACACCATGAATGAGTGAACTACTGAGGAAGGACCCTACAGTGAAGTCACAAGGAACTATAGTAAATCTTCTTCCCAGGCTTAGCCAAAGGGATCATCAGCCATTTACCACAGTTATTGTGCATTTGCTTTAAAGACACTCGCTCTGAGCCAGAGCTCAGCAAACTTTTCCTGGAAAGGGCCAGATCACAAATATTTGAGGCTTTGTGGACCATTTTATCTGTTTTGTAACTACTTAATTCTGCTGTTGTAGGGTGGAAGCCTCCAGAGACAAGTATGACTATGTTCCAATAAAACCTTGTATGTGGACATTGAAGTGTGGATTTCAAGTAATTTTTGCATGTCAAGAATTATTACTTTTTTTAACCATTCATATATGTAAAAACCATTCTTAGCTTGCAGGCCTTAGAAGAACAGGCCAAAGATCAGGTTTGGCCCATGGGTTATAGTTTCTCAATCTCTGATTTAAGCTAATGGAATCACCAGGTCCCTAAAACAACAGAGTGGAAAGCTAGAAAAATGAGGTGGCATACATTTCTAGGATCTCTGGCAAACATGTTGTGTCCAACTCTTTGTGACCTCATGGACTGTAGCCCACGAGACTCCTCTGTCCATGGAATTTTCTAGGCAAGCATACTGGAATGGGTTGTCAATGCCTTCTCTAGGGGATCTTCTTGACCCAAGGATTGAACCTGTGTCTCTGCATTGCATGCAGATTCTTTACAGTCTGAGCCACTAGGAAAGACCATAAACCCAAAGCTGATGCTTTGAACACAGTGACTTTCAACTGTGGTTGTACACTGCAGTCACATGGAGAATTTAGAAAATGTGGATGCCTTTAATTATTTTGAGTATAGCTTGGTGCTGGTTATATTGTCAATCTCCCCAAGTACCTCTACTGTGTAAAAAAGGTTGAGAGCTACAACCCATACAGTGGGATATTACACAGCAATGAAAAAGGCAAGAACATAACGATTTCAGAAACATTATGCTGTATTTAAAAAGCCAGATGGAAAGGTATACAGTATGTATGATTCTATTTACAAGAAATTCTACTTCTAGGATTTCTGACAAGCAAAACTACTATATAGAAACTGTGAGCAGATAAAGGTTTATATGGAGCTGGGAGATGAAAAGATTAACTGGGAACAATTTGGAGTGTGGTATATGCTTTATATCTTGATTGAGGTGGTGTTTAGTTTTAATCCTTTACTTTTACATATTATTATAAATAATTTAAGATCAGAAGAAGTTGGGTGAATTGTCCAAAGTGATGTAGTTTAATAATCAGAGAGAAGACAGGTGGATCTAATTATCAATAATTGTTTCTATTATGTTATGTAATGAGTCAATAGTAATAGTGCTTCCCCCCAAGAACCTGGTAAAACTCTGACCTAACTTTTTTATACAAGTAAAGCATGGACATGAAAGTATAACTATTGTGTATTCCAAACACCTGCATTCCAAACCTCTCCTCTTCCTCATCCTGGTTCTCCTTGATTTCTCCCATGATAGTGCCATTTCTCAGATAATGCTTCCTTGAGGGCTCAGCAGATAAAGAAACTGCCTGCAATGCAGGAGACTCAGGTTTGATCTCTGGGTCAGGAAGATCCACTGGAGGAGGAAATGGCATCCGTTCCAGTATTCTTACCTGATAAATCCCATGGACAGAGGAGCCTGGTGGGCTACTCGGTCGTAAAGAGTCAGACAGGACTGAGGGGCTGAGTATGCATCTGAACTGACAGAAGAGTTTCCTTTTGTGGTGTGTGGGATTGAGCCCTTAGGCCAGGTTGGCGTTTTTCTTGCCTGTTAGCCTAAGACATTGTGCATGGTGAGTGGGCCGCTGATGTGTGTTCAAACTTGTATTTTTGTTCCAC
Source organism: Cephalophus harveyi (assembly GCA_006410635.1). Lineage (NCBI taxonomy): Eukaryota > Metazoa > Chordata > Mammalia > Artiodactyla > Bovidae > Cephalophus > Cephalophus harveyi. The sequence goes on from SJYT01066502.1 coordinate 10,559, forward strand.
TTTTCAGAATACAGAGGTGGTGATAGCTCACCTGCAGGAAGAAATGAAGCTTGGAGTTCCTTCCAAGATCATTTCGACAGGAGGAGCCCTCGTTATGAAGACGATGGATATGAGACTCAGCCTTCACACTACTGTGATGGTGATGGAAGTATGGTGATGAGGAATGTCCATGAGGGCCCTAAAGAGAGACAGTAAGTGACCGGGCAGCAGGGTTTGCACACAGCAGCCCCTGGGACAGTGCAGCTCTCCCTGCGGACTTCTTTCCTTCTCTCACTGTAAAACTGAAGTATGCTAGAAGTGGAATAGTGATTGTGCAACCCTAATTGTGGAGTTTTACCTGGTGATCAGTGGTAAAGAATCCACCTGCAATGCAGGAGACGAGGGTTTGATCACTGGGTCAGGAAGATCCCCTGGAGAAGGAAATGGCAACCCGTTCCGTTATTCTTCCTTGGGAAATTCCATGAACAGAGGAGCCTTGGTGAGCTACAGTCCATGGGGTTGCTAAGAGTCAGACACAACTTAGTGACTAAACAACAATGATCCAAACTGTAGTGCTGGTGTCAAAGAGACGAGTGTGTACAGAAGACTTTCTTAGCGCTTACGACCACTCACCCTTCTCCTCTCCATGTCAGCTCTCCCTTCCGAGGCAGCCGGAGAGTGAGATGGCACAGAGAAGGCAATATCCATGTCACTGTGTGGGGAAATGGGAAACCTGCGATGAGAAAACTGAGGGAGCACACGCAAGATGGTGCCCAGGGGAGCTGGTTCAAGGCCACAGTGAGTATCCTGAAAAATGTATGGAACGCGAAGGAAAGAAGTCAGGAGGAGTTATGTTGGTCTCATGTTGAGATGCTAGTTTGTTTTGCTGGGGACAGTTGGTGACCTGACCATTTTATTGCTTAGTTAACAGTCTTGTTCATCTAAGGGCAAATTCAGAGAAGCAATATAAAGGGAACAGACCGACTATAAGGAGAACGTTGGAGACTATCTCAAGGCAAAGACATGAACTACTGGCTAGGATATGGAGCAGCTCTGCACTAGAGGTCTCAGCTTGGCTAGCTGAGTGTGGCACATAGGGGGGCCGAGTCTCTGGAGACCTTGTCTGAGGGGCAAGCAGTATCTGCACTAGGTGGAACTTTATTAAAGAAAGATCATCGCTAACACCTTCATTGATCGGCAGAGAGCTTTGATCGGAGAAGGCAATGGCACCCCACTCTAGTACTCTTGCCTGGAAAATGCCATGGACGGAGGAGCCTGGTGGGCTGCGGTCCATGGGGTTGCTGAGAGTCGGGCATGACTGAGCGACTTCACTTTCATTTTTATGCATTGGAGAAGGAAATGGCAACCCACTCCAGTGTTCTTGGCTGGAGAATCCCAGGGACGGGAGAGCCTGGTGGGCTGACGTCTATGGGGTCGCACAGAGTCAGACACGACTGAAGCGACTTAGTAGCTTAGCAGAGCTTTGACTGGAGAGGAGTATTTTAGAAATCCATATTATGCACAAACATAAGAAATCATACCAGTGGTCCCTTCTTTAGATGCCCTTTCAAGCTCAGTAGAAGACTGGAAGAGAACAGGACAAGGTTTGTTCTCCAGGCTAAATTCCCTCTCATCTGTCCTCTGTCCCAACCCCTCTTTTCGTCCTTAGATTCCTTGTGGGATGAAGTATGACAAGACATGGCTAATGAACTCGATCCAGCGCCTTTGCAGTGTCTGCTTTACTCCAGTGGATGTAAGAGAGGATGCTGAAGCCAGATGAGTGGGCACAGGGACGGGGGAGAGATCTGGTATAGCAGGGTCTGTTGGCCTCCGATACTATTGCTGTTGCATTTAATCCCTGTAGTTCCACTATGTGAGAAATGAGGTTCGATTCTTTGTCCAGAAAGCTAGCACTGCTTCTGCCTTGATGGATGTCAGCTACAAGATTTATGATGAGAAGAACCAAAAGGTGTGTGTCCACATCATTGCCTATAATGCATCCTGGGGCAGGAGGACGGGCCTGGGGCTAGTCATCGTCTTTGGAACTAGAGTTGCTGCTTACCCCACCTCTTCTTCCTGTAGATACCTATCTTTGTCAACCCCTCTGCTGTTCCCTACTCTGTGCGTAATAAGTTGGGACCAGGAAAAATGGAGAAGCTAAAGGTAATGCCAACTCAAGGCATGCTGTATGCCAACACTCACCACTGTCTCTTCTTCCCCCAGCCCCCCATCCCTCTCACCCCCAATTTACCTGCCACCACCATAGTCTCAAGAGTGGCTCTCTCCCTCTCTCTGTCTCTGCAGCTGGCCTTTGACAAACGATTTGATGTCTCCCAGCAATCTCTTGACCTCCAGAAGCTCCGCTTTGACCCAGGTATGGTTGACAGTAGTAATTTGAGGGCGAGTGCAGGCAGAGGGGTTCTTCCTAGAGGGAGACTTGGGGATGGTAATGTGGTGAGGGGCTGACTATGGGCCTGGACCCCAGTTGGTGTTCTGATTCTCTCCCTTCTCCTTCCTGAAGACTTGGTGGGCCATGATATTGAGATAATTCTGAATCGAAGGAACTGCATGGCTGCTGCCCTGGAGGTCATCAAGAAGAACTTCCCTGAGGTGAGGCTGAAGGCCCAGCTCTGATATTATGGTCGGGGGTGGAAGAGATGGGGTGGAGGACAGATTTGTCTCCACGATCCAGGATAGTAATCTTCACTCTAACTCTTCTTCACCCAAAGCTATTGTCCTTGAACCTGAGCTGCAATAAACTGTACCAGCTGGACGGCCTGTCTGACATTGTGCACATGGTCCCCACAATCAAGATCCTGGACCTCTCCAGAAATGAGGTGAGCAGAGGGAGCCGGATCAGAGTTGGGATGAGAGTAGGGGCTTGGCTGTGGTCATCAGGGTGATGGCCGGAGGCAGATGAGGGCACCTGAGGGGGGAGGGGTGGAGGCTGGCCTACAGGGGCCTGGTGGTTTCTCTTGCCCTGGGATTCCTTTTCCAATTTACTCTCCATATTTCTCAGCTGAAGTCTATGTGGGAGTTGAACAAGATGAAGGAGCTGAAGCTTGAAGAACTGTGGCTGCATGGGAACCCACTGTGTGACAGCTTTCCAGACCAGTCCACCTACATAAGGTCTGTATGAGACCATCCTGTCACCCTTCTTGGTGACCTTCACCCATGGGGGCCTAAACTATTACTGACAGTACCTCTTTACCAAAGGTGGCAGCCCCGGTCTCCTGGAAGGATTGTAGGCTCTGCCTTCTCTTTTCTGTGTTCCTTCAGTTCAGTTCAGTTCAGTTCAGTTACTCAGTCATGTCCGACTCTTTGCAACCCCATGCACTGCAGCACGCCAGGCCTCCCTGACCATCACCAACTCCCAGAGTTTACTCAAACTCATGCCCATTGAGTTGGTGTATGCCAACACTCACCACTGTCTCTTCTAGCCATTTAACCATCCCATCCTCTGTCGTCCCCTTCTCCTCTCACTTTCAGTCTTTCCCAGCATCAGGGTCTTTTGCAGTGAGTCAGCTCTTCGCATCAGGTGGCCAAAGTACTGGAGTTTCAGCTTCAGCATCAGTCCTTCCAATGAATATTCAGGACTCATCTCCTTTAGGATGGACTGGTTGGATCTCCTTGCAGTCCAAGGGACGCTCAAGAGTCTTTACAACATCACAGTTCAAAAGCATCAATTCTTTGGTGCTCAGCTTTCTTCACAGTCCAACTCTCACATCCATACATGACCACTGGAAAAACCATAGCCTTGACTAGACGGACCTTTGTTGGCAGAGCAATGTCTCTGCTTTTTAATATGCTGTCAAGGTTGGTCATAACTTTTCTTTCAAGGAGTAAGCGTCTTTTTATTTCATGGCTGCAGTCACCATCTGCGGTGATTTTGGAGCCCAGAAAAATAAAGTCAGCCACTGTTTCCCCATCTATTTGCCATGAAGTGATGGGACCGGATGCCATGATCTTAGTTTTCTGAATGTTGAGCTTTAAGCCAATTTTTTCACTCTCCTCTTTCACTTCCATCAAGAGGCTCTTTAGTTCTTCTTCACTTTCTGCCATAAGGGTGGTGTCATCTGCATATCTGAGGTTATTGTGTCCCTTACCTGTGAGGAATTTCCTTCCTCTGACCTGCTTACCTCTTCAGGTCTCAGAAGTCTGCTTCTGGTTCTCTGCCCCTAGCATTCTCCACCAGGGCCTCCCAAGAGCATGGTTCAGGAATCAGGGCTCCTCTCCCTCACCGAGACCAAGAGTGACCAGACTTGACCCTACTGCTGGGCCTGGACTGAGAAGGGTCCTCCAGGTCTGGGCCTCATGCTGAGATGGGCCTTCCTTCTCCATGCTGAGATGGGGCTTCCCTCCTCCATTCAGAGAGGGTCCTTCTCCCCCTTCCTCCAAAAGGGTCCCCCTCCCCTTCCATGTTGACATGGGGGCTTTCCTGCCCAGTGCTGGGGGCTGAGGCTCTGGGTGGCTGCTGTCTTGACATCCGTTCCCCTGGCCCAAAGCTAGGGGCTGGATCCTTCTTAGGAAAAAGAAGGTTCCTTGAGTCAAGGGGCCAGAAGTTGGCCACCACCAGTGTGCAGAGAGCTTCCTGAGGCAAGAGAGGAATGCAGGGGCCAGAGGAGTGAGAGGAGACTGCAGGACAGGCCTCTCGGGGGACACTGCCCATCCCCCCCTGCACACGTCACATCATCCTGCCTGTCCTCCAGAGGAGCCCCAGGTAGCCTGAGACCCGTGCGATTCCTCAGAGAAAGATCCAACTCAGGCAGGCGCAGGGCCCATCAGGAGAGAAAGTGGGGATCAGAAGGGCAGGCCCAGGACCCGCAGCCCCACACTGAACTGGGACCTGGCCCTTTAAGATCTATTGCAGGGCTACTCCGTTTCCCATGCCCAGGTCTACTGAGCTCACACAGGTGTCAAAGCCTCAAGAAGCCTCCAGTGGCCCCCAGCCCAACATGTGCATAGTTGCCATTCCTACCTGGGGTGCCTGAGCTGTTCCGGGGCAGGGGAAGGGAAGGGCTGCAGCAGGGGCACAGCTTCCTCTTCCTTCTGTCTTCTCCCCTGACCCCCAGCACGGTAGAGCCTCCTTCCCTTCCCTTCCCTTCCCTTCCCTTCGCTTTCTCTCTCTCTTGTCTCTGAGCCCTTGTTTCTCCCCTCCTCCCTCCACTCTCCTTCTGTCTTCATGCCTCTCTCTCCCTCCTGAGCCCCACCTTACTCACCTCCCTGCCACAGCCTCCTGGGCCATCCCTGAGGTGTGACCTGACTTGGCAGAGTGCTGGATGCCCAGTGAGGTGGCAAAGCCCCAGGCGCCCATCCTCCCATTCCCTCTTCTCTCCACAGCCTTCACCGGGCCTTGGAGGAAAGAAGGCAGGGGGGAGGAAGGCCTGCAGACTCGATTTGAGGTGCTCGTCCTTGAGGCACAGGAGAAGGGAGTCAGAACATTCTAGGTGGGAGCTACTCAGGGGAAAGGAGAGGGGGGAGGAGAGGAGGAAGGAATATTAAGGTACTCAGAGAGATGAGGAGATGGTGCCTTTCAATCAGATGAGAGATACTCAGTGCTCAACAGGGAGGTCAACCCAAAACCCTCAAAATCAGAAGTTGAGGTGGGTACAAGGGGCTGCTGAATGGGCAAGAACACCCCAATCTCTGTTTATCGTGTTAATGTTTTAACTCAAATTAGACATTGCAACCTTGAACTATCAATCACCTCTTCTCTATTTTTGGTTTTGGACAGTGCCATCATAGAATGTTTCCCGAAGTTACTGCGCCTGGTAAGTTCCTGTGTAAATCATTGTATCTTACTAACATTTCAGACCTCCTACACTCAAGCCCTTTGGGTCTTGCCTAGATTATGTGTTGGCATCAGACCCTTGACCACTGTAGGGGATATGGAGTCCTAAAAATGACATGGATATGCTCACTGGAAAATATCCATAAACACATACACAGACACATAAAAGTTGCATATAATACTAGAGACCTCTAAGACATTATGATGAAGACACCCACTGTAAGCTTGCCTATGGGCTTTCCAGGACCCTTTTACAACTTGCCTCCTATCCTCCGCGTCCTGGGATCATCCTTTTCCCTGATCATCCGGGGTCACCCCCTGGTCTCCACTCCTGACTTCCTCTTCCGTTCTCCAGGATGGCCAGGAGTTACCCTCGCCAGCTGTCATTGACAGTCACACTCCCTGTGCAACAAACCCCAGCAAGGTGAGGAAGAGGGTCAAACAATATTTGGGGCTATTGCAAGTGAGGGTTTATCCACTACATCGTCTCAAATGCCTTTTGATTCCAGGAAAACTGTAAAGAATCCGACACACTGAAGAATATGATCCTTCAATTCCTGAAACAGTTAAGTTCACTTGGGCTCGGGACCCTGAGGAATAGAGAGGGCTGAGACTGGGTCAGGCCACCAAACCGCAGGTCTCCTCGCAGAGACTTGCAAGTCTCCTTTGGGATTCGGATCACTGACAGCCTGTCCTCACTGCTGTTCCACAGATACTACTTGATCTATGATTCTGGAAACCGATCTGGTCTGCTCAGTGCTTACCACCACAACGCCTGCTTCTCCCTGAGCATTCCATTCCACTCTGAGGATCCAGCCCTGTGAGTATCACTGCCCAGACTCCTCCCTCAGGCTGTGTGGCTCCCCAGCAGACACAAGCCAGCTCTTGCTAACATCCCTGCTGGCTGGACCACCACCCATTGTTCCTCTGTCTCCTAGAAGCAGCTTATGCGCGTACTTCAAGAACAGCAGGAATATGAAGAAGGTCAAGGACCCCGGTGAGTGTGGTGGGAAGGCTGGGCAGGAAGGGTGGTAAGGGAACCAGTCATAGGGTCCAGGGCGTGGCAACCCTGACTTTTGCTTTCTTCCCCTCCTGTACAGACCTGCGTGTCCAGCAGCTGAAGCACACAAATAGTGACATCGTGCGTGCCCTCTGTCTGTTGCCCAAAACTCAGCATGACCTCAGCTCCTTCGTGGTGGACATGTGGTTCCAGACAGTGAGTGTTCCTTTCTTCCCTTGGTGGGGCGGCAGTGACGGGGGCAGCCTGTAGGGGGATGGTCAGGCAGGAAGCCACAGGTGCGGAAGAGGTGGAGGGGCTGACATTGCCTGGGCTCTTCCTTTGCAGGGTACGCTGCTCTGCTTCTCTGTCAATGGGGTGTTCAAGGAAGGTAAGTGTGTGTAGCCCTCTTCCCCCAGAGGCCCCACTGCTCCCTCCTCTGGCTAGGCTCCCCCCTCAAGAGCCCTTCCAGCTTCTCTCCCCTCCCCTCGACTCGCCTCCCCTTCACTCCCCTTTCCTTCCCTTCCCTCCCTGTTCTTTCCCTCCCTTCCCCTCCCTTCCCCTCTGTGTCCTCCAGCCCTCAGTCTTCCCACAGACAACCCAGATCTGAACTGCATCCATGTCTGCCTTCCTGCCCTGGGCATTACGGACATAGGCTGTGGAGTTTGGTGGCTCCCATCTCAGATGCTTACACTGAGAACTTGAGCCATTACTTAACCTCACAGTTTCCTCATTTGCAAAATGGGGTCATAATATCCACCTCTTGGGCAGCTATGAAGAACGCTTCCCATGAACTTGTGAAGTGGTTGCCATGGGGACATGTCACTGGGAGCAGACAGCTCCTACAGTTGCCCTCCCCATTCCCAACACCCTGGCTCCCCAAGTGAACAACTGTCCCCTCAGCATGACTGGGGTCCAGCATGGGAGCCTATAAACATGTGGGGCTCTAAGAGCTATTGTTTGTTGTTTGTTGTTGAAGTGGAAGAAGGGTCTCAGGACTGTGTGCGTGCCTTCACCCGGACCTTCATCATTACCCCTGCCAGCTCTTCAAGGTGAGAGCCGTGTTGTGGGCAGAATGACCCATCCAGCGTGGTTTCGGGGTCCTGGACATGTGGTGGTGCAGACCTTAGGCTGACTCAGTATTGTGGAAAGCCAGCAGGAAGCTCCAAGGAGCAGTCTAGCCTAGTGGTTAGGAAGAGCATGGACTCTGGAATCGGCACATGGGTTCTCTCCCTGACCCAACACTCTTTGCGTGACCTTGGTCAAGTCACGTGACCTCTCCATGACTCAGTGTCTTCTGAAAATGGGGATCAGACTGTACACTCCTGTTCTGTAGTGTACTGGGCTGCTCTTCAGGGTAGATGTGAAGTTGTCCCTGGGTTGGGGATCAACCTATCCATTGAGTGAAGCTGGTAGACAATCTCTCTGAAGGTGGGCTCTGTACAAGGGGCAGAGGAACCAGTCAAGGAATCTGGGGACAGACACAGGAGGGGGATGGAAGGAATCTGGTTGCTGAGTGGCGATGGCAGCAGTCGGATTGGGGGTGCTGGTTGTCCATCCATCAGTTGTCTAAATGTGCATTTTTCCTCCAGTCTTTGTATAGTGAATGACGAGCTGTTTGTGATGGAAGCCAGCCCTAAAAACACCCAGAGTGCATTCTCCATCCCAGTGCCCACACCGTCCACCAGCTCTGTGGCCACTTTGTCTGAGGAGCAGCAGCAAATGGTACAAGCCTTCTCCACTCAGTCTGGGATGAACCGTCAGTGGTCTCAGAAGTGAGTATTGTGTGTGCATGAAGATAAGGGGGAGCTGGGAGAATGATGGAATAAATAATGGGAACACACAGGCAATTTGGAAAAATAAATATTTGGATATTTTGCTTGCAAAAAAAGTAAGCTCGTGAAAAAGATAAACAAATTTTATGATTATATATGTAAAGCATTTTGAAAACAGTACATGCTCATATGACATGATATTTTATATGGAAAATGCTAAGAAATTCACTAAGAAACTAAGAATACATAAACAAGTTCAGTAAAATTTCAGGATATAAGGTCAGTATACAAAAATCATTTATATTTCTATGCACTTAAAATGAAAAAATCCTAAACTGAAATTAAGAAAACAATTTGATTTATTATAGTATTCTTCAAAACATTGTTGGAGTAAATTAAACAAAATCTAAAAAAAAAAAAAAAAACACAGAAGGATATTCTGTGTTCATGTTGAAAGACTTAATATTGTTAAGATTGTTGTGCTATTCAAAGTGATCTACAGAGTCTATACCATAGCAAAAATCCCTGTTGGCTCCTTTCCAGAAATTGATTAAATGATCCTCAATTTTCACATGGAAATGCATGGACTCAGAATAGTTAAAACAATATTGAAAGAGAATAATGCTGAGGATTCACAAGTCTTGGACGTCAAAATTTCTAAGCTTACTGCAAAGATACTATAATCAAGGCTGCATGGCACTGACATTTGATAGATCAGGGCAATAGAATTGAGAGTCCTGATACAAACCCTGACATTTGTAGCTGATTAATTTTTAGCGGGTGTCAAATTAATTAATGGAGTTAAAAAATAGTCTTTTTGACAGATGGTGCTGGGACACATGAGTATTCACATGCCAAAAAAAAGAATTGTGTCCCCTATCACAGACCATATACAAATATTGACTCAAAAGGGGTCAAAGACCTACTATAAAATCGACAAATGTAAAAACTCTTGCTGACTCTCACTTAGTATGATAATCTCTAGGTCCATCCATGTGGCTGCAAATGGTATTATTTTGTTCTTTTTTATGACTGAGTAATACTCCTTTGTATATATGTACCATATCTTCTTTACCCATTTCTCTGACAATGGACATTTATGCTGCTTCCATGGCTTGTCTAATGTGAATAGTGCTGCTATGAACACTGGGATGTGTGTATCTCTTTGAATTACGGTTTTCCCTGGATATATGCCCAGGAATAGGATTGCTGAATCATATGATAGTTCCATACTTAGTTTTCTAAGGCACCTTCGTGAAAAGTGAAAGTGAAGGTCACTCAGTCATGTCCAACTCTTTGCAACCCCATGGACTATATAGTCCATGGAATTCTCTAGGCCAGAAGACTGGAGTGAGTAGCCTTTCCCTTCTCCAGGGGATCTTCCCAACCCAGGGATCAAACCTAGGTCTCCTGCATTACAGGCAGATTCTTTACCAGCTGAGCCACAAGGGAAGGCTGTATTGTTGTCCATATTGGTTGTACCAATTTACATTTCCACCAACAGTGTAGGAGGGTTCCCTTTTCTCCACATTCTCTCTAGCATTTATTGTTCATAGATTTTTTAATGCTAGCCATTCTGGCTGGTGTGAGGTATACCTCATTGTCATTCTGATTTGCATTTCTCTAATAATTAGTGATATTGAGCATCTTTTCATGTGTTTTTTGGCTTTCTGTATATAATCTTTGGGGAAACGTCTATTTAGATCTTCTTCCCATTTTTCAGTTGGGTAAGTAAAGTAAATCAGACAGAGAAAGACAAATATCATATGATATCACTTACATGTGAAATCTAATAAAAATGATACAAATGAACTTATTTACAAAACAGAAATAGACACAGATCTTGAAATAAATTTATGGTTACCAAAGGGAAAGTGTGGGGAGAAGTGATAAATTAGGAGATTGGGATTAATATCTACACACTGCTATATATAAAATAGATAACTAATAAAGACCTACTGTATAGCACAGGGAACTCAATGTTCTGTAATAACCTATGTGGGAAAATAATCTGAAAAATTTTATATATATATATATATATAAACTCACTTTGTTATATACCTGAAACTAACATAACATTGTAAGTCAATTATACTCCAATAAAAATTGTAAAAAGCACTTAGAAGAAAACAGGTGTATATCTTCATGACCTTGAATCAGGCACCAGTTTCTTATATGTGACACCAAAAACACAAGCAGCCAAAGAAACAAATAAATTGCACTTCATCAAAAATAAAAACTTCTGTGCATCAAAGGGCACTGTCAAGAAAGTGAACATACCACCCACAAAATGGGAGAAAACTTTGCAAATCTCATATCTGATAAGCTCCACTGTCTAGAATATTGAAGGATTTTACAAGTCAACAATCAAAACATAAATACCAATTTAAAAATGGAGAAAGGATTTGAATAGATATTTCTCTAAATATGGTATACAAATGACCGACAAGCACATGAAAACATGCTCAACATCATTAATCATTAGGAAAATACAAATCAAAACAACCACTCACTTCGCATCCACTAAGATGGCTTTAATCACTGAAACAAAAGGTAAGCATAGGTGAAGGTGTGGAGAAGTTAGAATGCTCATATATTAGAGGTATATGGAACACTCACTTCGGGAAAACGTTTGGAAGTTCCTCAAAACGTTAGAATGGAGTTAGCATATTACCCAATAATCCCACTCCTAAGTATCTACCGGGAGAAATGAAAGCGTATGTTCACTCTAAAACTTATTCAGGAACAGCATTATTCATAATAGCCAAAATATGGAAACAGCTGATGAATGGATGAATAAAACGGGTGCATCCATATAGTAGAATATTATTCAATCATAAAAAGAATACAGTTCTGATATATGTCATGACAGGGATGAACCTTGAAAACATGATGCTAAGTGAAAGAAGCCAGTCAGAAGAAGTCCGATATTGTAGGAAATGTCCATAATTGGCAAATCCACAGGGACCAAAAGCATATTAGTGGTTGCCAGGGGAAGGGGAGGAATAGAGAGGGATCATTAATGGTTAAGGAGTTTCTTTTTGAGGTGTTAAAATGATTCTGGAATTAGATAGATGTTATAGGCACACGATCTTTTGACTAATAAAAAGCACTGATTTGTATACTTTAAAATGATGTGTGATTATATAAAAGACAGTTGGAAACTAGTACTTTATAATTTTTTGTTTATCATTCTCTTGAATATCTTGCTCAGTATATGTTGAATTCCCTTGTCCTTTTGCACAGCTCTGTTTTGCTGTTTGGAACTCCAGTGGGCATGAATGCTAGTGGCGGATGATATGGTTTTCACTGGTCTTTCTTCATCATTATGCAGTGCTCACACTGGTCCATGCGTCCCGGCAAGAAAGTGGCATGGATCTGGCGGTGGCACCGCAATCCCAGCGTGTCTGTGCTGTGGTACTAATGGAGAGCACCTGTTCTTCTCCCACCCACAGGTGCCTTCAGGACAATGAATGGGACTACACCAGAGCTGGTCAAGTCTTCTGTATGTTCAAGGTGAGGTCTGGGAATCAAGTAGATTAAAGATAAACGTTTCTGGGACTTTGGGGAGGCCAAGAAAGTGGAGGCTGGTGGCCTGGGAATGGAACTTGGGGATTGGCTTTTTAACATCCCAACTCCTTCCCTCCAGACCGAGGGCAAGATCCCAGAGGAAGCTTTCAAAGAAATCCCCTAAAAGGATCCCTTGGATGTCATCTTTGGCTTCATCCACATCGTCTTTTTCTCTGTAGCCTCAGGCCACGCCCGTGACTGGGGTTGGAGACTGACCAAGAAGCCAAAGTTACATTATAGACCAGTTAACATATCCTGGGGATCAGTTGTTCTGCATATTTCCCTCACTCATACTGCTGTGTTTGTTTTCACAATAAAGAGTGATGTTACAGGTTATATGTTATGTGTCCCGCATTACTCTTCCCTGCCCCAATCATGAGCCAGTGGGTCCGGGCCTGAGAAGTCCTGCCCTCCTCCCTGACCCACATTCCCCTTGGTAGTCCCTGGCAGATACATCAGGCTTGATGTCAATAAATTATGATGAGAGGAGACATGATATGCTTCCAGGCATTGGATTTTGGAGGTAGTGTGACCCAGATGCTCTTCCTAGAGATTCTCAGAAGCAGGCATGTGACCTGGAACAACAGAGGCTTTGCAAGGGATGCCGACTGGCTAGTGAGGGCAGTGGAAAGAAGGAAAGAAGATGGGGACGTACATGTTTTACTTCTTATTCCTAATTACTTCCAAAGACCATACTATGAACAGTTTCAAGATTTTCATACAGATGACTGAGAAATCCTGGAGGAAGCCATGGCAACCCACTCCAGTATTCTTCCCTGGAGAATCCCATGGACAGAGGAACCTGGTAGGCTACAGTTCAAAGGGTCACACACAGTCGGACACAACTGAAGTGATGTGAGCATGCATGCACGAGTGAGAAATGGGCCTTTTCACACCTCTCACCATGCTTCCATAGGGATTCCCATTCATCCCCTGTACAGCCCTCTCCCCTTTTCTGAAGGTGCATTGTAGGAGGGATCTCACTTAGAGTAGGGGAGAGTCAGCCTGTCTACACATGCATCTCTCAGAGAGCAGACATCGGGTGCGTGAGGGAGTTGAGCCATTTCATTTCACTTCCAAACAACACGAAATCTCACATTATGGTCAAGTCTGTGTGACCTTTCTCACTGACACAATTAGCAGTACAGAATTGCAAGCAAGAGTTGAAAGGGACACAACTTATTTTCTGCACTTCTGTAATGTCTACCCTTCAGACAACAAGCAGGCATGATTTTTGAAATGAGAATAATAGCAGTATCCCATTTTAAGCTACATGATGATACAGATGTGGTACCACCAGTTTACAAATTATGCCTCCATTGTGGGGTATTGCATAAGTTCTTTTCTACCACATGCAACTTTTCAGTTCTTTATGTACATGAGGTGAAGTCACTCAGTCGTGTCTGACTCTTTGCGACCCCGTGGACTGTAACCTCCTAGGCTTCTCCGTCCATGGGATTCTCCAGGCAAGAATACTGGAGTGGATTGCCATTTCCTTCTCCAGGGCATCTTCCCAACCCAGGGATCGAACCCACGTCTCCCACATTAGAGGCAGATGCTTTAACCTCTAAGCCACCAGGGAAGCCCCTTATGTACATGAAGGATCCACATATTGGCTTGTGAACTCTTTAAAAATATGAACTAAGGGGATGATTGCCATTAAATTAGGAATTTTGCTGTTCAGTTGCTAAGTTGTGTCCAACTCTTTGCAGCCCCATGGACTGCAGCACACCAGGCTTCCCTTCCTTCACTGTCTCCAAGAGTTTGCTCAGATTCGTATCCACTGAGGCAGTGATCCTATCTAACCATTTCATCCCCTGCCACCCTCTTCTCCTGCCGTCATTCTTTGCCAGCATCAGGGGTCTTTTCTAATGAGTTGGTACTTCACATTATGTGGCCAAAGTACTGCATCATCAGTCCTTCCAATGAATATTCAGGGCTGATCTCCTTCAGAATGGACTGGTTGGATCTCCTTGCAGTCCAAGGGACTCTCAAGAGTCTTCTCCAACACCACAGTTCAAAAGCATCAATTCTTCGGCACTCAGCCTTCTTCACAGTCCAACTCTCACATCCATACATGACCACAGGAAAAACCATAGCCTTGACTAGACGGACCTTTCTTGGCAAAGTAATGTCTCTGCTTTTTAATACACAATCTAGGCTTGCCATAGCTTTCCTTCCAAGGAGCAAGTGTCTTTTAATGTCATGGCTGCAGTTACCATCTGCAGTGATTTTGGAGCCCAGGAAGATAAAATCTGTCACTGCTTCCACTTTTCCCCCTTCTATTTGCCAAGAAGACATGGGACCAGAGGCCATGATCTTAGTTTTTTAAATGTTGAGTTTTAAGCCAGCTTTTTCACTGTCCTCATTCACCCTCATCAAGGGGCTCTTTAATCCCTCTTCAGTTCATTCAGTTCAGTCGCTCAGTCATGTCCGACTCTTTGGAACCCCATGAACTGTAGCACGCCAGGCCTCCCTGTCCATCACCAACTCCTGGAGTCCACCCAAATCATGTCCACTGAGTTGGTGATGTCATCCAACCGTCTCATCCTCTGTCATCCCCTTCTCTTCCTGCCTTCAATCTTTCCCATCTTCAGGGTCTTTTCAAATGAGGCAGTTCTTTGCATCAGGTGGTCAAAGAATTGGAGTTTCAGCTCCAGGATCAGTCCTTCCAATGGATATTCAGGACTGATCTCCTTTAGGATGGACTGGTTGGATCTCCTTGCAGTCCAAGGGACTCTCAAGAGTCTTCTCCACCACCACAGTTCAAAAGCATCAATTTTTCGGCGCTCAGCTTCCTTTATAGTCCAACTCTCACATCCATACATGACTGCTGGAAAAACCATAGCTTTGACTAGATGGACCTTTGTTGGCAAAGTAATGTCTCTGCTTTTTATACTTGATCTTAGCCAAAAGGCCGAGAAGTGATTGTCTCTGCTTTTTAATAAGCTGTCTACATTGGTCATAACTTTTCTTCCAAGGAGCAAGTGTCTTTTAATTTCTCGACTGCAATCACTATCTGCAGTGATTTTGGAGTCCCCCAAAATAAAGTCTGTCACTGTATCCATTGTTTCCCCATCTCTTTGCCATGAAGTGATGGGACCAGATGCCATGTTCTTAGTTTTCTGAATGTTGAGTTTTAAGCCAACTTTTTCACTCTCCTCTTTCACTTTCATCAAGAGGCTCTTTAGTTCTTCTTCAGTTTCTGCCATAAAGGTGGTGTCATCTGCATATCTGAGGGTGTTGTTATTTCTACAAATCTTGATTCCAGCTTGTGCTTCATCCAGCCCAGAATTTCACATGATGTACTCTGCATATAAGTTAAATAAGCAGGATGACAATATACAGCCTTGATGCACTCTTTTCCCAATTTTGAACCAGTCAGTTGTTCCATTTATTGCTCTGTTGCCTCTTGACCTGCATACACGTTTCTCAGGAGACAGATATGATGGTCTATTATTCCCATCTTTTAAGAATTTTCCACAGTTTGTTGTGATCCACTCAGTCAAAGGCTTTTGTTTAGTCAATGAAGCAGAAGTAGATGTTTATATGGAATTCCCTTGCTTTCTCTGTGATCCAATGAATGTCGTCAATTAATGTTATTTCATGTAATGCCTAAATTATCACAGACCAGACTTGACATTCTCAGCTAGAGAACAGAGATCCCAGTGTACACTTCTCAGTCACATGTGAGGAAGAGAGGCACACTCCAGTGTAAACCAACAATTGCCCTGTCTGGCTCAACTCGGGCTCTTTGAGATCCCTTGTGGACAGGGAACATGGAACTCATTACATGGACCTTCTACATCCTCAGGCTTCCACATCCTTGACCTCCTTTAGCCAGCTCAGATGCTACCTTGGTCTTCCATTCACTTGTTCTCCTGCAGATTCCTTGCTTTTAGTTCCTTTGCGTTGATGATCCCAGGCAAATGTTAACTCTGCAACCTGTCTCTCTGAATCTCTTTCTGTCTTTCATCTCCAACTAACTTGTGCACCTTCCCTCAGAATTGCTCTGGCTCCTGTGTGGTACTTTCTACTCCCAACACTTTGTCCCAGAACTTTTGTCTGAACTGATCCTTTACCCCTGGGATCTCCGCCTGTAGCCCCCATCCCCAGCCGTACTACTACTGTTTATATTCCAAAATATGGATTCTATTTATCCTATTTACCTGCTAATAAGTTTGTTTTTATTGCTCACCTTCAGTTTTTACTTAAATATAGATCACTTCATGGGAAATACAAGGGGAAACAGTGTCAGACTTTATTCTTTTGGGCTCCAAAATCACTGCAGATGGTGACTGCAGCCATGAAATTAAAAGACGCTTACTCCTTGGAAGAAAAGTTATGACCAACCTAGACAACATATTCAAAAGCAGAGACATTACTTTGCCAACAAAGGTCCATCTAGTCAAGGCTATGGTTTTTCCAGTGGTCATGTATGGATGTGAGAGTTGGACTGTGAAGAAAGCTGAGAGCCGAAGAATTGATGCTTTTGAACTGTAGTGGTGGAGAAGACTCTTGAGAGTCCCACGGACTGCAAGGAGATCCAACCAGTCCATTCTAAAGGAGATCAAGCCTGGGTGTTCTTTGGAAGGAATGATGCTAAAGCTGAAACTCCAATACTTTGCCCACCTCATGCAAAGAGTTGACTCATTGGAAAAGACTCTGATGCTGGGAGGGATTGGGGGCAGGAGGAGAAGGGGACGACAGAGGATGAGATGGCTGGATGGCACCACTGACTCGATGGACGTGAGTTTGAGTGAACTCCAGGAGTTGGTGATGGACAGGGAGGCCTGGCGTGCTGCGATTCATGGGGTTGCAAAGAGTCGGACACGACTGAGCGACTGAACTGAACTGAACTGAGTAATTTTTTAAAAGAGTAAACAAAAAAATTTTACAGTAAACATTTCACATAAACATGCATGTCTTCAATTGGTCTTGTCGTCCAACCTATTGGTTAAGGCCTGAGTTTCACGAATCCTACCTTCCTTGCCAAATGGAAACATTCAATTTGGCTGTACCTAATGTACATCCACATAACAGAAATCAACAGAGGAGGATGTATGTCTGCGTACGTAACTACTGTAGGTTCTATCCTTTTAGACACGTTTGCTTTATACAAGCATCTACACATACACATAGGTAAATTATCAACAATAATTGCAATTATATTGTTCATACATCATGCAACTTTTTTTAAACAATTAACTGTGAATTCCTTTTCAGGCCAGTGGATTTGTATGAAATATGTTTCTGGGACTGGATTATAACAAGTCTTGTTTTCAAAAGTGCATCTTGTTTACTTTCCTCAGCTATAAAACTAACATATGTTTGTAGTTGGTAGAAATACAACAAAAAAAGATATGCATATGTGGGAAGTGAAATGATCCTATATCCACCTCCTTTCCCTCTGCTGAGATATCCTTTGTCAGTGGTGTGGAGCACATTTTGCAAATGCTTTTCTCCAATATATGTGCACAATACATTCAGATGCACAAGATGTATGAGCAGACATATGCGCTTTTGTGTGTGTGTGAATGGGATTACAGCAAACTGTTTCAGGCAATTTACCTTTTTTGAGCTAAGGATAAAATTACCAAAACTTTTAACTGTATAATTATTGTGGTTGGTGTCTTTTCATAAGTTTAATTGCAATCCTATAGTTTCCATTTATTTATCTATATCCTAATCCAAGAGAATTCCTTGTATACAAAATGCTTTCTGAGTTGTATATGGATAATTTTCTCTTCATTTGTTCATACATCTTTCAATCTCATTGATTTTTATGGTGAAGAAATCAGTACAGTTCATTGTCAATGTTTTGAAGGAGTGTTTTGAAATGATTTTTATTGCCGAATTAAGATATTAATCATGATTTTATTTTGCATAGTTTCATAACTTCCATTTGAAGTAAAACTTGCTCATTTTGCCAAATGATTATTTTTTCCATTGGAAAGTGAAAGTGAAGTCGCTCAGTCGTGTCCGACTCTTTGCGACCCCGTGGACTGTAGCCCACCAGGCTTGTCTGTCCATAGGATTCTCTAGGCAAGAATACTGGAGTGGGTTAACATTTGCTTTTCCGGGGGATCTTCCCGACCCAGGGATCGAACCTGGGTCTCCCGCATTGGAGGCAGACGCTTTAACCTCTGAGCCACCAGGGAAGCCCATTGGAAAATAAAACAAAAATTGGAGGTTAGTGCCATCTGGTGACAAAATCCAGAATTGCAGCTTGGCATCACTTTTTTAGACGCCTGTAAAGGGTCGGGAAGATCCCCTGGAGAAGGAAATGGCAATCCACTCCAGTGTTCTTGCCTGGAGAATCCCATGGACGGAGGAGCCTAGTAGGTTACAGGCCATGGGGTCGCAAAGAGTCGGACAGGACTGAGCGACTTCACCTCACCCCAAAGAAAACTGCGACTCCTTTAACAGCAAGGGTCATTTAGGGTATTTGTATCCAACCTTCTCAGCCTGCAATGTGGGAGACCTCGGTTCAATTCCTGGGTTGGGAAGATCCACTAGAGAAGGGATAGGCTACCCACTCCAGTATTCTTGGGCTTCCCTTGTGGCTCAGTTGGTAAAGAAGCTGCCTGCAGTGTGGGAGACCTGGGTTTGATCCCTGGGTTAGGAAGATTCCCTGGAGAAGGGAAAGGCTACACACTCCAGTACTCTGGCCTGGAGAATCCCATGGACTGTATAGTCCTTTGGGTCACAAAGAGTCAGACACGACTGAGTGACTTTCCCTCCTTTTTGAATCTAAATTGGAGCTAGAAATATTTCTGTCTTTTGGAAGCTCTCCCAAAGCTCTCTTTCATCGGAAGCGTCTATAGACCCGGGCTTAAAGTCGTAGCGGATGCTGTGCAAGGAGGCCCGTGCTCCTTGCGGTCGAGCAGCAGGTTGGCAGTCTAGTTCAAGGCTGCGCACGGGCACGTTGGTGAGCCCGCGGCCCAAACTCCCGCTGGAGAGTCCAGAGGAGCTGCGCTCCTGGGCCAGCGCTCCGAGTGAGCCGGGAGCCAAGCCTGCACCCACCCGCAGCCGGAAACAAGTTTTCAAGGTTTTAACGGTACCGTTCCCTTAATGAGCACAGAACTCCCCTCCAGACGCTGTTCCTGTGGGGGGTGTGTGTGTGAGAGAGAGAGAGAGACTCAGTCGTGTCCAACTCTTTGTGACCACATGGACTGTAGTCCCCACCAGGCTCCTCTGGCCTTGGTTTCCTTCAAGCAAGAATAATGGAGTGGGTTGCCATTCCCTTCTCCAGGGGATGTTCCCGACCCAGAAACTGAACCTGGGTCTTTACAGTCTGAGCCACCAGGAAAGCCTCTTACGAATCTACCACCCTGTAACCCCTGCGCTGGAGAGACAGTACTTAGATGTGAGCATTTCATTCCTTCAGTGGCCAGTATCCAAGGGCAGAAACCTCAGACCCATGTCATGCAAAATTAGACACTGTACCTCACCCCCACCAAAATAATCTAAAGCAGGAAGAATTGGTGTTCAGCTGTTCTTAGCACCCTAACATGCATCAGAGAAAGGCGATGAAGTACTGGTCAGAGGGCAAACTTTCTGGGGGTTGAGGCGGGTGAGTGTTTGTGGCGGGGCCTGAAATTCTGCAGTTGTTACAGGATCCCAGGTGTGATGGTTAATTTTATGTGTCAATTTGTCCAGACTGTGGTATCCAGATATTTGGTCAAACATTACTATGGATATTTCTGTGAAGGCATTTTGGGAATGCTCTTAATATTTATCTATTTACTTGGCTGCAAGGGGTCTTAGTTGCAGCATGTGAGGTTGTTCAGGCAGCACACTGGCTTCTCTCCGGTTGGGGCATGCAGGTTCTAGAGCACCCAGGTTCAGTAGCCGTTGCCCGTGGACTCTCTAGCCGTAGCACACAGGCTTAGTTTCCCTGTGGCATGTGGGATCTTAGTTCCCCAGCCAGCGATTGAACCCGCATCCCCTGCATTCGAAAGTCAATTGTTAACCACTGGATCACCAGGAAAGTCCTGAGATTAATACTTCAATTAGTAGACTCTGAGTAAAGTATATGACTCTCTATAATGTAGGTGGGCCTCATCTAATCAGTTGAAGGTTTGAATAGACTGACTTCCCCAGAGAGAGGGAGGGAATTCTGCCAGCAGACTGCATTCAGACTCTAACTACAGCTCTTCCCTAGGTCTCTAGCCTGCCAACCCACCCTGCAGATTGTAGACGTGCCAGGTTCCACAGTTGCATGAGCCAATTTCTTTTAAAAAATTAACAACTAGATACCAACAAATTGGACAACCTACAAGAAATGGGAAATTCTTAGAAACATACAACCTGCGAAGATTCAATCAAGAGGAATAGAAAATCTGAATAGACTAATCACTAGTAGGTGAGGTGAGGTGAAGTCGCTCAGTCGTGTCCGACTCTTTGCGACCCCATGGACTGTAACCTGCTAGGCTTCTCCGTCCATGGGATTCTCCAGGCAAGAACACTGGAGTGGATTGCCATTTCCTTCTCCAGGGGATCTTCCCGACCCAGGGATCGAACCCAGGTCTCCCACATTGGAGGCAGACGCTTTAACCTCTGAGCCACCAGGGAAGCCCCAATCACTAGTAAGGAGATTGAATTAGTCATCAAAAATCTCTCAATGAAAAAAAGCTGAAGACCAGATGGCTTCACTGGTGAATTTCACCAAACATTTAAAGAATTAATGCCAATCCTTCTCAAATTCTTCCAAATAATTGAAGAAGAGGGAACATTCCCAAACCATTTTATGAAGTCAGCATTATTACCCTGATACCAAAACCAGAAAAGGACACTATAAGAAAAGAAAACTACAGGCCAGTATCCCTGATGCTAAAACTCTCAACAAAATACCACCAAACTGAATTCAGCAACATGTTTAAATGATCATTCTTGGATCCAGAGGTGGGCCCCCAACTCAGCCCTCCCATCTCCCCAGGGGGTTCCATCTGGACAAGGCTCCCCCAGCCTTGTAGACCAGCCCCACTCAACCCCAACCCCAGTCCAACCTGCCCTGGCAGCAGGGGTGGCCCCCAGCAGCAGGGCCCTCAGGACCAGGGTTTTTCCCATCTTCAGGATCGACCCACTCACTCCATGGGCCTTGCAGGGATGGCAGTGAGTCTTGGTCAACTGCCTCTCCTAGGCTGCTCAGGAAGCTCCTTCCCCACTGGAAGTTAAGGTCCCCTAGCAGATCACCTGCCCAGGCCAAGCTCCCCAGATCCCAGTCCTTTGGCTTCAGCCTTCCAGCCTCAGCTTGCCCTCTGTGTCCCCCTTCACACCCGAGGCTCCAAGGACACAGACCTGGGGTGGGAGACAGACCCTCCTGGTGAAAGGCTGGCTGTTGCCCAGCTCTCGGGAGTGCTGGCCAGGTACAGGTGTGCTCCCGCAGGCCTCTGCCCACCACGGGCCTTGTGTCTCCTAAGGCCTGTACTCCCCCCAACCCTGTGCTGCCTGCCTGCCTCTCCCAGGGAGCCTCACCCCCTTTTTGGGCCCTGGGCAGTCTGTGCTGACCAAGGCAGCCCAGTTGGTGCCACTGGCTCCTGTTCCATCAGCCCTGGGCCCTGGCAGCTCCACCCCTGCCTGCACCCTCTGACTGAGCTCTGCATGTTCCACTCACCCAGGAAGGTGGTGGGTGAAGGTGCCTGGCTTCAGCTGCCTCCAAGGGCAGAACACGAACCTGCCCCTGGAGCACCTGCTGCGCTCATCCCAAAAACGCAGCTTCATTCTTGCCTTTGAGACTAGGCACTCTGACAGGTGTGAGGTGCTGCCTCACTCAGGGTTGGATTTGCATCGCCCTGATGACTAGTGATGCTGAGCATCTTTTTTTCATGTGCCTGTTGGTGAAGATGTGGAGAAAGAGAGCCTTCATTCACTGCTAGTGGGGATGCAAATTAGTGTAGCCACTAGGGTATGGAGGGGCCGCAAAACGTTAAATATAGAATTGCCAAATGATCCAGCAATCTCACTGGGTATTTATCCTAAGAAAATGAAAACACTAATTCAAAAAGCTATATGCACCTTAATGTTCATAGCAGCATTATTTTACAGTAACCAATTTATGGGAGCAACTTAAGTGCCCATCAACAGACAAATGGACAAAAACAATGTGTTATACACACACACACACACACACAATGGAATATTCAGTTCAGTTCAGTTCAGTTCAGTCACTCAGTCGTGTCCGACTCTTTGCGACCCCATCTTACTCAGCAATAAAAAAGAACAAAATCTTGCCATCTGTGACAATGTGGATGAATGTGGAGGTACTATGTCTAGTGAAATAAGTCAGACAAAGAAAGGCAAATACTGTATGTTTTCACTTATATGTGGAACCTAAAAAACAGAACAAATGAGTAAATATAAAACAGAAGCTGACTCACAGATACAAAGAACAAACAAGTGGTTGCCAGAGGGGAGAGAGATGGGGGATGGGCAAAGTAGATAAAGAGATTCAAAAGATACAAACTACCAATTATAAAATAAATTACAGGGATGTAATGTACAGCACAGTGAATATAGTCAATATTTTATAATAATTTTGTATGGTGTGTAATCTGTAAAATACTGAATCACTATGTTGTACACCTAAAACTAATACAATATTGTGAGTCAACTATACTTCAATAAAACATTCAAATAAAAATAAATAAAGGATCATTTGCTATGATCAAGTGTGATTTATCCCTGAGATACAAGCATGGTTCAATATGTGCAAATCAATAAATGTGATTCATCTCACTAAAAGAATGAAAACCCGTGCCGGATTCATGTCAATGTATGGCAAAACCAATACGATATTGTAAAGTAAAATAAAGTAAAAATAAAATTAAAAAAAATATTACATAATCTCAATGGACATAGAAAAATATGTTCGACAAAATTCAACTTCCATTTATTATTAAAAACTCTTAACAAATTAGGTGTAGAAAGAATGTATCCTAACATAATAAAGGCCATATATGACAAGCCCACAGCTAACATCATACTCAAATGGTGAACAGTTGAGAGCTTTTTCTCAAAAGTTAGGAATAAAAGAGTGCCCACTCTCATCACTTTTATTCAACATAGTACTGGAAGTCCTTGCCAGAGCAATTAGGTGTTAAAAAGAAATAAAATGCATCAGAATTGGAAAGGAAGAAGTAAAACTGTCTTTATTTGCAGATGACAGGATTTTATATAAAGAAAATCCTAAAGACTGGCCCAAAACTGTTAGAGCTAGTCAATAAATTTAGTGAAGTGGCAGAGCACAAAATTAACAGACAAAATCATTTGCATTTCTTTACACAACAATGAATTATCTGAAAAGGGAAAGAAAGAAAACAATCCATTTACATTAGCATCAAAAACAATAAAGTACTTAGAAGTAAATTTAATTAAGGAGGTGAAATATATCTCTACACTGAAAACTACAAAACATTGATGAAAGAAATAAAAAAAGACATAAATAATTAGAAAGGTCTCTAATGTTCATGGATTAGAATAATTAATATTGTTAAAATGTCCACACTACATGAAGCTTTTTATAGATTCAGTGCAACCTCTATCAAACTTCCGATGACATTTTTTACAGAAGTACAAAAAATAACCTTAAAATGTATATGGAACCACAAAAAATCCTGAATAATCAAAACAGTCCTGAGAGAGAAGACTAAAGCAGGGGCATCACACGTCCTGATTTCAAGCTATGTTATGAAGCTATAGTAATTAAAACCGTATAGTACTGGCATAAAAACAAACACAGGACCAATAGAACAAAATGGGGAGGCCAGAAATAAACCCAAGCATATATGATCAACTAATATCTGACTGAAGAATCAAGAATACTCAATGAAAAACCATCTCTTTAATAAGTGGTACTGGGAAAATTGGATATACACATGCAAAAGAATGAAACTAGACCCCTATCTTCCACCATGAACAAAAATTAGCTTGAAATGAATTAAAGACTTAAATGTAAGACCAAGATAAATAAGTATATATTCAGTCCTGTTCATGAGTTTTCTACAGGTTTCCTTTAATCTGTATGTCAATCAGTCTGCTCCCAATGGTGATGAAAGTACAGCACCACAGAATAATTATGTTTGCTGGCTATGCAAATCCCACTCACAGGACTGTCCTTTTGGATGGCTGGAGGAGTAATGGTCATTACAATGAATACTGCAAACACGTATTCAGCACATTGCTCTGAGGGCTTTCAATATAGTATTTCATTTACTCTTCACTGTAACCTAGCGAGCAGATACACCAGAGAAAAGGTGAGACTTAGAGAAAGGAAACTGTTACTAAAGATCATGCATTTTGCAACTAAAGGCACCTAAGTTCAAATCCATGCCCTGATCCACTGTTTAAGTACTGAGTATTTTTCTGTGTTAAAACTGAGGTCAGCACAGAGTAAGGAATTCAGCCAAGCTCGTGGTTTAACATGGGCACAGGCCTCCTGAACCCAGTCTCCTGTCCAGCAGACCTTTCATTGTTTTTTCCCATATGTTGTTGTTGTTCTTTAGTCACCAAGTCATGTCTGACTCTTTGTGACCCCATGGACACAGGCAGCAGGCCGGGCTTCCCTGTCCCTCACCATCTCCTGGAGTTTGCCCAAGTTCATGTCCATTGAATCAGTGATGCCATCCAACTATCTCATCCTCTGTCGCCCTCTTCTCCTTCTGCCTTCTATCTTTCCCAGCATCAGGGTCTTTTCCAATGAGTTGGCTCTTCACATCAGGCGGCCAAAGTATTGGAGCTTCAGCTTCAGCATCAGTCCTTCCAATGAATATTCAGGGCTGATTTCCTTCAGGATTGACTGGTTTGATTTTCTTGCTGTCCAGGGGAATCTCAAGAGTCTTCTCCAGCACCACAGTTTGAAAGCATCAATCTTCAGTGCTCAGCTTTCTTTATGGTCCAACTCTCACATCCATACGTGACTACTGAAAAAACCATAGCTTTGACTACATGGACCTTTGTCAGCAAAGTGATGTCTTTGCTTTTAAATAAACTGCCTAAATTTATCATAGCTTTTCTTCCAAGAAGCAATTGTCTTCTAATTTCATGACTGCAGTCACCATCTGCAGTGATTTTGGAGCCCAACAAGAGGAGAATCTGTCACTGCTTCCACCTTTCCCCTTCTATTTGCCATGACTGGATGCCATGATTAGTTTTTTTTTTTTTAAATATTGAGTTTTAAGCCAGCTTTTTCACTCTTCTCCTTCACCCTCATCAAGAGGTTCTTTAGCTCCTCTTCACTTTCTGCCATTAGAGTGATATCCTCCGCATATCTGAGGTTGTTGGTATTTCTTCCAGCAATCTTGATTCCAGCCTGCAACTCATCCAGCCCAGCATTTCGCATGATGTGCTCTGTGTATAAGTCAAATGAAGAGGGTGACAATAAACAGCCTTGTCGTATTCCTTTCTCAATCCTGAACCAGTCAGTTGTTCCATTCAGAGTTCTAACTGTTGCTTCTTGACCCGCATATACACTTTTCCAATAGTTCGAACATTCTTTAGGACTGCCCTTCTTGAGAACTGGGATGAGGATTGACGTTTTCCAGTCCTGTGGCCACTGCTGGGTCTTCCAAATTTGCTGACATATTGAGTGCAGCACTTTAGTAGCATGATCTTTTAAGATTTTAAATAGCTCTGCTGGAATTTCACCACCTCTACGAGCTTTATTGGCAGCAGTGCTTCCTAAGGCCCACCTGACTTCACACTCCAGAATGTCTTTCTCTAGGTGAGTGACCACACCACTGTGGTTATCTGTGTCATTAAGATCTTTTTTGTACAGTTCTGTGTATTCTTGCCACCTCTTCTTAATCTCTTCTTCTGTTAGATCCATACCGTTTCTGTCCTTTATTGTGCCTATCTTTGCATGAAATGTTCCCTTGGTATCTCTAATTTTCTTGAAGAGATCTCTAGTCTTTCCCATTCTATTGTTTTCCTCTATTTCTTTGTATTGTTCTTTGAAGAAGGCTTTCTTGTCTCTCTTTGCTATTCTCTGCAACTCTGTGTTCAGCTGGATATATCTTTGTCTTTCTCTCTTGATTTTCACTTCTCTTTTCCCACATACGCTTTTTTTAATCTGAAGCTCAGTTGGAAAGTGCTGCTCCAATAGCAAATCAGAAGGCGGAAAAGGGGACAGGAAATCACCTAGAATAAAAGCAGATTATTTTCTTCTTTTCTCAAATTCTCATGCAATTTATCTCACAACACAGAAATGACACCAAAAGCTCATGCATCAGGTAAATATCTGCATGTTTTTCTTCCTTGACTACATTTCCAGATGCTTTCTATAACAGATATGTTCATTGGTTTATTTTAAAGTCATCTCTTTCATGGGATGGAGGGCTGGGATGGGCAGTACTCTGTCCTAGTCCTACAATACACCAGACATTTCTATGGGTTTTCTCCTTTTTTCCCCCCAGAGCTCTGTGAGGAAGGTATTGTTATTCCCATTCTATGAATGATCAAGTATAGGCCCATAAAACACGGTACTCTTACAGGGTTACACATTGATTCAGAAGAGAATCTTCCCTTCTTCACGGTATACCCATTAGCTTCCTTTTTCAAGGATGGGCTTCCAAAGCTTAAAGGACTGACTGTTCCAAACTCTCCTGGAATTTTGCTCATGGGTACTTACTCAACACAGTACTGCTTACAAGATGAAACCTTGTACCACGAAGGTCAGTCTTGTTCCTGAAGTGTTAAACAAGACTGACAGCAGAGCAGAACTGTTGCTCTCTCTCTGGAGAATGACTTGAGAAAAGGTTACTGACATTTACACAAGGACTTTAATCAATAGGTTCTTCAAACATTTAATTTAATCCTTATAGCTATTCAAGTTACTGCTCATTGTTGACATTATTCAGATCAGGATACAGGACTTAGAAGAAGTTAGGCAAATCTCCTCAAGGATAAAAACTTTTAAAAAAATGCTCAGGAACTCAAAATCTGGAATTTAAGAGTGCCATTATTTTTCTGCTCTGTTATGTGGGCAGACACTCACTGAAGCTAAGTGTATTGTCTAGGGTTTCTCTTTAACAATGAACTTTACTGCTTTTATATCTGAAGTCATAGTCAATAAATATATATGTGTGTGATGTATATATCTGTGTGTGTGTATATATATATATACTATATATACACACTGCATATACATAAAACACCATCTGTATAGCAAAATTTTAAAGTACAAAATATGTAAAAGGACAGAAGAAAATTCTGCAACTTGTATTGCAGATATGGAGTTAATATCTCTGGGTCTTAACCAACAGAGAAATAAGCCAGAGATTAGAACAGAGAATGTGCTTTAAAAGCTATGAAACACTCGAAAATGAAACACAATGAAACACTTGAAAATGTGACAGAACAAATAACTGATGAAATGCCAAAAAAAGCTCTCATTCTAAGTGAAACAGGTAAATATCAACACAGCATATAGAAAGTGATCACAATTTTCTAAAAGAATATGCTTTTATATTTGGATAAATATCTGTATATTTTATTAAGATATATACTGGAAAAAGGGCTTCCCAGATGGCCCAGTGGTAAAGAACCCACCTGCCAGTGCAGGAGACATAAGAGACACAAGTTCGATCCTTGGGTTGGGAAGATCCCCTGGAGGAGGGCATGGCAACCCACTCCAGTATTCTTGCCTGGAGAATCCCATGGACAGAGGAGCCTGGTGGGCTGCAGTCCATGGGGTCGCAGAGAGTTGGACATGACTGAGTGACTTAACAGGCATACACACATACTGGAAAAAATCAACAGAATATGTATCAAATGATTAATAATTAATATCTCCTGGTTTGGGTGGGAATCTGGACTAGAGTATTAATATCCTGATATATTAATTCGGCAAAATGTATAAAATCCCCAAAATACTATTTTCAAATGCTGGTTATGGAACACTTTTCACTAAAATAATGATTATCCTTATTCTGAAATGACTATTTTTCTGTCCTCTTCCTTATTTTAAAATGCATAATTCAAATTAAGAGCTACCATATTTAAGTAGCTACAGCTCTGTGCTGAGAAGCCAGTGGACAAAACTTCCTAGGCAAAGTAGCTTCAATGTGCACAGATGTAATCACCTTAGAGAAGAGGCCTGGATCCCAGGAGTAAGCAATAGGTGCCAGTAAATGTCACCTCCCTGAAGTCAGAAGGGACCTATTGCAGTTCAGTAGTGGTAAGTCCACCGTGGCTGCCAGACCACCACTTCCCAGGAGAATATCCTTCAAGGATCTGTGCAGGAGGAAAGGAGGCCGATACAGGATCAGTGCAGTGGGCTGGGGGAAGTGTCTACACTGAACATGACACATTGCAACATAATTTACAGACTTAATTAATATGCTTGATCTATAAGGAAATCTGACTAGTTGAAAGAGTCATGTTCACAGGTACCAACAGGTAATTCAAAGAAGAAAAATGAATGGCAATCAAATATAAGTAAAACTGCTCAACCACACCAAAGATGAAAGAAATGTAATAACAAGATACGGAACTTAACGTACAATATGATCTAAATTTTGAAGAATATATATTGTCATAAGAACATACATGTGTAATGTTATTTTTTTAATTTTCAAATGTATCCTTTTTTTTTTCAATTTTTTCCCCTGCCTTGCAGCATGTGGGATCTTAGTTTCCTGACCAGGGATTGAACCCACACCCCCTGCATTGGCAGCATGGAGTCTTAACTACTGCACTGCTAGAGAAGTCTGCATATGTAATTTTAATAATAAGCAATCTCAAACAAACATATCTGGAGAATATCAAGAAATATATCAAGTGGTTATCTTGAGGTGGGACATAAAAGTTGAAAAGGGGAGATAAATCCTTTTATACAAGATAATTCTTTTTATAAATGTATATTTCTTCAGTGTTTCCAGGGACTTAGAGGAACATCTACACTACTTTAAATAAGCAAAATAACTAAGATAAATTATGACAGCATGAGATAAACCTAGTTGTGTTCTTATTTTCAAAAGTAATGCTCAGAGGAGTGGATAAACAAGAGGTGGTACATATATACAATGGAATACTACTTAACCATAAAAAAGAATGAAATAATGCCATTTGCAGCAACGTGAATGGATATAGAGATTGTCATACTGAGCTAAGTAAGTGAGAAAAAGCCAAATATCACATGACATCATTTCTATGTGGAATTTAAAAACAATGGCACAAATAAACTTACAGAACAGAAATAGAATTGCAGATGCAGAAAGCAAACTTCCGGTTGCCGGGGGGAAATGGAGATGGAGGGTTAAATCGGGAGCTTCGGATTGGCATACACACACTACTCTAAATAAAATAGATGGCTAATAAGGACCTACTGTATAGAACAGGGAGCTCTATTCAATATTTTGTCATAACTATAAGAGAAAATAATCTGAAAAAGAATAGATACATGTATATGTATAACTGAGTCACTTTGCTGTACACCTGAGGCTAACACAACATTGTAAATCAACTATACTCCAATAAAAGTAGTGCTGAAAATATATATTTAGATCATTAAAAGATGTTAAGTATATTGTAAGGTTAAAAAGTTACACATAGCTTTATATTTATAACCACACACATAAAAGCACTCCTTTTTTAATTGGAAAGACGAGCCAATAGAAAACTTCTTGTCAAAGGAGTTAATATTCATGGTTGCTGTCCGCGTCACCACTTAACATTTCCTTTGCCGTATAAACCCCAGATGGCTCTCTTTCCCTGTCTACTCTATGCATGCTGTGTGCTAAGTTGCTTCAGTCGTGTCCGACTCTTTGTGACACTATGGACTGTAGCCCGCCAGGCTCCTCTGTCCATGGGATTCTCCAGGCAAGAATACTGGAGTGAGTTGCCATTTCCTCCTTCAGGGGATCTTCCTAACCCAGGGATCGAACCTACGTCTCTTATGTGTCCTGCATTCGCAGGCGGGTTCTTTACCACTCGTGCCACTTGGGAAGTGAGTGAAAGTCACTCAGTCCTGTCCAACTCTTTGCGACCCATGGATTGTACAGCCCATGGAATTCTCAAAGCCAGAATACTGGAGTAGGTAGCTTTTCCCTTCTCCAGGGGATCTTCCCAATCTAGGAATCGAACCCAGGTCTCCCACATTGCAGGCGGACTCTTTACCAACTGAGCCACAAGGGAAGCCCAAATACCCAGAATGCCCCTTGCTATTAAAGGGGTCGCAGTTTTCTTTACAGGCTTCTAAAAAAGTGATGCTAAGCTGCAATTCTAGATTTTGTCACCAGATGGCATTCACCCCCAATTTTTGTTTTATTTTCCAATGGAAAAAATAATCATTTGGCAAAATGAGCAAGTTTTACTTCAAATGGAAGCTATGAAACTATGCAAAATAAAATCATGATTAATTCCTTAATTTGGCAATAAAAACATTCAAAACACTCCTTCAAAACATTGACAATGAACTGTACTGATTTCTTCACCATAAAAATCAATGAGATTGAAAGATGTATGAACAAATGAAGAGAAAATTATCCATATACTCCTCAGAAAGCATTTTGTATACAAGGAATTCCCTTGGATTAGCATACAGATAAATAAATGGAAACTATAGGATTGCAATTAAACTTATGAAAAGACACCAACCACAATAATTATACAGCTAAACGTTTTGGTAATTTTATCCTTAGCTCAAAAAAGGTAAATTGCTTGATACAGTTTGCTGTAATTCCATTCACACACACACAAAAGCGCATATATCTGCTCATACATCTTGTGCATCTCAATGTATTGTGCACATATATTGGAAAAAAGCATTTGCAAAATGTGCTCCACACCACTGACAAAGGATATCTCAGCAGAGGGAAAGGAGGTAGATACAGGATCATTTCATTTCCCACATATGCATATCTTTTTTTGTTGTATTTCTACCAACTACAAACATATGTTAGTTTTATAGTTGAGGAAAGTAAACAAGATGCACTTTTGAAAACAAGACTTGTTATAATCCAGTCCCAGAAACATATTTCATACAAATCTACTGGCCTGAAAAGGAATTCACAGTTAACTGTTTAAAAAAAGTTGCATGATGTATGAACAATATAATTGCAATTGTTGTTGATAATTTACCTATGTGTATGTGTAGATGCTTGTATAAACCAAACGTGTCTAAAAGGATAGAATCCACAATAGTTATGTACACAGACATACATCCCCTCAGAGACCCTCACCCTGGCTGCCTTTTTTTTTCATGAGATAAGGGTGGAACTTCCGTGGAGAGCCCAGAAAACCAAGAAGTATCTGATTCTGTAGTAAGGCCTGTCTATGCCATTCAAACCTCCAACAAGCCCTGTATGGTGGGTCAGACCAAAGGCCCCTCTCTCCCCAAACCCTTTCTTAGCCACCTCCCAGAGATATTGGAGAAGGCAATGGCACCCTACTCTAGTACTCTTGCTTGGAAAAATCCCATGGACGGAGGAGCCTGGTAGGCTGTGGTCCATGGGGTTGCTAAGAGTCAGACATGCTGAGCGAATTCACTTTCCATTTCCACTTTCATGCATTGGAGAAGGCAATGGGAACCCACTCCAGGGTTCTTGCCTGGAAAATCCCATGGACGGAGGAACCTGGTGGGCTGCCATCTATGGGGTCGCACAGAGTAGGCCACGACTGAAGCGACTTAGCAGCAGCAGCAGCAGCAGATATTGAGACATGCCATTCTGGCTCTGACCAGCAGGTGGTGACAGTCTCAACAGGCTACCTTTGCTACACAGAAAATGCATCAATTTTTGCAAAGAGAAACAAAGACAATATAAAATGAATAATACTAAATACCCTTGAAAAAAATCATGCATATGTGAAATTTTCATATATATATATGAAATTGGAAGTGTATGTACAGTTTCATTTGTTGATTTGTTGTTATCTAGTCGCTAAGTCGTTTCCTACTCTTTTGTGATGCCATGGACTGTAGACTGCCAGGCTCCTCTCTCCGTGAGATTATCCAGGCAAAGATACTGGAATGGATTGCCATTTCTTCTACAGGGGATCTTCCTGACCCAGGGATCGAACCCGTGTCTCCTGCGTTGCATGAGGATTCTACACAGCTGAGCCACCAGGGAGGTCCTCCTTTGTTGATGATGATTCCCAAAGCTGAGTCTTTCACAACCACTTATTTATTCAGCATACACATATGGGACACTGCTAGCTTGAGTCTATTTATCCATCCCACTCACCTCTGATTCGCAGATTCTCATTTCCAACCACCTACAGAACATGTTTATTTGGAGAAAGATGACTACCATTACCTCCTACTTGTGTGGAGTGAGTATGTGTGTGTGTGCTTATTTCTCTCTTGTGTTAAACTGTATAGTGGGGTAAAGAATCCACCTGCCAATGCAGGCGATTGGAGTTTGATCCCTAAGTCAGGAAGATCCCCTGGAGAAGGGAATGGTTACCCACTCCAGTCTCCTTGCACGGCTTCCCTAGTGGCTCAGTCAGTTAAGAATCCACCTGCAATGCAGGAGACTTGGATTTGATCCCCGAGTCTGGAAGATCCCTGGAGAAGGAAATGACAACCCACTCCAGTATTCTTGCCTGGGAAATCCCATGGACAGAGGAGCCTGGCGGGCTACAGTCCATGGAGTTGCAAGAGTTGGACATGACTTAGAGGCTAAACCACCACCAAACTGAAGAGTAAAAATCAGATAGGAAAACTCATCAAGTAATAAAAATAAATGGCACAAACATCCTTTCCTCTTCCAAATTCCATCAGAAAACACACTATGACAAAACAACAAAAGAGCACCACAGCCCATAAATGCGTGTACATTTCATATCTTGTGTGTATATATGCATATGCCTTTTATTAGAGTTATGCTATTTATTTATATCAAAATCTTTTTTTTATGGAAAAAAGGGCTCTGGGACTAACACGTCTTAAAGGCCTAATATGTACCATGTACTTTCTATAGTTTATCTAATCTCGTCCATAAAAATTCTGATAGCAGGATTTTTGCTACTAAGCAATATCTGTTTCTTTTGTTATTATTTTCCATTTACATGTACACTTGATAAAATATTGAGCTTTCCAGGTGGTGCTAGAGGTAAAGAACCTGCCTGCCAATGCAGGAGACTTAACAGAAGTGGGTTCAGTCCCTGGGTCTGGAAGATCCCCTGGAGGAGGGCATGGCAATCCACTCCAGTATACTTGCCTGGAGAATCCTGTGGACAGAGGAACCTGGTGGGCTGCTGTCCATACGGTCACGTAGAGTCGGACACGATTGAAGTGACTTAGCGGCGGCAGCGTGACCTCTTCACTTTAAAGCAATATCCTGTACTCATGCCTTCTGCCAAATCATTTCTGTTTCCAGTGCATGAAAATGGACTGTCTCAGTTGGAGAACAAGGAAGCTTTGTATTCAGTCATATTTATTTTGAGAATTTAATAGAGAGCATTCATAGTGAAACTATGTTTTTGTCAGACATCCCTTAAACAGGAATGAAGGCAGTCTAATTTTGTTCTCGGTATGTATGGTCTGAATTTATGTTACCCACAAGCAAATATATTGTCATTCAATCTTGTATTGGTGAATGGATTAAAATTAAAATATGTAATTTCAAGAAAAGTCCTGCAGTAGGAAATTGCTTTTCTATGCTCCCTGTCTAGTTTTCACAATGAGATATTTTTGAACTGGTGAATTTTTTTTTGGTCAAATGAAAAATAGGTTTCTTTTCTCTTATAAACAGTTAATGTATTAGCAGATAAAACTTTATAAATTGGGGTGAAAGGTGTCCTGAGTTTTCATATTAATAGGATTTTTAAAATAGTGTTCAAAGCTTAGCAAAACTAGAGCTAACTTTCTGTAATCTAGACATCCGGTTGACACTTCCATCTTCACTATGCGAACTTGTAACTGCGATTTGCTTGAATAAAGGTTTACTTATTTCTAGTCCTTTCTCTGAAACATCCTTTATGTTCTTGATTTCCTGATCTATGAAATGTGGATCATCACTCCTTGATGTAAAGGGGACTGTGATCAATATATCAGAGCTTATAAATGCAATCCTTGTACAACATAAGAAAGTGATATTTACACTACTCCTGGGAGGTAAAAAATGAGAGCCATTCTTATTTTAGGAAGGTTCCTGGGGGCCACCCATAGAGTCCCCATTTTTCTCATTGAATAATATACTTGCCCTTGATAGTTCTGAATTTTTGGTAAACATTTTCATTAACTTCCATAATAACTCAAACAATAAATTCTTCTCATCTCTTATTGTTTGGAAGAAGTATATAACGTCAACTTCTTTGTCTTTCTTAATTTTATTCCTTCTTTTTCTATTTCAGATTCCTTAATTGACTTCTTATCTAAAGGTAATTCTGCAGTAGTAATGGTTCAGACAGTAAAGAATCTGCTTGCAGTTCAGGACATGTGGGTTTGACCCCTGGGTAGGGAAGATCCCCTGGAGAAGGGAATGGCTACCCACTTCACTATTCTTGCCTAGAGAATTCCACGGACAGAGGAGCCTGGTGGACTACGGTCCATGAAGTCACAAAGAGTGGGACATGACTGGGTGACTAACACTTTTACTTTTGCCTCCACTTAGTCAAACAAAGAGAAGGAAATGGCAACCCACTCCAGTGTTCTTGCCTGGAGAATCCCAGGGACGGGGGAGCCTGGTGGGCTGCTATCTATGGGGTTGCACAGAGTCGGACACGACTGAAGTGACTTAGCAGCAGCAGTCAAACAAAAGTGGGGAGCCAAAAGTCCAAGAGCATTGTTCATTTTAAGAAAACTAGAGAGAGGGCATTTACCTGTGGAATCAAAGGCTCATCCCAATATATATATATATATATATATATATATATACACACACACACACACACATTATATATGTATGTACATAACTGCCTCTATTATTTACATTACCATTATGACCCCCATAAGGCTTTGAGTTTAGCCTTCCTGGAATTAAAAGTCTCCCATGTCACACCACTAATGTGCCACACAATCTTTCTTAGGAGAATATGATGTATAGACACATTGTAAAATCTTTAAACAAGTAAAAGATAAGGATATTTAAAACAACTTTTTAAATGGCAGACTAGAAGAATGTTTGACAGGATATAACGAACCGTCATTTGCCATATTTAGTGCTGTCATGTCTTCTTATCAAAGAAATGGTTATATTCTTCCTGCTGGCAGGCCACAAAGGGATTTTTGAGGATAACATGTTATCTGAATTTATTGTATAAATTCACTTTTGTGCCAAGTTACCTCTCGCCATGATATTTTCCTCTGACCCAATGAGTGAAGCTACATGGGAATAATATTTCAACTGTGCCAGCTCAGTTTTTAGGAGGGAGATATTGGTCTGTATTAGAAACCTCTAAGACAGACTTTGTCTGTTTTCAGAATGGTTTGCTTTATGCCCTTCAAGAACTGTATTGCAAATATTCAACATAAGTGCATAAAAGCTTAGGTAATGAATTTAATGGGCTTCAATTGTAGGTAACAGAAGCAATTCCTACTGCCTTCTACTTTTGTAACTTTTATTTGTGAACCATGAGAAAGCATTAGCTTAACTGTTAAAGCCCTCCCTTAAAATTTCAGGTATTTTATTTGTCCATACTCCCTTCTGGCTCTTGCTCATATCCAGCTGTTTGATAGCATCATGAAAACAGGCTTGTTCTTTTGTCTGTTTGATCAATTATGCAGTTATTATCTGCCTTGGTTTTAAAATGAACACATGCATGCACTTCCACTCCTGGTTGTATACACAAGAGAATTTAAAACAGGTGTTCAAGTGACATCCCTGGTGGTCCAGTGGCTACGACTCCGCACTCTCAATGCAGGGGGCCCAGGTTTGATTCCTGTTCATAGAACTAGATTCCACATACTGCAACTAAGACCTGGTCCACCCAAATAAATTCATAAAAATAAAACACATGTTCAAATAAAAATGTGTACATGAATGTTTATAGCAACATTATTTATAATAGCCAAAGGTGGAAGTAAACAAAATGTCCATCCATATTGCATTTGAATGGACAAACAAAATGTGGCATTTTTATACTATGGAATATTATTCAGTCAAAAGTACTGCTACATGCTCCAACATGGATGAACCTTGAAAATATGCTAAATGAAAGAAACCAGGGGCAGAAGATCACATATTGTATGACTCCATTTATATGACATGTCCCTAATAAGCACAGCCAAGTTAGTCGCTCAGTTGTGTCCAACTCTTTGCAGCTCCATAGACTGTGGCCCACTAGGCTGCTCTGTCCATGGGATTCTCCAGGCAGGAATACTGGAGGGGGCTGCCATCCCCTTCTCCAGGGGCTCTTCCCCACCCAGGGATCGAAACTGGGTCTCCCACATTGCAGGCAGATTCTTTACCATTTGAGCCACCATAGAGGCATAAAATAGATTAGTGGCTTTTTAGGGCTAGGGAGAATGAGAAGCTAGGAAGTGATTACCAAAGGTACAGGGTTTCTCTCTAATGAAACCCAATGAAACTATTCTAAGGTTTACTCTGATGGTGGTTGCATGTATCGGCAAAAATACTAAAAAAAACCAACCCTTGAATTGTATACTTTAAATGGGTAAATGTTATGGTATGTGAATGATATCTCAATAAACTGTCACAAAATGTAAATTTTAAAGATAAACACATGAGCCCACTGGTTTTGATCACTGAACTTTCAGTTCAAGGAGTACTTGGGGCCACCACATCCAAGTTTTCAGACTGACTCCCAGTGCAACTACAGCAAGGCAGACATTTTTGTTTAACTTTTGTTTAATACTATATCTTCTGTGTCTAGCAAGGTGCCAGTGAATTCTCTTCTGAACACTGTGGGTAATTCTCCAACATTTTACAATCATTACCTGCTAAAATATAAGTGTCAGGATGGCAAATATTTATCTCTTTTCTTCACTGCTGATTCTTCTGACCTTGAAGAATGCCTGGTTCAAAGTGGGCATTCAACAAATATTTGTAAAATGAATGTACTGCTTTATCTGTTCACTGCTCAATGGAAAACTGTGTCTAACATCCAACCAGGTAGTAAAATGGTTGGAGAAGACAGTAGATGAAAGAAAAGGAATTGGCAATGAATAAAAACAGATCATCCTAAGAAGAAATGGCAGTCAAATGTATAAAAATTTTCTCAAACCTAAAAATCAAAGGAATTAAAGGAATGTGAAGTGCCGGCTGATCGCTCCGAGCATTTGTAGAAACTAAAGCTTGGATCAGCACTGCAGTAAGATAGTCAGCTTATGTCTCCCCTACCAACTCACAGAGACTCTTGAGAGTCTTTTGGACTGCAAGAAGATCAAACTAGTCAATCCTAAAGGAAATCAAATCCTTTGGAAGGACTGATGTTGAAGCTCAAGCTCCAATACTTTGGCCACCTGATGCGAAGAACTGACTCATTTGAAAAGACCCTAATACTGGACAAGATTGAGGGCAGGAGGACAAGGGGATGACAGAGGATGAGATGGTTGGATGGTATCACGGACTCAATGGACATGAGTTTGAGCAAACTCGGGGAGTTGGTGATGGACAGGGAAGCCTGGCGTGCAGTCCTTGGGATCACAGAGCATCAGACATGACTGAGCAACTGAACAACAGCAACAGATACACAAGCACAGCTGGAAAGACAGACAGGAGAGACAAGGAACCTCTTGCTTGGTGAAGATGGAGGTGCATTAGGAGTGGTCCAGACAATTGACTCTCCTGATAGGGAACTTGGTTGTCACACATCACACATTCAGGTCCTTTCCTCTCTTCCTTATACTTGACACTTCCATTGGAGTGTGTGTGTGTGTGTGTGTGTGTGTGTGTGTGTGTGTATTTATGTGTCTGCTGTAGAGTGAATCAGATCCCAGTTGTGGCCTTCAACCAGAAATTCTCATCTCACATCCATTCATCAGGTAAGATTTAGTTTAGAAAAGGTTTTCACCTGAGGTGCTCAAGAGAGTGCCGGCACATCATTACCTTCCGTGTCCAAAAGAGGAAACAGCGAAACACAAAGCTGATGTAAAAAAGTCAAAGAAAACCTGAAAATCCATCCCAAAGCCAGAGCTTTGACATATATCAACTGGGGAGCGAGCAGTCCAACCAACTGTCCAAGATAATGCAGTCAATTAATCACAGAGAAAAGTCTGGGACTTGATTCTCAGAAATAAAGCATATCCATTACCCTGCACAGAAAGTCAAGTTGTTTATATCAGCTGATTTACAACCGTGGGATTTACAGTTGTGGCTCCATGGAATCCGGAAAGGAATGCAGGACTGGCAGGCAGAAGGACTTTAGTTCTCATGTGTTTAGCACTTAGTGGCTGTGTGATCCCAGTCACTGATTGGTGCCCCAGTCTCTTTACTTAGGAAATGGAGGTGATAAGTTCCCACATCCCAAGAACAGAGAGGAAAAAACTGACAGCATGGATAATGCAGCAGCCACACTGCCTGGCACACTCTAGACAGGCTCAGCTCCAAGCAGGCAGAAACTGCACGCTCTATTTCTTGATTTCTCTCCTTCCTCCTTACGCCTCAACCTTCTGTGGGCCTAACAGCTTTCCCTAGCACAGTAATTAAACAAGGAAAGGTCAATGAAACTCCCAAAGGAAGCTAATGCCGGTGTGAGATTGGCCTCTCATTCTATCGCCAGTGCTCTTGCTGACCTTAACATTAGCCCTCCAGATCGGGTGTCTCCCTTTGTTCAACTCCTGTGACCCCATAAACATCAGCTCCTTCCTATCTACAAGGCAGCTTCAATGCCGTTGCTTCAATAACTCTGCCAGTTTCCTCAATTTTCTCACTCTATCCTCCTTCTAAACAAACCACTACTCAAAAAAAAAAAAAAAAAACACTGTAAGGTACACTTATCAAGCAGAAGCCTAGAAATAAGACCAAGATAAATTCGCAGACCCCTTATTATAGGTTTAGGTGTTCTGTATGTTTACAGTTTTTAAGCACTGTCATACTTTTCAAACATATTTACATGATGTTTGGGAAATGTACTCAAATTTTAAAATGCATAAAATAAAGATAAGTATCAGAAAAAACAAGAATTATGATCACTGCCCCTGCTCAGCAATAACTGACCTTTCCTTGTTCTTATTATCATGAGGATTTCTATATATGTGTGTACGTGCATATATGTATAGACAGCTGTGCAATATATGTACATGTATATATGCAAATGTCATTGGTGTGCATTAGGTAACTTCTCTGACTCTGTGCTGAGAGGCTTTGCAGATGTAAGATTTCTGGGGTCAAAAGCAAGAGACCAGAACAGTGTGTGGAAACTTTGGGACCTCACACTAATAATCAGAGCCACAGTCTCTAATGTAGAGTATGGCAAAAATACAAATAGATCCTCTCCTTTTCCCAACACCTTTGGATAAGTCACCTCATTGCTTAAAATGGCCCTGGTCCTCAGTCATAACATGAGGGGTTCATATTTAGGTTAGATTCCCAGACACACTTCAGAGGGATTATGGTGTCAGACATCCCCTTTATTGGAGGGTGGAGGAGGCAGGCTAAGGCTTGGTCCAGCATTTTTTGCAGGCCAGCTACGTGCCAGACACTTCCTATGGGTTTTCCAGTTCCCCCTCACCAGGATCCCATGAGGAAGATGCTGTTAGTCTTATTTAATGTATTACCCAACCAAGGCACAAAGGCTCATCCATCCTGTAGGAGACTTATGAAGAGTTCTGGATCTTGACCCATAATACCCAGAAGTCTTCTATCTGGAGGCCTTATGGGATTCCAGGCTCAAGGCTTGGTTATCTTAACTTGCTGGGTTGGCTCCATGGGCTGTTTCATGAAGATAAGGGGTAAGTGGCCTTAGCATGGTGGCCATGTGATTTAGCCAGTCCTCAAGTTCCTGGAAGGAAATGGTAACCCACTCCAGTATTCTTGCCTGGAGAATCCCATGGACGGGGAAGCCTGGTAGGCTACAGTCCACGGGGTCGCAAAGAGTTGGACACGACTGAGCGACTTCACTTTCGCTTTCACTTTCAAGTTCCTGATGTCCTTTTGTAAAAGCACAGGTTTTACTCTGGAGAAAGAAGACCTCTGAGGAGGGTGAGAAATTACGTATTTAAGAGTCCCACCTCATGCCAGCATCTTTTAGACCCTTTAAATCCTAACCACAGTCAATGGGGACCAGGTATATAATTCCTATGATATAGATGAAGAAAATAAAGCAAGGACAAAGAAGGTAAGTTTCTTGAAAACTGAACCAAGCCTAAAACATAAGCTCCTTTTACAGCATCCTGCTGCTTTTCCAACATGAAAACATCTCTCAATTTTGTAAGTATATAATTTGTAGCTGAGGAATTATGTTGCAGTTGAACTAGGTGTTATCTTGAAGAGAATATGGGATTGAGAGAGGCATTGGTTACCATCTCTGTCTTTCTCTTTCACAGAGTCAGACACGACTGAAGTGACTGAGCAGGCACAACCCTAGAAAATATGTCTGTTGTTATCCAGCTTCAGTCTCCTACTCTAGAGAATAGAGATAATAATTGTCTTCCTCAGAGGAATGAATAAAATATGTAGAGCAAATGCTCGAGCTCCCTGAGCTCCCTACAGGCAAGCACCGCGTAACTCACATGCGGTGTAGCCGTTTATCGCTGGACACTTAAGTAGCAACAGTAACAACAGTGTCACTATCTCCGCAATAGTGGAGGACGGAGGAGCCTGGCATGCTGCAGTCCATGCGGGGCGGGGCATAAAGAGTCGGACACGACTGAGCTACTGAACAGCAGCAGCAGCAGCAGTAAATTGCTTGAAAATGCAATGCAGTTCAGAGGTGATAATATAAACAAACAGTAACTCAAACACCCATTGATAAAGTTAATATTTAGATACAGTATATACATGGGACTTCCTACGTGGCCCGGTAGGTAAAGAATCTGTCTGCAATGCAGGAGACAGAGGAGCCTCAGGTCAATCCCTGGGTCAGGAAGATCCCCTGGAGGAGGGCATGGCAACGCACTCCAGTATTCTTGCCTGGAGAATCCCGTGGACAGAGGAGTCTGGTGGGATACAGTCCATACAGTGGCAAAGAGTCGACCATGACTAAAATGACTTTGCACTCATACTGTTGCATGGAAAAAGCATGTTATGAACATATGTTATGGTAAGATTACATTTTCTTTGAAAATATATTTATCTTTGTCTATTACATATATATATCGATATCTCACATGTACATGTGTATGTGTATATATACATACATACGCAGAGTTCTCTTGAGTTGAGAATATAGCTGAAAAAAAACTTGCTAACATTTACTATGGTTTAGGACAGTGTATATTGTTGAGGAAAATCAATTCCAATAATTCATTACAATAACTCATATGTTTCTTACTCAAGCTAAAACAAGTCATTTTAACAAATGTTCCAGTTTTCTAAATATATACATCTATATATGAAACATATATTTTTAAAACCATAATGACTGAAGAATTCATCCTTATTTGGGTTCTCTGTCTCCACTGGAGTAGCCAGTTCTCACTTTCACAATTAAATTGCTCCCAACTTCTTTAGAAAAGAAAACCAATATCTTATTCTTTCCATAATTAAAGGTGCAGTATACATTTCAAACCCAGTAATGACAGAGTAAAAGGAGACAGGCAAAAGGAAAAGAGGGCAGCAGAGGATGAGACGGTTATATAGCATCACCTACTGAATGGACATGAATCTGAGCAGACTCTGGGAGATAGTGGAGGACAGGGAAGCCTGGTGTGCTGCAGTCCGTGGGGTCACGTGACATGACTTAGCCGCTGGAAAACGACAGATTAACTCATACTGGACCAGTCCTCCCATAGCTCACAATTATTAACTCTGGAAACAAATTAACACAGCCATCTGAAAGCTCTTGAAAAAGATTGCAAGCAGGTAGAGGTCGAAGGGAAGTTTGCTTGTGGAAGAAGGAATAGAATCTGGCTGCATGTTTTTATGGCTTTCTGCCTGGTTCCATGTAGAATGGCTAAAATTCAGAGGGCCACCCGTAGTCTTAATAGTTGAGGAATCAATGGCCAGATTTTGGGACAAGCACTACAGCAAGAAAATGAGTAAGGAAGTCACTGAAAGGTGAAAGCCACTATAAGGGTGCTACAAATTCCTTGTAAAATCTTGACTCAAACCTATGGCTGACCCTGAACTACATGTACATGGTGAGGAAGATGATAAGCTTCCTTTCTTTTAGCCTGAGCTAAAATATTTCAGCTAGTGCTAGCTGCAGAAGAGATTGGATTGGATTCAAAATTCAGGCAAGTTAACAGCTTGTAAAAATAAGCCAGTCAGTACTCTTGAGGAACAAAATTCAAAATCTACAAGTTATCTTTCACAATATCCATGATTACAGTCCAGAATTATTTGACATAAGAAGAAACAGGAAAATGTAACCTATCTTAAAGCAGAAAGGTGATCAACAGAATCAATACCAAGATGAGCTAGATTTTGGAAATACCAGATGACATGCTCAAAAGCATGAAGAAAAATATACTCATAATGTATGAACAGAGAAGAAATCTTAACAGAAAAATAGAAAGTATTTAGAAATGGAAATGTGAGAACTGGAAAATAAATCTAAAAGAAAAATAAATCCTGAAAGGTCTTCACAGAAAACTGGAGCCAATGAAAAAAAGTCAGTAAACAATGCTAGATCAATAGAAATTACACAATCTGAAAAACAGGGAGAAAAATGTTTGAATTATTTAAAGAGTCATGGTCATCTGTGGGTAATGCCAATAAGTCTACCATATGTGTACATGGAGTGCTGCCAGGATAAGACAAAAGAGACAATGGGGAATAAAAGGTATGTGAGGAAATAATGATGCAGATTTCCCCAACTGAGTGAAAGCGCGTACATTTACAGATTTAAGAAGCTGAGCAAATCCCAAGCAAGACAAAGAAAATCACCCTTAAGCACATAATGGTTAAATTGTTGAATACCAAAGACAAAGAAAAATCTTGAAAACAATCAGGTCAAGATGATCTATTACATACAGAAGAGTAACAATACAAATGATAAGTGACTTCTCTTCAGAAACAACGGAGGCTAGAAGACAGTGGGAAACATCTTTAGAGAGTTGAAAGAAAAAAAAATCCCATCAATCCATAAAT
This sequence comes from Cephalophus harveyi, assembly GCA_006410635.1. NCBI lineage: Eukaryota > Metazoa > Chordata > Mammalia > Artiodactyla > Bovidae > Cephalophus > Cephalophus harveyi. The sequence goes on from SJYT01066502.1 coordinate 53,768, forward strand.
CTCTGTCTGCAAAATATGTCACTAATCAAAGAAAAACAAAGACAGTTATACAAACAGAAACTAGTCATCCTTATATCTGCAATGAAAAATATGCTAAAAAAAAGTTTTTCAAGATAAAGAGATGTAATACCAGATGTAAAATCAAATCTGTAGGAAGGAATGAAAAGCAGAAGCAATGGTAAATAAGCTGATAAATATTAAACACTGTCTTTTATTTCCCCTTAATTTCTTTAAAATACAAATAATTGTTTAAAGCAAAAATCATAACATGTGTTGTAGGGTTACAATATATATGAATGTAACATGTATGGCAACGATAGCACAAAAGAGAGGAGAGATAAAAGGAACCGCATGATGACACGGTTCTTTAACTTTATGTGAAGCGGTAGAATATGAGCTCTAAGAACATTTAGTTAGGGATCTATGTTATAATCCCTAAAGCAGCCACTTAGAAGTGCAAAAAGGTTTAGCTAAAAAGTTGATAAATGAAATGGAATTCTAAAATATATTCACTTAACCTAAAAGAAGGCAAATAAGGGGGAAAAAGAAATATACTTAAGAGAATACATTAAAAATAGCAAAATAGTACAATTAAATCCAATTTTATTGCTACTTTTAATGTACATAAACTAAACACATCAATTAAAAACCAGATATTATGAGACTGGATTAAAATGCCACATCTAAATATACATTATCTGAAGGAAATGCAATTTAAATATAAGCATGAAATAGGCTGAAAGTGAAAGGAGAGAAAAAGATGTACCATTCAAACAGTAGGCATATGAAAAGTGTAGTGACTATATTAATGTTAGATTTTTGACTTGGCAACTACAGGATTCTCTGTGTCTCTGCCTCCGTGTATAATCATGAAGGGAGTCCTTGCCTTTACAGAGCTTATGACATAGCGGAGTGGCTAATGGACAGCAAACAAGAAGTATAGAGTATGTGAGACGGCATAGGTGCTCTAGAAAGGGTAATGATCAGGGAATTGGAGGCCAAGATGATGAGTTTCAGTCAGCGTTCTGCCCCCATTACAGCTGTGTGACCTTAGGGAAGGTACTGAAATCTCTCAGGGCCTTCCTTTCCTCACAGATGTAGCTAACGACAATAGCAGTAACAATAACAGTACCTTCCTTGATGTGAGAAATAAATGTTAGTACATGCAAAGCACTTAGAACAGTGCATGTCTAAGAATGAGCTTTACCTAAGTTTTTGTTATTGCTTTTATTTTTTAAAAACTAACTTAGGGAGATTTTACAGTGATTGTGCCCCTCGTACCATCTTGTTGTGGCTTCTTTATTCTTGGACACAGGGTATCTTTTTTTGGTGGGTTCCAACATCCTTCTGTTGATGGTTGTTCAGCAGTTAGTTGAGATTTTGGTGTTCTCACAGGAGAAGATGAGTGCAGGCTCTTGAGAGTCCCTTGTACAGCAGGAAGATTAGACCAGTCAATCCTAACGGAAATCAACCCTGAATACTCATTGGAAGGACTGATGCTGAAGCCCAAGTTCCAATACCTTGGCCACCTGATATGAAGAGCCAACTCATCAGAAGAGACACTGATGCTGGCAAAGATTGAGGGCAGGAGGAGAAGCGGCGACAGAGGATGAGATGGTTAGATAGCATCACCAACTCAATGCACATGAATTTAAGAAAACTTTGGGAGACACTGAAGGACAGGAAAGCCTGGTGTGCTGCAGTCCATGGGGTTGCAAAGAGCCCAACACGACTTAGTGACTAAACAACAGCAAAATGTAGGGAGAGGGGATAGGGAGTGTCTGGGAGAGAGGGGTTGAATTTTTAAAGTGGTGTAGTCATAAAAGTTCTCACTGAAGAAGGTAACACTTGAGCAAATACATCTTTCTTCCTAGATAACGACAGTGTGTTAGAGTAGAAAGCAGCACAGGGCAAGCGATTCACTTAAAGACTTTTATTTATCTTTTTTATTTGAAGTATGGTTGCTGTGCAATATTTTATGTTATAGGTGTACAATATTAAGGTGAGGTGAAGTCGCTCAGTCGTGTCCGACTCTTTGCGACCCTGTGGACTGTAACCTACTAGGCTCCTCCGCCCGTGGGATTATAGTGATTAACAATTTGTAAAGGTTATACTCCATTTATAGTTACTATACTATACTGGCTCTATTCCTTGTGTTGTACCATCTATCTTTGTAGCATGTTTATTTTATGCATAATATTTGTACCTCTTAATCTCCTACCACGATATTGCCCCTCCCTCCTTTGCTCTCTCCCTGGTAGCCACTAGTGTGTGTATATATATTTATTCATGCATACTTATGAATATTGCTCATCCATAAGAAATGAAATGTTGCCATTTGCAGCAACATGGAGGGACTTGGAAGGTGTTATGCTAAAAAAATGTCATACAAGGGAAGACACTGTATGATACCACTTATACGTGGAATCTAAAAAGCACAATGAATTAGTGAATATCACAAAAAAGAAACAGATTCACAGATAGAGGGAACAAACTAGTGTATGGATATTAATTTCTTATTGGTCATACCATTTGCAAATGTTTTCTCCCATTCAATAGGTTGTCTTTCCATTTTGTTGATGGTTTCCCTTGCCGTGCAAAAGATTTAAGTAGGTCCCATTTGTTTATTTTTTGCTTTGCTTTAGTAGACGAATTCAAAAAAATGTTGTGATTTATGTCAGAGTTCTGCATATATTTTCCTCTAAAAGTTTTCTAGTTTCTAGTGTTACATTTAGATCTTTAATCCATTTTGATGTATTTTTGTGTGTGGTGCTAAAGAATGTCCTAATCTCACTCTTTTACATGTAATTGTCCAGTTGTCTCATCACCACTCATTGAAAAGACTGTCTTTTCTCTCTCGCATAGTCTTGCTTCTTTTGTCACAGATGGACATGGGAAAAAAATATATATATATACATACATGTAATATACATACATAGATACACATGTATATACAGAAAGTTTTACAAAATAGTTATCTGTATTCAGGCATTTATGTATGTGTCTTACTATACACATCTACCTGATCCAGATAACCACAATGGTGTCATCACTCACCTAGAGTCAGACATCCTGGAGTGTGAAGTCAAGTGGGCCTTAGGAAACATCACTATGAACAAAGCTAGTGAAGGTGATGGAATTTCAGTTGAGCTATTTCAAATCCTGAGAGATGATGCTGTGAAAGTGCTGCACTCAATATGCCAGCAAATTTGGAAAACCCACCAGTGGTCACAGGACTGGAAAAGTTCAGTTTCCATTCCAATCCCAAAGAAAGGCAATCCAAAAGAATGCTCAAACTACCGCACAACTGCACTCATCTCACACGCTAGAGAAGTAATGCTCAAAATTCTCTAAGTGAAACTTCAACAGTACATGAACTGAGAACTTCCAGATGTCCAAGTTGGATTTAGAAAAGGCAGAGGAATCAGAGATCATATTGCCAACATCTGCTGGATCATGGAAAAAGCAAGAGAGTTCCAGAAAAACATCTATTTCTGCTTTATTGACTATGCCAAAGCCTTTGACTGTGTGGATCACAATAAACTGTGGGAAATTCTGAAAGAAATGGGAATACCAGACACCTTACCTGCCTCCTGAGAAATCTGTATGCAGGTCAAGAAGCAACAGTTAGAACCGAACAAGGAACAGTGGACTGGTTCCAAATTGGGGAAGGAGTATGTCAAGGCTGTATATTGTTACCCTGCTTATTTAACTTATATGCAGAGTACATCTGGAGAAATGCTGGACTGTATGAAGCACAAACTGGAATCAAGATTGTGGGGAGAAATATCAATAACTAGCCTCAGATATGCAGATGACACAACCCTTAAGGCAGCAAGTGAAGAGGAACTAAAGAGCCTCTTGATGAAAGTGAAAGAGGAGAGTGAAAAAGCTGGCTTAAAACTCAACATTCAAAGCACTAAGATCATGGCATCTTGTCCCATCACCTCATGGTAAATAGATGAGGAAACAATGGAAACAGTGAGAGACTATTTTCTTGGGCTCCAAAATCACTGCAGATAGTGACTGCAGCAATGAAATTAAAAGATGCTTACTCCTTGGAAGGAAAGCTATGACAAATCTAGACAGTGTATTAAAAAGCAGAGACATTAATTTGCCAACAAAGGTCCCTCTAGTCAAAGCTATGGTTTTTCCAGTAGTCATGTGTGAATGTGTGATTTGGACCGTAAAGATGAGCACCGAAGAACTGAATCTTTTGAACTGTGGTGTTGGAGAAGACCTTTGAGAATCCCTTGGACTGCAAGGAGATCAAACCAGTCCATCCTAAAGGAAATCAGTCCTGAACATTCATTGGAAGGACTGATGCTAAAGCTGAAACTCCAATACTTTGGCCACCTGATGAGACGAACTGACTCATTGGAGAAGAGCATGATACTGGGAAAGATTGAAGGCAGGAGGACAAGGGGATGGCAGAGGGTGAGATGGCTGAATGGCATCACTGACTTGATGGGCATGGGTTTGAGCAAGCTCAGGGAGTTGGTGATGGACAGAGAGGCCTGGTGTGCTGCATGCCATGGGGTTGCAAAGAGTCGGACATGATTGATCGACTGAATTGAACTGAAGTGAACATATTTTTTTAACGTTACTCCTCTCTCTCTCACACACACACAGAGGCACACACACAAGAGAGGCAGATTTTTATATCCTGGAGGAGGATGAAGAAGACTTCCTATCATATGATTTAATGTTCTGGGGCTCTCTTTGAATTACTTTATCTGCTTAATAAACTTCCAGAAATTTCCTTCTGACAGGGCTACACCTTCCTTGCTAGATGATGTCTAAACCACCATTGTGAATCTTATCACTAGATGCTATTAATCTCCAATTTCTGATTTTCTCAAATTAAAAAAACATTGTTTGGAAAAAAGAAACAAATGTCTATTAACAAACATCTACTTTGTATTGTGAGTGGTGACAGTGTATGTAAAACAAAATCATGATCAAGTTCCTTTAGTCAACAGTTATGTTCTCTATAGTTCTACAATGTAAAATATACTAATAGTATCACACTCTGCTGAAAGGACTGGTGTATATTATAGGCCTGGGGTCAGAATAAAGAGGGTAGAAGGGTTCAGGTAATTTTATAATTGTGCCATTAAGTTTCAGATAGTTTTCTGGACATGCCCAATTGCCAGCTTGTGTATTTCCACTTGGGATTTCCACATAAGTGAATCAGGTCATAGAGTTTTTCCTGATTGTCATATCTGATTAAGGTCTCAGATTAGCTCTGTGCTCCCTTCATCCCCTGGTTAATGTCTCCCTACCACTCAGGTCTCAGCTTAAGCATCATTTACTGTTGGAAGCCTTCTCAGACACATCCTCATGGTTTGATTATTGTTAGTCATCTAGGAACTCCACCAGCTCACTATTTCCAGATACATTTTTTTCATTTGAAAGGGGTCCAATGAGAATGAGTTCAAAATTCCTCATGGGCTGTGGCTTCACACAGTGGACTGAAGACTCTAAGAGCTTTCAAATGTCTCATCTAAAACTTTGCTCCAGGATTTGGCTCTTCCACTTTGAGGGGGATGCTGAGGACACAGATCAGATCTGCAGTGGAAGCCCAGAGCAGTTCTACAGGCACCAACTGTGGCATGCGCTTCAGAGATGCTGCAGAGGTTGTTAATGGATGCTTCCTCTTCTAAAGAGTCCCATGAGAGTTCTGAAATGCCAGTCTGTGATTTTAGCAGATACATTTTTGCCTGACAAAGTACATATGAGGTAGAATTACAAGTTTGAAAGTTTTAAAACTATTGACTTTGTGGCATACTTTCATCCAAAATATTTAAAGGAATTTGAGAAAGAGGAAAAACTAAAGAAACAAGCCAAATTCTCTCTTAAGCTGTGGTTAGATATCGTCATTCTTTGTATTCTCATTAATAGTGTGCCTTATATGACACTGATTTATTTTTTAATCTAAAGGGTTCACATGGTGTTTCCCTCTTCACAAATGAGGAAACTGAGCCTCACATCCCAGGTCTGACTGAAATCAAAGCACCCCTGTAATGCCTTGTGATTTCTATCAAATGCTGATTTCTATCAACTCTTGGCTGGAGAACCTGAGGCTCAGGGAACCCAGCGCTCTCTCCTGCTATGCCACCAGCAGAGCCCACACTGGAAGGGACAGGTTCCTGACTCCCAAGCCCCTACTCTTCCCATTGAGAATACTGTTATGGACTTTGTTTCTGACCATAAACAGGAGTTCACACTCAGTTTAGACAATGTGGAAAATACATCCAAGGATGGAGGGGAATATATAATCAGCAAACCCTACAACCCACTGATGGTTAACTTTTGGTGGGTTGTAGAGTTTGCAGTCACTAGTAATAAAAGTGTAAAGAAAAGCATGGGGATCATAAAAAAAAAAATTTCAACCTCTGGGCAATGGGAAAGTACAATAAGGGAAACATATACAGTGAGCTTCCAATGTAATTACAGCCACAACTTTCCTTCTTAAAAAATACTTCAGTTGCCTTGCATACTTTTTGGTATGTTGTGGCTTTCTTGCCATTCATCTCAGAGTGCACATGGAATACTCTCTAGATTAGACCATATGTTAGGCCACAGTACAAGCTAAGAAAGAATCTTATCTGGCACAATGGTATGAAATGAGAAATCAACAACATAATGAAAATTCAAAGACTCATAAATATGGAAATCAAACAGTACACTCTTAAACCATTAATGTTCAACGAGAAATCACAAAAAAAAGAAAAGAAAGAAAATACCTTGGAACAAATAAAAATAAAAACAGCATACCACAATTTATGAATGAAGTGAAAATAGTGCCCAGAGGGAAATATAGCTATCAATGCTTACATTAAAAAAGAAAAAGATTTCAAAAAGTAACCTACATTTACACCTTAAGGAAACAGAAAAAGATGGGCACAATAAGCCCAAACCTAGCAGAGGAAAGAAATGTTAAATATTAGGGCAGAGTTAAGTGAGTAGAGAATAGAAAAACAATATACAGAATCAACAAAACCAAAAGTTGGTGCTTTGAAAAGATCGACAAAATTGACAAATCTTAAATTAGAATGAGAAAAGAGAGAAGCTTTGAATAACTGAAATCACTAATGAAAGTCAGGGCATTACTATTGACCTTACAGAAATAAAAAAGTATTATAAAAGAATACTATGAACAATGATATGCCAACAAATTGTATAATCTACATGAAATGGACAAATTCCTAGAAAAACACAAATGATCACAACTTAAAAAGAAAATCTCAACAAAGCTGTAACAAGAAAAGAAATTGAATCACTATTCTATAATCTCCTGACAAAGAAAAGCCCAGCACCAGATGGCTTCATTGATGATTATTACCAAACGTTAAAAAAAGAATAAGCACCAATCTTTCTCAAATTATTCCAAAAAATAAAAGAAGCGAGGGTACTCCCTAACTCCCAAACAGAAGAAGCCAACATTCCTCTGATACCACAAGAAAAATATAAACCAGTCTCCCTTTTGAATACAGATGCAAAATTCCTGTATGAAACACTAGTAAATTGAATCCAAGGATGAAAGGATTTTACACCATAACCAAATGGGATCTGGCGGAGGAAACGGCAACCCACTCCAGTATTCTTGCCTGGAGAATCCTGTGGACAGAGGAGCCTGGTGGGCTGCTGTCCATGGGGTTGCACAAAGTCGGACACGACTGAAACAATTTAGCATGCATGCATTGGAGAAGGAAATGGCAACCCACTCCAGTATTCTTACCTGGAGAATTCCAGAGACAGAGGAGCCTGGTGGGCTGCTGTCTATGGGGTCACACAGAGTCAGACACAACTGAAGCTACTTAGCAGCAGCAGCAGCAAGTGGGATCTATCCTATGAATGCAAGGGTGACTTAACACAAGAAAATCAGCAAATGTGCTGTACATTTATGCATGCATGCTCAGTCATGTCTGACTCTTTGTGACTCCATGGACTGTAGCCTGTCAGGCTCCTCTATCCATGGAATTTTCCATGCAAGAATACTGGAGTGGGTTGCCATTTTCTCTTGCAGGGGATATTCCTGACCCAGGGATCAAACCTGTGTCTCCTGCACTGGCGGGTGGATTCTTTACTACTGATTCACCTGGGAAGCTGTACCATATTTATAGGGGAAAAAAAAGAAAAGAAAAACATAAGCGATTATCTCAATTGATGAAGAAGAAGCATGTGACAAAATGGAACACATTTTCAAAATAAAAGCATTTAGAAAAGTAGCAATAGAAGAGCACTTTCCCGATATGATAAAAGGCATTTCTAAGAGCAGCAAGAAGACAAGGACGCCCACTTTCACCACTGCTATTCAACATAATACAGAGAGTTCTAGTCAGACCAATTAGGCAAGAAAAGAAATAATAAGATCAAGACCCCAAACTCAATTGTGTTTCTGTACAATAACAGCGGACAATTGAAAAGGAAATTGAGAAAAGTTTACTTACAATTGCATCTAAAGTAACAACATACCTAGAAATAAATTTAACCAAGTAGGTGAAAGACATGTACAATGAAAACAAAAAAGTTGCTCAAAATATTAAGGAAGACCTAAACAAATGGAAAGACATCTCTTCTTTGCTCATACTTAGAAAGCTTAACATTGTTAAGATAGAGATACTACTCAAAGTTGCCTATAGATTCAACACAAACCCAAGAGATATAAAGCATCAGTTCAGTTCAGTCGCTCAGTCATGTCCGACTCTTTGCGACCCCATGAATCGCAGCACACCAAGCCTCCCTGTCCATCATCATCTCCCGAAGTTCACTCAGATTCACGTCCATTGAGTCGATGATGCCATCCAGCCATCTCATCCTCGGTCATCCCCTTCTCCTCCTGCCCCCAATCCCTCCCAGCATCAGAGTCTTTTCCAATGAGTCAACTCTTCGCATGAGGTGGCCCCAAGTACTGGAGTTTCAGCTGCAACATCAGTCCTTCCAATGAGCACCCAGGACTGATGCACACAAAAACTTGTACATGAATGTTCATAGCAACATTATTCATAATAGAGAATAAGTGGAAAAATCCATATGTCCATCAACTGGTAAATGCATAAACAAAATGTGGTCTATTCATTCCATGGGATGTTACTGGGCAAAGAAAGAAAGAATGAAATAACATGGGTGAATCTAAAAATAATTATGTTTAGTGAAAGAAGCCAGATCCCTCCTGCACCCCTCCAGAAGAATATTTATTATATGGTTCCATTTGTACTAAATTCTGGAAAATATTAAACTATAGAGACAAAAATCAGGTCAGAAGTTGTCAGGGACTGGTGGGAGAGAGGAGGAGATTGACTGCCAAAGGGCACAATTGAAATTTACCCAATAATAGAAATGTTCATTTATAAGACTAATATGGTGGAGTACGTTAACATTTTTGGTCAAAGTTACAGAACTGAACACCTAAAAGGAGGCAGAGTGACTAAACCTCAGTAACTTGAGTTGAAAAAGACAGACCACATTTAAGATCAGTTGTGAATCGAAGAGGCTGATACAATAAGTAGGGAAGAATATTTGTCGGAAACCACAGGAAACTTTTAAAAACAATTAAGACAGCAATTGTTAACATTTGCTTCTTTTCCTTCCCCTTTGTGCACATTTTCTAGTTTTAAGATAAAGTGAACAAACTGTAAAAACACACACACACAACAACAACTTTATGGTAATGACTAAAATAATAATTTAATAATAATAATAATAATAATGTATAATTTCCAGAGAAGTAGAATTAAATCAAAGGATTTAAAAGGAGGAAAAAAGCTTGAAAGGATCCAAAAGATTTCAGGAAAGTAGAAGAAAATAGGAGCATAGAAAAGGCAGGAAAACAGAAAGGACAAAATACAATTGTATAAATAAATTCAAATATATAAGAAATCATTCTAAACATAAATAAACTAATGCAACCAATTTTTTAAAAAGCAGTAACTGCTTGTATATTTTTGAGATTAGTTCTTTGACAGTTGCTTCATTTGCTATTGTTTTCTCTCATTCTGAAGGCTGTCCTTTCACCTTGCTTATAGTTTCCTTTGTTGTGCAGAAGCTTTTAAGTTTAACTAGGTCCCATTTGTTTATTTTTGCTTTTATTTCCAATATTCTGGGAGGTGGGTCATAAAGGATCCTGCTGTGATGTATGTCGGAGAGTGTCTTGCCTATGTTCTCCTCTAGGAGTTTTATAGTTTCTGGTCTTACGTTTAGATCTTTAATCCATTTTGAGTTTATTTTTGTGTATGGTGTTAGAAAGTATTCTAGTTTCATTCTTTTACAAGTGGTTGACCAGTTTTCCCAGCACCACGTGTTAAAGAGATTGTCTTTAATCCATTGTATATTCTTGCCTCCTTTGTCAAAGATACCCTGGAGAAGGAAATGGCAACCCACTCCAGTATTCTTGCCTGGAGAATCCCATGGACAGAGGAGCTTCGTAGGCTACAGTCCATGAGGTCACAAAGAGTCAGACACGAATGAGTGACTTCACTTTCACTTTCACTTTTGTCAAAGATAAGGTGTCCATAGGTGTGTGGATTTATCTCTGGGCAGCTCAATTCCAGAAAAATAAATGACCCAATCAAAAAATGGGCCAAAGAACTAAATAGACATTTCTCCAAAGAAGACATAAAGATGGCTAACAAACACATGAAAAGATGCTCAACGTCACTCATTATCAGAGAAATGCAAATCAAAACCATGAGGTACCATTTCATGCCAGTCAGAATGGCTGCAATCCAAAAGTCTACAAGCAATAAATGCTGGAGAGGGTGTGGAGAAAAGGGAACCCTCTTACACTGCTGGTGGGAATGCAAACTAGTACAGCCACTGTGGAGAACAGTGTGGAGATTCCTTAAAAAACTGGAAATAGAACTGCCTTATGACCCAGCAATCCCACTGCTGGGCATACACACCGAGGAAACCAGAATTGAAAGAGACACATGCACCCCAATGTTCATATTTATCTCTGGGCTTTCTATTTTGTTCCATTGATCTATATTTCTGTCTTTGTGCCAGTACCATACTGTCTTGATGACTGTGGCTTTGTAGTAGAGCCTGAAGTCAGGCAGGTTGATTCTTCCAGTTCCATTCTTCTTTCTCAAGATTGCTTTGGCTATTCAAGGTTTTTTGAATTTCCATACAAATTGTGAAATTATTTGTTCTAGCTCTGTGAAAAATACTGTTGGTATCTTGATAGGGATTGCATTGAATCTATAGATTGCTTTGGGTAGTATACTCATTTTCACTATATTGATTCTTCCGATCCATGAACACGGTATATTTCTCCATCTATTAGTGTCCTCTTTGATTTCTTTCACCAGTGTTTTATAGTTTTCTATATATAGGTAGTTATTAACTTTATTGAGGTGTAATTTACATACTGTAAAGTGTACCCATTTAAACTGTGTTGTTCGATGGGACTTCCCCAGTGGTCCAGTGGTTAGGACTCCATGCTTTCACTGCCAAAGGCAAGGATTTACTCCCTGGTTGGGGAACTAAAGGACCCACAAGCCTCACTGCACAGCCAAAAATCGTGTATCATTTGATACTTTTAAGTAAACTTACAGAATTGTGCAATGGCTACCACAACCCAGTTTTAGAATGTTTCCCTTGCCCGGAAGGCTCCCTCATGCCCATAAGCTGTCACTCCCCGTTCCCACCCCTGGCCCCGGGCAATCATCCTCTGGCTTTCTGTCTCTTGATTTGCCTTTTCTTCCCTGCTTTGTAGATCTGGCTTGAGGGCCTCTTCCAGGAGGCCTTCTTGGAGTCTTCCAATTAGAATTGGCTTCTGAAGGAGCCAGTGCTCTCCCCCTGGGAGTTGGCAAGCTCTCGCTGGCCCCTTGTCTGTCAGCTAGCACAGCACCGGGCACCTGGGAGGCCTAGAGCATGTTGACTGGCCTAAATGGAGTTGCCTCCCTTAAGTTTCTTGTGTGAACTCCTGAGTATCCAGCAAGGAATTGGAATTTAAAGTACAGGGTGGCCTTCCCTGGTTGTCCGGTGGTTACGAATCTGCCCTCCAATGTAGAGGACACTGGTTTGATCCTTGGTCTGGGAAGATTGCCCCTGTGCTGGGCCACTAAGATCACAAGCCGCAACTACTGAGCCAGCGTGCTGCAATTGCTGAAGCCCGTGTGCCCTAGAGCCTGCGCTGTGCTATAAGAAAAGCCACTGCAATGAGAAGCCTAAGCACCAGAGCTAGAGAGTAGCCTCCACTCTCCACAAGTACAGAAAGGCCACCTTCCCACGCTGTGCACAGCAATGAAGACCCAGTGCAGCCAATAATAAGTAAATAAATATAAATTTTTTAAAAAAATACAGTATGTGTCATTGTGCTGTGAGGCCCTGCTGCACTGGATTACTTCAGCAGGTACGTGTGAAGCAAGTGGGATCAAACCCATTTTTTGAAATGAAAATGTGGAGGGAGAATGCCCAAATCAGAAAATAGAGGAACCAAGAATTACTTTCTTTTCCACGCATATTTGCTAGTTAGGGGCTGCCCTGTAGTTTTTCCTGCCATTGCCTCTCAAGCAATGTAAACTCCTTCATACCTGGTTCACAGCTGACCAGGTAGGAGTGACTCAGTGTAAGTGTGAGACACTCAGAGAGGTCTCTTGGTCTGTAGATGGAGGGAGGCCCTGGGGGAGGGAGGGAATACTTGCGTTTTCACGCCTTGTGCGTTTCAGAAGTTTCTTCTTGCATCATTTTTGTTCTCTGAGTAAAGGAGCAGAAGAAGGAAATTTCATTTTACAAGTGTGCAGCCCGAGACACAGAAATTGTGCACCCAGTGTGTATGGGTCCACGTGGGCCTGGTGTAGGTCACAAGTGGTCTTGCTCCCCCACTGATGTGGAGAACTTTCACAGTGGACAGTGGCGGTGTCTTGTTTCTTCTTGAGAGATCAGGGTTGTTGCAGGAATATACCAGGGGAAAGATCAGGGGTGGGGTCAGGTGGTGGGGTCGGGGTTGGGTCAGGTGGAAAGACCAGGGATGGGGTCAGGTGGATGGGGGTTCCAGTCTGTCTCTGCTCTGTGGTTTATTGGCCAAGTGAGGCTTTCTGAGCCTGAACTTACTCAGGAACAAGAAGGGGTTCTGGGCCTCCCGTCAGACAATCTCAGGAAGCCTGGATATAGAAGACCTGTTGCGTCGGGCTGGTCACCTGTCTGCAGAAATGGAGGAGGCTGCAGTTCTTCCTTGGCACTGAGGATTTCTTTCCAAATTTGGTTTCATTAGGCACATTTTGACCCAGACTGAGGTCACCAGGCACATGATGTGAGAGCCTGTGAATGTGTGTGGAAGGGAGCTGGGTGTGTGGGGTGGGAGGGGTGTCATGATTTGGCGTTTGGGGAGCTGCCACATTGGATTGTCCCAGCTTGCATCTTCTGTAGAGTCTTTCAGGGTCCCTGATGCAGCCACAGTGACCCTGAACTTGGAGGGCTGAGGGTTTTTACACACCCGCCTTCCCAATTCTTTTCCCCCAGGGCACTTGGAAAGCATTTATTAGTTTGGACAGGTGGGTGCTGATGGGCTGAAGGGGACTGCTGGCAATGTGGACAGGACTGTGGTTCCGAGCAGCCATGGGTATGGATCACAGCGCCGTTTTCCCTCCATCAGCAAAATGCTCAGGTCTCTGCTTCCTTCCTGTGCTTTAACAGGACTTTTCCAGAAAACAGAATTGACGGCAGCTCCCCACCCTTCCCTGTCACTCCCATCCTCTCTCTCCTCTCTGCTCTGTAATCTACTTTTGGAGGAAGTGAGAACCTCTTCGAATCAATTGCCTGGGTTTCTAGAGAATTGAGAACCTCTCCGAATCAATCGCCTGGGTTTCAAGATGATTGTGACAATGTTGCGCAGTTTTCTGTATTTACCGGTGTGGCTGAGTCGTTGCGGGGCGGGGGGCAGTGTCCCCGGAGGGAAGGGGGACAGGACTGGTGGTAGGCTCGCCCTCTCTGTCCCTCTCAGCCCTCCCCAGAGTGTGGGGCAGTGGCAGGAGCCAGGCTTTATTAAAGATCCTTCAGTGACTGGGGCTAGTGCAACCGCTGGTGACGCAGCCTGGGCAGCCTGGCACAGCGTCCAGGGGTGGGGTCTGTCCCTCTCAGCCCTCCCCAGAGTGTGGGGCAGTGGCAGGAGCCAGGCTTTATTAAAGATCCTTCAGTGACTGGGGCTAGTGCAACCGCTGGTGACGCAGCCTGGGCAGCCTGGCACAGCGTCCAGGGGTGGGGGGGGCAGGACGTAGTGGCTGCTCCGGCTCATTTGGGGATCTTTCTTCCTCCCGGTAAGTAAAGGCATAGGCAGGCCTGGGACAGATGCTGAGGCCCCGCTTTCTTGCTGGCCAAAACTTAGGCTTTCTTTTTCTCTGGGGATTGCGTTTTCCTCTTCTTTCTCTCTAAAGACAGGATAAAGGATTGCGGCTTTTTATTAGCATATGTTCTCGGCAATTCGCTATTACCTGACCTAAAAACAATATGGCCTGGCTGATCGTTCTCAGAGCTAGCTGTAAAGTGAAAACTTAGGCATTTGGGAATTATTTCAGCATTGTTGGTGGGAGTAGGGGAGGGGAAAGTGTAGCACAGGTAAGGGATTCCAGGTTCTCTGGACCGAGGACACTCAAGCAGGGTCAAGGTCTCACTGTGTTCCCCCCACTCATAGCTCCTTCCTCCGTGTGCTGTCCTGAGCCAGTTGCCGGCTCTCTAGTTCAACCACATCATCCTTATCCTCATCATCACCATCACCATCATGATCACTAGCATCACTATAACCATCATCATGACTCAGTCTCAGCATTGCTTCCCAGCTTTTGGCTGCTGCAGCTCCTAGCCCGTTTCTGCTATATTAGCTGTTCTTTGGGGGATGCCCCCTCCTATTAGGGGGTTAATGAAGAGAGTTACGACAGGATGGTAGGCACAGAGCCCCCAAATGGGTGGATGATGGAATGTTACTCTGAAAGTGGCCTCGGAGAATAACTAATCGGGACGATGCTTAGAAAGATCTCATCTGTGATGATTAATTTTATGTGTCACATTAAATTTTATTTTTAAATTTTATGTGACAAGGCTAAGAGATGCCCAGGTAGCTGGTAAAGCATTATGTATGGGTATGTCTGTGAGGGTGTCTCTGAAAGAAATTAGCGTTTGATTCAGTAGATGGAGTAAAGAAGATGGTCCTCGGCAGTGTGGGGAGGCGTCAGCTAATCCACTGAGGGCTTGGGTAAAACAGAAAGAGGAGGAAGGAAGAATTGGCTCTTTCTCTTGAGCTAACATGTCTATCTTCTCCTGTCCTTGGACTTCAGTGTTCCTGGTTCTTGGGCCTTTGAACTTGAACTGCTGACTTTCTTGATTCTCTGGCTTGTACATGGCAGAGTCTAGGACTTCTTGGCCTCAAACCGTGTAAGCCAATTTCTATAATGAATCAATCTATATATGTTTAGAGAGTAGTCTCCCCTCATCATTGACTTCCCTGGTGACTCAGACGGTAAAGCGTCTGCCTACAATGTGGAAGACCTGGGTTCGATCCCTGGGTTGGGAAGATTCCCTGGAGAAGGAAATGGCAACCCACTCCAGTACTCTTCCCTGGAAAATTCCGTGGATGGAGGAGCCTGGTAGGCTTCAGTCCATGGGGTCGCAAAGAGTCGGATACGATTGAGCAACTTTACTTTGTTTCTCCCCTCATCTGTGGTTTCACTTTCCATGGTTTCAATTACCCATGCTCAACTGTGGCCCAAAAATGTTAAATGGAAAATTCTAGAAAGGCACAATTCCTCAGTTTTGCATTTCGTGGTATTCTAAGTGGCATAATGAAATCTCATGCTGTCCCACTCTGTCCCCCTGGGATTCCCTGGCTCAGTGATCCAGGACCACCCAAAGCAGATGACCCTCCTCCTGACACATCATCAGGTCAGTAGAAGCCTGACATAACATCTCAATGCCTATGTCATTCAGTCACTTTATCTCTGTAGGCGTTTTATCATCGCATGTCATCACAGGAAGGATGAATACAGTACAAGACAATATTTTGACAAAAAGAAAGAGAGATCGTATTCACATAACTTTTATTCCAGTGAATTGTTATAATTGTTATATTTTAGTATTAGTTATTGTTGTTTATCTCTTACTGTGCCTACTTTATAAATTAAACTTTATCATAGGGGTATTTGTATAGGAAAAAAATGTAGCATATATAAGGTTCAGTACTGACTGCAGTTTTAGGCATCCACTGGGGGTTTTGGAATGTATCCCTCTCTGATAAGGGGGACTAGTGTATGTGTGTGCGTGCACAAGATATAAGATGTATGCTTATCTGTCTAACTGGAGGGCCCTGGCTGATTCACCCCTCATTCTTTTAGGCCCAGTGGGGAGCCAGTGTCACCCTTGCCCCTCCTGGGAGGACAGCTCAGGCTCCCAGGTGTGTTCTCCAGGTCATTTGCTGATGAGCATCTCCAGGGCCTGACCTTGCAGATTGAGTACCGAACTGTCTGCCTCTCCCCGGGCAGTGGGCCTCTTTGCAGGCCAGGACCTGTGGGTTTCTTCTCCATGGTGCCCCTATTCCTGGCACTGAGCCTTGGACACAGTGGATGTCCAGATGTGTGGCTGAACCATCATCCTCTTCTCTCAACTGTAAGGTGGTGGGTGAACTGAATTATTTAAAACTTAGCACTTTGGCTAAGGAGCCTGCTTGGCAGGCCTGAATGTGTGATTGGATAGTTCAGTGCACCAATGCTGCTTTCTGTGCGGTCTCTGGTGGCGAGTGTTTTACACTTTCATGAAAACTACAGGACAGAGGTCTGAAGGCATTGCAGCTTCGTGGGCTGGTAGAGAGAAACCCCCCCTGCCCCATCCTGTTATTGTCTGGCTTTCACTTGGTGTGAGAAGTTTTTCCTCTCCAGATTTCAGTTTCCTCATTTGTCAAAGCAGCTCAGGGCTAGATAGCCTCTAAATTCTCTGCCCACTCTACAAACCAGGAAAAAATGCTTAAAAATGCAAACATGAGGGACTTCACTGACAGTCAAGAGGTTAAGACTCTGCACTTCCACTGCAGGGGATATTGTTTGATCTCTGATCAAGGAACTAAGATCCCACATGTCTCAGGACATACGCCTGAATAGAGAGGCCCACACACTACAAAGAAGAGTCAGCCCCCTCCACACAAACAAATAAAAACCTCTTAGGAAATAGATGCAACTGCTATGTGAGGAGCTGGCATTACCATTCAGAGAGACTGAGAATACTGAAGAAGACATTTGTGGAGCACAAACTAGAAGGAAGGGGTCGGGCAGAAGGTACTGGGGTTAGGGAGAGGACTTGTATTTCATCCATCCATCCACCATCCATTCAAGGCCTTTTTATAACTTCCTGTGCCCGGGATGGTGCCATGTCTTAAGGAAACTGAGATTAAGAAGACAAGGACGCCTGGTACCAAGGAGGAGCCTGATTTCAGCGGGGTATTTGCTGTGGGAGCACGGAAGAAGGTTGGTAATTGAGCTGAGATCTTAGGCTCTAGACCTGTGCCTTTCTTGGAAACTGTTTACAATTCCTTTAAGAGGACACGCTGGCAAGAAAAGCCAGTTAGAGGATGTAGATGTTGCCCTCCTGGGTGTAATGGGCCACTTCTATTTTTTTCTGGGAGGTCATGCCACTCATGATCTAAGAAACTGGTGAACTGAGCTTCATATTTTGACTAACTGTGAACCAGAGAGAAGTCAGAAGTTGGGAGTATTGTAGAAGACAAGTGACTGTATTATTTTCAGATGAGAGTGTATGTACTAATGTAAATTCTTGACTGGCTTTCACCTCAGATTGGTCTTTTTAATGAGTTACAGAGAATTCTTTGAAATGAGCACATTTCTGATAGTAAGCTAGTAGGTGTTTGCTAAAGGGGTTGAAAACAAGCAATTTAAATGTGTTGTCTAAATACAGGGCTGGAAAGCAAGATGTAGAACTGTGCAGACAACTTCGTTCCCATTAGGTTTAGGAGGGAAAAAAAGGTCAGAGAAAACAGAAGGGAAGGAAATGTGCTGAACTGTTAACAGCAGTTGTGTCTGGCAGGATTGTGTGTGCGTGTGTGCCCAGTCGCTCAGTCATGTCCAGCATTTTGTGACCCCATGGACTGTAGCCTGCCAGGTTCTTCTGTCCATTGGACTTCTCAAGCAAGAATACTGGAGGCCATTTCCTCCTCCAGGGGCTCTTCCCTACCCAGGGATCGAACTGTGTCCCCTGCATTGGCAGGCAGGTTCTTTACCACTGAGCACCTGGGAAGCTCCATGGGATCATGAGTTTCTCTTTTCTTTTTTTTTGTGTTGCTCTACATTCTAAAATTTCTTTCTAAAATTTCTATATTTGTTTTGCAATTGGGAAAAAAAAAAAAGGTTTGAAAAAGGAGCCTCAAGAAGGCATTTCTCTGATAATCTTGTTTATCCTCTTAATTTACTTAGCAAAGTTTCTTTTTATAGTCAGACTGGCTGGAACCCATAAATTCCATACTTGTGATGATTTGAATTAATGGAAATTTATCACACTACATTATTAGAATTTGTTAATCTTGTCTAAGTTCAATACTGAGTAACTCTATTAACTTGGATATAAAAAAATCATTCCAAGTCTCCCAAGGAATTCACCATTGCAGAATGGCAGGGGTAGAGTTTGTATATGATCTAGCAGGTGCTGCTTGAATCTGGGCGTTCACTTTGTGTCTTGACCTGGACGGAGGCTTCGAGCATCCTGCTGTGTTGACGCTGGGTGTTTTAATGAGGTTTTAATGAGGTGGTTCGATGTCCTCAGACCTACCTGTCCCCGCTTTTCCTTCTCTGTTCTCATCACCAAGTGCTCAGGCAGTGGCCTTCTTCCAGGAATAATCTCCTTTACTATTTGTCTCTCAGGCTGATGTTTTTCAGCTCCTGTTTTTGAAAATAACTCTTTTGGTACCCCATCTGGGCTCTTCCTTCCTGACTCCCCCCAAATGGAACTGCTGGTCTTCAGCTGTGAATTGAAGGACTCCCAGGGATGGGAGCCCTGCCTTTGCTGCTCCAGCCTTGGACTTGGGTTGATGTCGGGTTGACCTGGCTTGACCTTGGGCTCTCATTGGATTGACTGTCTTTATTTATGGGCTGGTGGGCAGGGCCATCTTAGTACTTCTTAGGGCCATGCCTGACTTTCAGTGGCGTCCCTCCAAAAGGCTTCTTAGGCTGTTATTCCCATCATTTTTCAGGGGTTTAATCTGTCTGAGTCCAGGATATTGAGTCAGCAGTGGAAAGTTATGAAGGCGAAGCCAGCCATCAGAGAAATTGGCTAATATGAAAGATTAATTTCAGAGTGAATGAGGGGGAGGGATGCTTGGGGGCTGGGCTGTCTCTCTAGGCAAATAATATTGCCATAAAATGTGAGAAATCAGAGGCTGCCTCTGCTACTCGCTTAGTGCCGGCTTATAGTTTCTTGGGTAATCCAGTGTCCATATTTATGATCTTGAGAAAAAAATATAATTGTCAGCAAAATTATATGCACATCTGGTTAATTATTTCAGCATACTCACCATGAGGAAATCATATTTTTAAAAAATTAGTCTGGCTCCTGTGTTCTGAAATTGTTATTTTTGAAAGCCAGTTGTCAGGTTATTGTGTCATTTCACAGGGCAGCAGGAAGGAAGCTCTCCTGTCACTGGAAACAGGTAGGTTACCATGGAGACCGGGTGTGTCCCACTGGTTTCCTGGGTATCTCATTTGTCCTGGAGAAGGAATAAACCTCACTGTCTGTGATATTCCTGAAATTGTGTTTGTGAATTAAATTTTTCTAAACAAAGGTCCGATGTTTTATTGACTTACAAGGGGATTTCTGACACAATTTTGCCCTTCGTTCTGTTTAATTTGTAATGCTGTATAACCCTTCTTTTCCTATCAAAATGATTAAAATGCATTGAAGGAGCACCCATCCGAAACAGCAACTGGAAAAAAAATCTTTTAATAAAGCTAAGAATGCTCTCTTCTGTGTGAATGCGATTGCCCCAGACAGTTGAACAAATTAGTTTGATAATTCCGTGTCATAAGCCAAGCTGGGGGATACACTGATGAGCAAGATGGTGGTGGGCCTGCCCTTGTGTAGTTTATATTAAGGTTGTGACCCAAGGCAACCGGAAGCCAAGGGGGGCCCTGGTCTGAGCTGCCCTGGTTTATACTGTCAGCTGCTGCCAAAACAGGGGCCTTGAACCCCGCTCACTGTCCCACAGGGCGAGGGGGCTGGGCCTTGTTGGAGGGATGACATGGCTGCTGACTTGTTTGAGCTGTTTTTATTCACGAGCATTTTCCAGAATGTGCAACAGTGCTTTATCAGTCTGCTTATCATAATTTTATACATGAAAAAATTCTATTCATGCCTATTCTTGGGTCTCTCTCCATCTAATAGTTTCTAAAGGCAATCGCTTGATGGTTAACTGTGTAGAAAGCTCCTTGTACCCCCTGGGTCTTGTCAAAAACCTGGCAGTTTCCTTCCTTGCTTCATCCCATTCGGCTTCAGCATCCTCTGATCTCACAAAAACAGAGCACCCCGCCCCCGTCCCAGCGTCAGCAGCTGGAGGCCCATGGTGGGCGTCCCAACCTCTCTCTCCCACCCTGTGCTTCTTTGCAGTCACTTCCTGAGCAGAGGCACATCCTCTCTTATCCTTCCCTTCTGCAGGTTGGTAATGAGCACAGGCCTCCTGCAGCCCCACCGCTGGACAGCCCATTTTGCACAAGCTCCTTAACTGGTTGGGACCCTGAGTGGGATTGTCAGAGCCTGAAGAGGCTGCACCTGGTCATGGAACAGAGTTGGTGACTCTGTTGGGTGTCGGTGAGGTTGAGAAAGTGGCAGACTCCACCCTCTGTGTGTGCTGTGATTTGAACAGAGATCTCGGTCTCATAGCCTCAGAGGATGCTGTGATCTGAACAGAGAAACAGGCCCCACATGCCCTGGGCTTAGGGACATCCTGCCTAGTTGAGCTCCAATTTGAAAGGAACTGGAGATGTCTCTTCCTGATCCTGCCTTGACTTCCTTCCCATCTAATGGATAGGGAACAGAGTCATTCTTTTCAAAGGAAAAAAAGCCACCTCTATCACTCTGTCTCAGTCCTGTTCTCCTCCCTGAGGCTCAACCACCACCCACCTTCACCTTCTTCATGCAGGTCCCCCTTGGGTCTACCAGGCACTGCCATGGAACATCTGTTGCCTCATCTATGAAATGGGAAGTATAGAACCTCCCTCTTAGGATTGTTGTAAAAATAGCCATTACATTTCTTATAAACTCCAAATTGCTGTATAAATGTAAAGACTGTCACCATCATCACCACCGTCACCATCACTATTACCATCACCATCATCATCACCATATCACCATTACCACCATCATCATCATCACCACCATCATCACCACCATCACAATCACCGCATCACAATCATCATCACCACCACCATCACCATCATCACCATCACCACCGTCACCGTCATCACCATCACCACCATCATCATCACCACCGACAACACCACCATCATCATTACCATATCACCATTACCACCATCATCATCATCACCACCATCACAATCACCACATCACAATCATCATCACCACCACCATCACCATCATCATCATCACCACCGTCACCACCATCACCATCATCACCATCACCACCATCATCATTACCATATCACCATTACCACCATTATCATCACCACCATCACCATCACCATCATCATCATCACCATCACCACCGTCACCGTCATCACCATCACCACCATCATCATCACCACCGACACCATTACCACCTTTATCATCACCACCATCACCATCATCATCATTGCCAACCTTTTTATTCACATCCTGCTGCCCCTGACACATGATTGCCTAAAAGAGCAGGGTCTTTCTGACTACCTCTGTGGAATCTGAATTCCCAGTCTTCTGTCCTTTTCCTTTCTCTCATCTGGGATTAACCTGTGGTTTTCATTTTCCACCTGCAGGATGTTAGTCCATAGAAGAGAGCTGGGGAATGTACTGTCCGAGCCTCACAATGGACGTGGGAATCTGTATCTGCTCCTCCATCCTTCTGGAACATATCATCTGCTCTGACTGTGCTCCTGTCCCTTGCTGTTTGTGTGCTGGGCAGCCTGGGAACTTACTGCTCAGATTAAAGATATTTATTGAAATATGGGCAGTCAGCTTGGCTCAGGTCAGATCATATATGAGCAAGCAGCTCCCCTTAAACCTGCTCCTGGGTTACAGCCAGCTGTGTGGTCCACCTTTGTCCATGACAGAGGGGTGGGATGGGGACTTGGTAGAAAACTCTCAGGGACATTGTTCTTTATTCTTCTTTTGGAAAGGGACTTTCTTCATATCTGGCCTCCTTACTAAGGGAGCTGGTGCTGGGGTTCAGGGTTATGATTCTTGATGCTACCATTTGAGGAGAGGAACATTTGCTACACCCTTCTGCTTGCCCCTTGTACCCTCCCAGATTGCTTTCACAACTCCCAGCCTTGCTCAGGGGTTGCCTCCTCCAAGAAGTCCCCTGGGCCTGCTCAGGCATCTGCTCTTCCTGGGGCACTGCTGCTCTGGCTCACACAGCCACACCATATGCAAAGCTCTGGTCCTGGCCAGTCACCTCCCAGCCTGGGGCTCCTAAGGGCAGGAACCATGTACCAAGTAGTCTCCCTTGAAGCAGAGGCTGGGCTTGGGGAGAATCCCTAGGTTGAGAAAGGTGCTCTCTCATGAGCCGACCCTCATTCATTCATTCATTCATTCACATAGCTCCCAATGTGTGCTGGACTCTGCACTAGAGAATATCCAGTGGAAATCCTGCACTCTCAGGGCTTATGTTTCTAGCTGGACACAGGAAGCAGTAAACTAAAGTTTACTTTATATGCAAACTATATGTAAACTTTCAATATGTAGCATAATACTGTAATACTGTAGTACATGGTATAATATGCATGCTAGGTTGCTTCAGTAATGTCCAACTCTCTGCAACCCTATGGACAGTAGCCCACCAGGCTCCTCTGTCCATGGGATTCTCCAGGCAAGAATTCTGGAGCAGGTTGACATTTCCTCCTCCAGGGGGTTTTCCCAGGGATCGAACCCACATCTCTTACGTCTCTTGCATTGGCAGGTGGGTTCTTTACCACTAGCACCACCTGGTAAGCACAGAGTATAATATAGCATATACATAATAAAATATGGTGATTTAGTATAATATAGTGATAATAGAAGATGTGGGGGGGAACAAAGGGGGGATTGCTTGGCAGTTCAGTGGTTAGGACTCTGGGCATTTAGTGCTGAGGACCCAGGTTCAATCCCAAGAGGAACTAACATCCCAAGCCATATGGTACAGCCAAAAAGAAGAAAAAGAAGGAGGTGTGGAGTGAAGGGCCAGAGGTACTGGATGAGGGATGGTGAGAAATGAAATTTTAAGTAGAGTGATCAGAGAAAGCCTAATGAGAAGGTGACATTTGAGCAAAGACTGGAAAAAATGAGGGAGCTGGTCATGTGGAAGCCGAGCAGGGTGGCAGGCATAGTGAACAGCAAGTACGAGGGCCCCTGTGCTCAGAGACTGGACAGCGAAAGGCGCCACCTTCCAGCCAGGAGAACCCAGGGAGTTTTGGCCAGTGAGATGAGTTCAAGGCCATTGGCTTGCGCTCCTATCCCCGCTCCCTTCCTGAATAAACAGCCAGAGTCCCAAGACAGGAAGCTTTTGGCCCATTCATCTTCCTGCCTGGAAAGCAGACGTAATTTGTGGAAATAGGGCAGCCATCCTGTGATCACGAGGCTGAAATCCATGTGCTAAGGATGGTGGAGCAGAAAAAGACTCTCGGTCCTTGATGGCATTCTTGAACTGCTGCCCATGCCCTGGACACAAAGAAAAGCCTTTCTTGTTTAAGCCACAGTTTGTTGGGTTTTAGGTTGTTTTCACGGGATGTCCCAAACAGAATCTACTATTCCCAAGCCCCCAGATAGACCAGTGCTGCTCAGATACGTGGGGGCGGAGGGGGGAAGGGCTGGAAGACGTTTTAGCCCCTTCTCAGCTTCCCTTTCCCTCCATCCTTTCAAGCTGGTCTCTAAGTTAGTCATCAAGATGCCCCAGGTGCATCCCAGTCTCTCCAGCTTCATCGTCTGTGCTGCACTCACCACCTGCATGCGTGATGGTCAGTTTCTGGTCTGTCTCTTATACACATCTCAGCAAAATGCTCAGATCTCTGCTTCCTTCCTGTGCTTTAACAGGACTTTTCCAGAAAACAGAATTGACGGCAGCTCCCCACCCTTCCCTGTCACTCCCATCCTCTCTCTCCTCTCTGCTCTGTAATCTACTTTTGGAGGAAGTGAGAACCTCTTCGAATCAATTGCCTGGGTTTCTAGAGAATTGAGAACCTCTCAAATGCTAAGCCTGGCCTGAGAAGCCCTCCTTGTGACCCTCGACCCTGCCTGTCCTCTTGACCAACCCTTCATCCAGTACGTGAGGTCTTGAACTCCATTGACTGGCAGATCTTGTCACCATTCACTCCTCTGGGCCTTTGCTCCTGCCGTTCCCTCTGCTGGGAATCCCTGACCGCCCCCTCCCCCAGGAGGCACCCACACATCCTTCAAGAATCGAGCAGGGCTTTTCATGTCAGTTGATCCCTTTTCCTGTGCACCTGACTCTTTTGTCTGTGTCAGAGCATCTCTGGGGGAGGTGAGGGAGACCTCAGTTAAAAAAAAACAAACATGTCTTTCTTCCCAGTAGACAGAATTCCCCAGAGAACAGAGATCAAACATGCGTGGTCTAGAGAGTCTGGGCTTTCCTGGTAGCTCAGACGGTAATGAGCCACCAGGAGATGCGGAAGACCTGGGTTTGATTCCTGGGTTGGGAAGATCCCCTGGAGGAGGGCATGGCAACCCACTCCAGTATTCTTGCCTGGAGAATCCCCATGAACCGAGGAGCCTGGAGGGCTAGAGGCCATGGGGTTGAAAAGAGTCGTACACGACTAAGCACGCTAGAGAGTCTATTCTATGTTGGGCTTTGCATCAGGCCTGTAAGCAGCCCTTCTGGTAGATGGATCTGCAGCTGGACTTGTTGCAGGTGGTGGGCGCCTGAGGCAGTTCCAGGTGTTGGCCCCCAGGTGAGGTCCCTACTCTCCCATCTGTGTCTGTATCTTTAGGCCCAGCAGTGCCTGTGGGGCAGCAGCCTCAGCTCACTTATATAATAATGAAAATAGTATTACTAAAAGCTCAAGTACCTGGCACCAAGCTGAGTGCTATACACACTTCATCTCAGTAATGAGAGTTGGTCTTCACTTCCCAGATAGCTCAAGGGGTGAAGATTCCACCTGCAATACAGAAGATGCGGGTTTGATCCCTGGGTCAGGAAGATCCCCTGGAGGAGGAAATGGCAACCCACTCCAGTATTCTTGTCTGGAAAATCCCATGGATAAAGGAGCCTGGTGGGCTATAGTCCATGGGGTTGCAAAGAGTCAGACACCACTGAGCAACTGAACACATACATACTCATTCAACAAATGGTTATCTCAGGCCTACTGTGTGCCAGGGACTCTACTAGGCACGAGGGGTACATCAATGGGGAAAAAAAAAGATTCTGTCCCATGGAACTCACATACACTTCTGTTGTTGCTGCTTCCCACACCTTGCACTAATGCACCAAAAGCATTCTAATCATTAACTTTTAAATGTGATGCAGAAACAGTTTGAATTTCAGTTGATGAATTTCAAGATGCAGAAGGTCCTGCTGTCCTCTCAGAAAAAAAGAGGAAAATTAAGCAAAAAGGTGCTTCTAGCAAATCAGTGCAATATTTTTCCAAACACAAAAATTTTAAATTATTTGCTTTCATCTTGCTGTTTAAAGGGTCCCACTATTC
This sequence comes from Cephalophus harveyi, assembly GCA_006410635.1. NCBI lineage: Eukaryota > Metazoa > Chordata > Mammalia > Artiodactyla > Bovidae > Cephalophus > Cephalophus harveyi. Next base: position 79,606 of record SJYT01066502.1, read on the forward strand.
AGAACTCACTCACCCTGTTGTTATTAAGGGCGGAAACCAAGATGTTTAGTTATGTAAAAGCCAATTAAAATAAATTAAATGCAAATGCCGTTTCATTGTACAATGTTAATTTCGAGAGCTGGATCAATCACAGGTTGTGGAAATGCCAAAGTTGTTAAGACTTTGGTTGCCACGACAACAGAACTCCGGCTCCAGTGGTCTGGTATTCAGGTCCCGGCTCCCAGAGGCAGGGGAGGGTGAAGAAACGTTTCCTGTTCCTCCCTCACCTGTCTAAGTGAGCTTTGGTGAAGATAGGATTCTTTATCATCATGGTGAATAACTGCCCGCTTCTTGTTTGTTCTGTGTGTGTGTGTGTGTGTGTGTGGGGAGGGTGGGGAGTTGTTGGGTTGAATTCAGTGCTTTTAACCCGTTGGCTGCCATAATCACATTTCTCAGGGAGTTTTATCTGGGGCCACCTCTGTTTTACAGATGAGGACACGGGGATTCAGAAGGAGGCTTGTCCAAGTTCACTGGCTCCAGGAGGCCAGATTGGGATGGGTGTGAGCTCCGGGGTGCTGGGCCAGGATGGGCTGTTTTTGTGGGATCTCTGCGAACCCAGGGTTCTTGACCTTTCCCTGCACCTGTTTCCGAACTGGACTGCTCAGAGTGGGTCCCAGTGGGCCTCCCTCGCCAGCATCAGGCTGACCCGGCCTCAGTCACCAGCGCTGGGCCCAGAGCTGCCATGGTGTTTCTTTTGGTGTGTCCTGCAGAGAAGCTTTGTGAAGTCAAGTGGGCCTTAAGAAGCACTGCTGTTAATAAAGCTAGTAGATGTGATGAAATTCCAGCAGAACTATTCAAATCCCTAAAGGAGGATGCCGTCAAGGTTTTGCATTCATTATGTCAGCAAATCTGGAAGACCCAGCAGTGGCCACAGGACTGGAAAAGGTCAATCCTCAACCCAGTTCCCAAGAAAGGTAGTACCAAAGAATGTCCTAACCATCGGATAATTGCGCTCATCTCCCATGCTAGTAAGGTCATCCTGAAAATCTTGCATGGTAGGCTTCAGCATTATGTGAACTAAGAACTTCCAGATGTCCAAGCTGGGTTTAGAAAAAGAAGAGGAACTAGAGATCAAATTGCCAACTTTCACTGAAGAGAAGAGAAACTTCCTCACCATGCATGGTTTTAGGAAGTCATGAGTCGGAACTGCAGGTGTGTGTTAAGCATCAGCTCTCCTGGCTGGAGGAGGCCCAGGATGGGCTGCTCAAGTGCCAGCCGCCTGACTCACTGTCCCTGCCCTGCAGTCCCACTCTCCCAGCTAAATCGGGGCTGCGATCTGGGTCCTTGTTGAATGAGATCGCATTGGGCTTTTTCCTCCTTTTGGGGGTGCGGTTCCTGGGAAGTGAAGCAGTTGGGGATTTTTTAAACTCTGTGCAAGAGACAAGTTGTTGCACTAACATCTAACCTGCTGTAGAGCCCTCTGAAAGTGAGGTGAGGCCCAGGAGAACACGAGGGGGTGAAGTTGGATGTTTGCCATGGGCCTCTGGTGGCAGGACTCTGCCTCGGTGCCTGTACTTGCTGGGGGCTCCCCCAAATACATCCTGGACGGAGCAAGCATACAGCAGGCTATCAGACAGCCTCCCTCCCAGACCTGCTTGGGGGTGTACAAGTGAATTTCTTGAGCCGTGTGCTTTTGAGGTTGCTTCTCACAGTGAGTGCAGAGAGCGTCTCCCTGCCTCATGGGCTGCTGGCCGCGGGGACTGAGCAAATGCTGCCTGGTCGCCCCAGCACATCACGGGGCAGGTAGGAGGTTGGTTTCAGCGTGTGTTGAAAGAGGCTGGCACGTGATCCCCGTCCTCCTCGGGCTCTTAAAGTAGACGGTCGGAACCCTGTGGTGGGTACTGCTTTCAGAGCTCTGATGGCCACTCTTTGGGTATGGGGCTCAGATTGTAAAGAGTCTGCCTGCAACACAGGAGACCTGGGTTCAATCCCTGGGTCGGGAAGATCCCCTGGAGAAGGAAATGGCCACCCACTCCCATATTCTTGCCTGGAGAATTCCATGGACGGAGGAGCCTGGTGGACTACAATCCATGGGGTTGCAAAGAATAGGCCATGACCGAGTGACTAACACACTTTCCTCTTTGGATATGGGGATGAAGGTCAGGTGGTGTTAGCAGGACTCTTGGGCAGAGAGAGAGTGGCCTGGTGAGTGCGGGCCTTCCTGCCTTCTGCCTCTGTACCCTGAGCCACCCTGTCTGTACCTGCCGCTGTCAGGGTGCAAAGCAGAGGGGAGAGGGTGAGAGAGGCAGGCTGCTGCCTGTGGAGGCCTGCGCGAGGGGCTCACTTTCCTTCTCAGCAGCAGCACTTACAACATGTGTGGTTTCTTTCTTTGGGGAGACTTGGGGTGGTCTCTCTTGACACCTTCTGTCTTTTGTAGAGCACTTGCCTCCCTTCCCCTCTCCCCATGCACTTTGAAGCTGGCCTGGCTTTCTGACAGATGTTCTGGGCTTCCAGCCGGGGCCACTGGCTACTGTGGCCTCTCACCCCAGGTCCACCCTGAGCTCCAGCCGGTTTGGACCATCACCATCCCCCAAATGTATCCCTTTCTCAGTTCAGTTCAGTTCAGTCACTGAGTTGTGTCTGACTCTTTATGACCCCATGGACTGCAGCACACCAGGCTTCCCTGTCGGTCACCAACTCCCGGAGTGTCCATTGAGTCTGTGATGCCATCCAACCATCAAATCCTCTGTTGTCCCCTTCTCCTCCTCCCTTCAATCTTTCCCAGCATCAGGGTCTTTTCTAATGAGTCAGTTCTTCGCATCAGGTGGCCAAAGTATTGGAGTTTCAGCTTCAGCATCAGTCCTTCCAGTGAACACTCAGGACTGATCTCCTTCAGAATGGACTGGTTGGATCTCCTGGCAGTCCAAGGGACTCTCAAGAGTCTTCTCCAACACCACAGTTCAAAAGCATCAGTTCTTCAGCACTTAGCTTTCTTTATAGTCCATCTCTCACATCCATATATGACTACTGGAGAAACCATAGCTTTGACTAGATGGACCTTCTGGCCTCCAGCTATTTGCCCTTTGGCTCAGCAGCGGGCCTTGGCTCCTTTGGGACGCCCTCCTTCCCCAAGCTGGAGCCAGCTCTCTGTCTGGGTGTCCGGAGCACATGCAGCTGACCCTGGCTCTGATGTGGAGCACACGTCCCTGGTGGCTCAGATGGTAAAGAGTCTTCCTGCAATGCAGGAGCCCCAGGTTCCATCCCTGGGTCGGGAAGATTCCCTGGAGAAGGAAATGACAACCCACTCCAGTATTCTTGCCTGGAAAATCCCATGGATGGAGGAAGCTGGTGGGCTACAGTCCATAGGCTTGCAGAGAGTCAGACACAGCTGAATGACTTCATTATTACTCTCACTTTACACGTACATCTTAGAGGGAGAGAGGGCAAGAGCTTCACCATGGCAGCGTCCCCCAAGGAGATGATCCTGTATGGGACATGGGCCAGGGCCCTTCTTCCCTGTGGCTCAAGACCCTGTGTGGCTGTGACAGGGCTCCTGTCATCCATGTCCACTTGCAGTCCAGCTTCACCTTCCCCCCGACTCCTGGGATTGGCAGTCACAGCCAAGAGTTAGAGAAGTACTTAGTATTCTTCTACGTCATGTGAGACGCAATTTCCAAATGGGTGTTTTGTGCACAGCGGTTGCTACCCCCAAATGTGTAAGGCAGCTCACCAGGAGGCTTTTAGGGGAGAGATGCAGGGTTGGGGGTGCTGGGTCAGTTGCTTCACTCCACGTGAGTGATGGCTGGTGGTGGGTGAGTTGCTGGCTCTCTTGGTTTCTTGGCCCCGTGAGCCCTGGGGCAGGTCCCTTCACTGCTCTGAGCCTCCATAAACGATCCTGACCCCAGAGGCCTGTCAGGAGGATTATACTAGCGAGAGTATCTGAAAGTGCTGTTATATTCACGTGAGTTATCTTGGTAACACTGGGTCTCAAGGTTGTTTTTTTTTTTTTTTTTCTGATTTATTTTTGTTTTAAAACTGGATAGGAACCAATTTACCAGAGTCATCTGTGGGTGTAAGTGGTCTCACCTTCAGCCAGGACTTAATTTTGGCCCGGAGCGCTGTCTTATTCCAGGAGAGAATGGTGCTATTCAGAGCCGAACCGTTCGGGACTTGGTTCTCTGGGTGGCGTTCTCTGCAGATGGCATTAGCGCTAATGACTTACTATATATGTATTCACAAGTGGGTGATTTATGGTTATACACCAGACCCGTAACTTTTCATTTCCTGACTGATATAGCAGAAGCTTCATCTGTAATGGGCCTGGTGGATTTCATACGTGTAAAAAGACTCCAGTTGAGGCCATTTCTGTCCTCTGCTCGTGTGGTATGAGGCCGCCTGGCCTGCTGGGATGGGTGGGACAGACGAGGGGCGCCTGCACTTGGTTCCACGCTTGGTCTCCTTTCTCTCCTCGGGCACCCTCTGCAGTAGGTGGGTGCTAGGCAGGATCCCATTTCACAGAGGAGGGTACTGAGAGGCCCAGAGAGGTTAACTAACTTCTCCGAGGGGTCACAGCTCTGTGTGGGAACTCCAGTGAGTCTGATGGTAGCCTGGAACAGGGCCTGGTATGGAGGAGGGGCTCCGTAACCCTCCTCCACCATCTGGGTGACTCCCGCACCTGGCTTTTCTCGCCCAGACTTCCTGGCCTGTGGGGGAATTGCCAGGGAAGATTATTGTTTCAATTTTTTGGCCACACCACACACAGTGTGTTCACCCAGCAGCGATCAAACCCGCTGCCCCCCCACGCAACCCTGCGTTGGAAGCACAGCGTCTTTAACCTTTACTGGACCTCAGGGAAGATTACTCTAGAGTTGGACCATAAAGAAAGCTGAGTGCTAAAGAACTGATGCTTTTGAACTGTGGTGTTGGAGAAGACTCTTGAGAGTCCCTTGGACTGCCAGGAGATCCAACCAGTCTATCGTAAAGGAAATCCATCCTGAGTATTCATTGGAAGGACTGATGCTGAAGCTGAAACTCCAATACTTTGGCCACTTGATGCGAAGAGCTGACTCATTGGAAAAGACCCTGATGCTGGGAAAGATTGAAGGGAGGAGAAGGGGACAACAGAGGATGAGATGGTTGGATGGCATCACTGACTCAATGGACATGAGTTTGAGTAAACTCTGGAAGTTGGTGATGGACAGGGAAGCCTGGCATGCTGCAGTCCATGGGGTCACATGACTGAGCAACTGAACTGAACTGAACTGAGGCAGGATGGGGGTGGACAGGTGGCAGGGTGGGGGTTGGGCTCGTGCTCCTGGAAGTTAGAAATGCTCGGCTCCAGCCTTGTGGAATCCAGCTCAGCCTTGTGGCAGGCTGGGTAGGGGCCCCCAAAAGGGATGCGTGTTTTAGTCCTTGGAGCCTGTGACTATGATACCTAACACAGTAAAGGGCTTTGCCATGGGATTAAGGTTGAGGACCTTGACGTGGGGAGAGTGGGTGGCCAGGGTGGACCAGGGGTGCCTTCTTAAAAGGCAAGAGGCTTTCCCAGTGGTCGGCAGTCCTGTGGCACTGTGACCTGAGAGACGCAGTGCAGTGCTGCGGCTGGCTTTGCAGATGGAGGAAGGGGCCACGAGCCAAGAGCTGTGGGCGGCTGGTGGAAGCTGGAAAAGGCAGAGAACAGATCCTCCCCTGGGGCCTCCAGAACTATGTAGCCCAGCGACACCTGCCTCTCAGTGAAGCCCATCTCTCCCGCGTCGCTCCATGGTTTCCCCCAACATATCCTGCTCCCCCTGGCCCACTGGTCCCCCTGCCCCCTCCCCGCAGTTTCCTGGGCTCCAGGCAGGTCCTGGGCTGGCACAGTTCCCAGCTGCAGGAACCTTGCAGTTCCTCTAACAGTGTGCGTTTGAGATGATGCTGGCCCCACCAACTAAGCCTCACTTTTTTTGTCCCCTTTTTTTTCCTATTAAAGCAGCAACAAGCCCTGTCCACCTGGTCTGCGTGGATTGCGCGGGCCGTGGCTGCACTGCTCGGCGCTCGGTTCCAAGAGTCTGGTTCCGGGATTAGCCGAGCTGTGCAGGGCCACCCACCTGCAGAATAGTCCCTGTTGTTTAAATCTTGGTTCTTTTTTTTATTTTTTTCCCTTTTAAACTAAAGACTCTGTGCAGTGTCTGTGGTGAGCCAGAGGCGTGTTCCTATTCAGAGTGGCCCCGTGATCTCAAGCGTGTGTGATGAGGGCCTGTAATGGAGCTCAGTGTGGCCTGGATGGTCCCAGGGTGGCCACCTCTGAGCAGGAGGAACAATGGCAAATCCCAAACTTTGGGGCAGGTGTTTACATTTCTGGGATGCTTTCACGGGCAGATTCTTATTTGGCCCTTGAAGGGTGGGGGTTGGGAGCAGTAGCTTTGGAGGGGCTGGGGGACTTGGCTCCCATGTTATCCCTCCCACCTCTCCACTGTGCAGCGGCGTGTGGGATCTTAGTTCCCGGAGTGGGGATCAAACCCGGGCCCCTGGCGTTGGGCGTGCAGAGCCCTGACCGCTGGGCCGCCCGGTCTCAGTTCCTTACCCACACCTCTCTCCATGTTTCCGCCAGCTGGGAGGCTTAAACAACAGAGCCTGATGGCCTCACAGATGGAAGTCTGAGAGCAGGATGTTGGCAGGGTCGGCTCCTCCCAAGGGCTCTCTCCTTGGCCTGTGGATGACCATCTTTATACTGTATCCTCACCTGGTTACCCCTCTGTGCATGTCAGGGTCCTGATCACCTCCTCGAAGGACACCAGTCAGATGGAATTAGTTGGGTCCACCCATATGACCTCATTCTAAATCAGTCACCTTTAAAGAGCCTATCTCCAGATGCAGTCACATTCTGAGGTCCGGTGGGGGTTAGGATGTCAGCATAGGAGTTTGGGGGACATAACTCAGCCTGTAGCACGTGGGAATGAGAGTGTTCTCCTAATGCGGTTGGTAAGGGATTGATTCCAGCAATGATGTGTTTAAGTGCTTAGCACACTCAGGAGGTGGCAGCCAGCACTCACTATGGACCCGGGAAAGGCCTCTTTCTCTAGTGCCTCTTCTATGCTGGGTCAGGGTCCTTGCTGGGCCGTCCCTCGCTTAGGCACAGAGCAGCCTCTTTCCCTGCCTGTTTCTTGCAGCATGGACCCTGACTCTGTACCTGAGAATGCAGACATGTGGGCCCCACGCTGGGCTCCTGGAGTCAGAACCTACTGGGGGTTTGGGCACTTGCCTCTTAAATAGATATTGCAAGCACAGGAGCTGCAGTCGGAGAATCACTGCCAGAAGCCCTGTCGATCCTGACTCTTTAGCACTCTCCAGTCTACACCCCTCCTGCCTGCTGTCTTGTTGGGAGCACAGTCCCTTCCGTGGACCACGCTGTCCCACTTCCCTGGGCACCTCCATATCCATCCGTGACTCTTATCTAGTCTCCCAGCTGCAGGAGGAACAGAAAATAAAGCCACACACGACTGCTCCACCATCCCGGTCCACGTTTCGGGGATGTGCCCATCATCTGCAGGGAGCACCTCCAGTTCTGGGACTGCTTGCCTCCTGCCCCCCTACCCTGCCGCCCCTCCCCAGGGGCCCTGGCCCCAGCTTTCTGGAACAGCGTCAGCCTCCCCTCCCTCCTGGGCTTTGCACATGCCCTTGCTGTCACCCAGGGGGCCCCACCTGCACCCTTATCCTACGTTTCCTCCTGTCTGAGTCCTCAAACGCTGCTCTAGGCTTCCTTCTTGCCCTTTAGGGCACCGGGCAGTGTCCCCCGAACATGGGGACCCTCAGGAAATCTCTGTTGGCTGAATGGATGCAGAGTGACTTTCCAGGGTAGGCGCTGAACTCCCAGTGCCTTTTCTGGGGCTGCACCACGGGCCCTGAAAAAGCCGGGTTGGACAGCTTTCCTTGTCAGATGAGCTCCTGGCGAGCCAGAGATGTTTCACTTTTGTGAGTTCGCGTGTCCTGCACCTTGTCCGTCTCCTCGATTGCTCCAGGTGCTGTGTCATCTCCAGATGCTCTTTTCTCCCCGTCTGACATGATGTTTCTGATCTTGGACTTGGAAGTCAGTAAACCTCCATCCCTTTCTCAGCCACACGGGGCACACCGTGGTGGGCCCTGGCTGAGCTCTGACTTGTGCTGGTGGTGTGCCCTTGGCAGGGCTGGGGGAGGGAGCCCTGTGTCACCTGCTGTCGTCTCGCTGGGAGCTGTGTGTACCTGTCATCATCTCACTAGGAGCCCCGTGTCACCTGTCATCATTTCACTGGGAGCCCTGTGTCACCTGCTGTCATTTCCCTTGGAAGCTCTCATCACCTGTTGTCATTTCGTGAGGGAGGCCTGTATCACCTGTTGTCATTTCCCTTGGGGGGCCCGTCTCACCTGTCGTCTTGTCATGCCCTATGATGGTTGGCTGGGCTCTAACCTGGCTCTCACCTGTGCCCACTGCCACGGGCGCAGTGGGGGTGGGCTGAGCCATCACTGTTACCCGCTCTGCAGAGAGGCCCTTGGGGATGCTGGGGTTGGGGCGGGAGGGCCTGAACCCTGGTGAGCCTCCTCACCTGCCCTGGCCACCCTCCTCACCCCACATCTGCCTTTCATCGAGGTCGTGGGTAAGATTTCATTTTTAAATTCTTAGCCAAAATGTTTGAAAACACTAGCTGAAACAATCTCCAAGGCCCTTCCAATGCTCACCTTCTTTGGCTTATAAAGCACATCCCCTCCACAACTGTGGTGGGATTCTTGGGAGGTCACTAAGGTGAGGGGGCCTGTCCCCACTGTCCCTGACAGCTGTCCTGGCTGCCCAGGCGGGGTGAGCGAGGATGGCGGAGAGGAGGGGCAGTTTGGGATGTGATGGGTGGACCCCCTGGGTGCGAAATGGAGGTGGGGAGCCAAGCATCCGTCCTGGCTGTTAGCGTCCACCATGTCTCTGCCAGCCACTGCACAGACATGCTACCGGCCGCGTGGCTGACTCAGGCTGCAACTGTCCCCTTCCTCCAATGTGGCAGATTTGACCTGCATTTTAGGGGCTGAACACAGCTTTAGAGATCAGGGTCCCCAGCTGATGGGAGATGGGAGGGGGGCTGGGTGGGACAAGACTCCGCCATCAGCCTGTCCTGAGAGTTGGCAGCTGGCCAGTGAGCAGGAACGGGCTTTCTAAAGGAGGGCATCTAGCTGTGTTGAATTCAGTGTAGTTTTGAGTGTTGATTGGTGCCACGGTGCATGGAGACAGGCCACGGTGCATGGATTTTCCTTGTCCTGCCATAAGCATCAAACTGGAGCGCCCGGCCCCACCACAATGTGAGAGCAGAATCGCTTGTTTTGTGGACTCCCAGCCACCGTGGTTCCTAAACACTCTTTGCTTATCTCATCTACCTCCCTTCCTCCTTCTGCTGAAGATGACAGAGGGCAGTCCTGGGGAAGTGACTTGCTTGAGGTGACCCACTTGGAGCCGCCCCTGGACCCAAGGCTCCCTCCTCTCCCTGCTCTCTTCCACACGCCCCCAGCCCCCCTCCCTTCCCTTCTCATTTCCTCCTAAGCATTTACCATCTCATTCCAGTAAAGACTCTGTTAGAGGACCACGAAGTTCATCGTGTTCTCTGACTTTTTTTTTTAAGTGTGTTTATGTCCCTGTACCCAACAGGATTCTGTTTTCTCTAGAACTTCCCTCCTCCCACCAGCTACTGTACCCCCCGCCTCCGCCCCCCCGCCATCTAGTTTTCTCTGCAAGTCCTTCTTTGATCTCGCCACCCCTTCTTGGGGCAGCTCTGTCCCTGTGGGCCCTGTACCCAGCCAGCCCGTGGGCTGTTACAAGTTATCCTGACACTTGCTAAATGGTAAGGAGATGTTATTCGGGACCATTGAAAAGGGGGTCAACCCTTTTTAAAATGGGAGAGAATGTAGCGAGGACAAGGAACAGGGTTGAAGGGTCAATGGATGGAAAATTACTAAGAGGACACATCGGGGCTGGGGGAGTCTTGCTGAGCTAGCCTTACAGGATTGTTGCTACTGGCAGGTCAACGACTTGGACCTCAAAGGTGGGGGATGAGGAACGTGGTCAGAGATTGGGGGTTCAGATATCATCCAGGGTGGGGGGTTCAGATATCATCCAGGGTGGGGGGATTCTCCATCAACAGCCCTGGGCCAGGCAGGAGGAAGCCAGGAGGGGCCTCGTGGAGAGGAGGGGCCTCGTGGAGAGGAGGGGCCTCGTGGAGAGGAGGGGCCTTGTGGAGAGGAGGGCTGGATGTGTGCGAGTGGAGGTCCGGGTATGAGCCAGGTCATGCTGGGCTTGGTCTTTAATCAGATTTTCGGGCGGATGCAGGCAAAGCTGCTTCTCTTTTTAGAGTGTATTTGCTCCCCTCTGATGAGAGCAGTGTGTTCGCGCTGCTGAGGCTGGGGAAGCAGAGGGGAGCGTTAGTCAGGGGCCACGATGAGTTGCTGAGGCCCGTGCCTGCTGCTTGTGCTCCAGGGTTTGGTGTTTGTCCCTCTGACCCCTGTCTCTGTGAACCCTCTGGGAAAGCACAGCCTGCCCCGGAGGCCACGGGAGCCAAGCCCACGGTCTCAGCAGCCTCCTGGCCTCAGCACAGGCGAGAGAAACCTGCCCTCCGGGGGTGGGAGCCGCGGCAGCCTCCCTAGGGTCCTGAGGTCAGGTGCACCTTCACCTGGCCACGCCCGGGGGTGGGGTGGCGGTGGTTTGCCGCCCGCCCTGAGCTTCCAGAACCTGTCTTCTCAAGGAGGCAGGTGTATTCTTTCCTGTGACCCAGACCTTCCGTGTAAACTGGAATTCCTTCACGCTCTCAAAGCTGACATGTCCAGTGTTCAACCGTGACCATTTTGCTTTTGTGTGTGTGCTAAGGTCGCTTCAGTCGTGTCCAACTCTTTGTGACCCTGTGGACGGTAGCTTGCCAGGTTCCTCTGTCCATGAGATTCTCCAGACAAGAATACTGGAGTGGATTGCCGTGCCCTCCTCCAGGGGATCTTCCCGACCCAGGGATTGAACCAGCTCTCTTACACTGGCAGGTTTTTTACCACTGGTGCCACCTGGGAAGCCATTTTGCTTTTGAACTTAACTTAATTTTTTGAAGAAAGTATTATTTTACACAGATATTCCTGCATAAGATTGGAAAACATAGAAAAGGAAGGAAGAAGGGAAAAAGTCCCCTGTAACTACCCTGTCCACCCTGTTTCTCTTGCTAGCATGCTGTCGTGTACCCTCTAAGAGTCATTCCTGTCTACATAAAGGAGTCCACGAGGTCTGGAAACAGGCAGGTAGATACAACATCGTCAAGAACGTCTTCAGTCCATGAAGGAACAAAAGAATGTCGTGTGTCCAGACTTTATAGATGCCCTGTAGATACTTGTAATACAAATGTATATATTTAGCAAAAATTACATCATATCGTGGTGCTGGAGAAGGCTTGAGAGTCCCTTGAGCTGCAAAGAGATCAAACCAATCATTCCTAAAGGAAATCAACCCTGAATATTCACTGTAAGGACTGATGCTAAAGCTGAAACTCCAATACTCTGGCCACCTGATGCGAGGAGCTGACTCATTAGAAAAGACCCCGATGCTGGGAAAGATTGAGGACAGAAGGAGAAGGGGTTGACAGGGGATGAGATGGTTGGATGGCATCCCTGCCTCGACGGACATGAGTTTGAGCAAACTCCGGGCGATAGTGAAGGACGGGGAAGCCTCGTGTGCTGCAGTCCATGGGGTCACAAAGAGTCAGACACGACTTAGTGATTGAACAACCACAGCAACACATCATATTTTCACTTATTTTGATTCATGATTCTGTAAAGACTTGTAAACATGACAGATGGGTGTACGACAGTATTTCACAGTTGTTTTAAATTATATNGGGAAGCCTCGTGTGCTGCAGTCCATGGGGTCACAAAGAGTCAGACACGACTTAGTGATTGAACAACCACAGCAACACATCATATTTTCACTTATTTTGATTCATGATTCTGTAAAGACTTGTAAACATGACAGATGGGTGTAAGACAGTATTTCACAGTTGTTTTAAATTATATGTTCCTGAATTCTAGTGAGGCTGAACACCTTTTCAATATGTTTATTTTCCTTTTTGGTTTCCTCTGCTGTGAATTGTATGTTCATTTCCTTTGCTCAGTTTCATTTTGTGAGTAATTATCTTTTTTTCATTGACTTATAGAATTTGTATATTGTCAGTAGTACTATTTTATCTTCTGCTTTTTAAAATTAACTTATTGAGAAAGCTTTTCTATGCAAAAAGTACTCATCATTTTATTGGCCTTCCATTTTGGAGAGAGATGATAAATACACAGGTAGGTAGGGTTGTTTAGCCAGTCATTTAGGTGGTTTGCAGTTTTGCATTAATAGGAACATGGTTGTGTGTCAGTCAGCTAAGTTATGTTCTGGTAACAAATGACCCCCCCCCCCCCAGTCTCCATGGTTTATCGCATCATGGATTTCTTTTTCACTCAAGTTACACGACCATCCCCTGCTGTCTGCAACTCTGCTTGATATCCTTGTTCCTCTGGGACCCCGGCCTGCAGAGAAGCCCCCATGGGAGACATTGCTGGTCTCAGGGCAGAGAAACAATATGGTGGAACACAGTGATTCTTTAAGCTCCTGCTCAGAGGTGAGAATTGACATGTACCACATGTGAGTTCCCATCGCATTTCATTAGCTAAAGCAAAGGGTACCACCAGGCTTGATGTCAGTGGGGTGGGAAATATCCTCCCCACCTGCCCACACCTCCTCCCCACCCCCCACCCTGCTGTTGGGGGAGGGACAGTGACTATTTTGAACATTACAATTTTCCACGTGGTGGGATGAACACTGCTCTACCCCTCCCCCAATTTATGTGTTTGTGCCTCAGGATAAATTCTTAGAAGTAGAGTTGCTAGGTTCAGAATATGCACATTTGTTAAGCTTTCGCTATTCATTGTGTTTACTAGGTTTTAACTGTTGCTGCGTGTCTGCTGTGAATTTATAAGTAATTATCAGTCCGATGGCCATTTTCAAAAAGAAAACAAGTACTATTCCTTGAAAATACTTCACTGCCCTCCCTAGCCCTCCCCGTAACTGTAACAACTCATCTAGCTTGATAGTTGTCAGGCTGCTTTCCTATTTTGTTTACTTCTCATGGCTACCTTGGGAGGTTCGGTGTTCCAGGTATTTCATTGCTATTTACAGATGAGATACCTGAGGTTCTCAAAGAGGTTGAGAAATTTGCTCAGGGCTTCACAGCTGGTGATAAGGAGAGGCCCTGACTGATACCAGTCCAGCCCTGGGCTCTTTCTCTGCCATTCTGGCCTGGGGAAGCTGAGGCTAGACTCTTGCCACGCACCCCATTGTCCCATCCCCCTGCCCCTCCACCGCCCCCAAGCAGCCTCTTCACCTTCCCCACCTCCCTTTCCAGTCGTGCCCAGTGGCTGGGTGCAAGGTCCCTGGGAAGGAAGCTCTTGGGCCGGGCCCTGGCCAGGAAGGCCCGGGAGGCTGAGTTCCTGGCGGCACTACAGAGCCTGCCCTCTGAGGACGAGCCGCCTGGGCTTAATCTGTATCACTGACCATCTTTGGATTTGGAAAGGGGATTTACTATATTTAGAAAAAGTTAAGGGAGCATTATAAATCCTTAAAGTGGGCAGAACTGAAGAGATGAGAGTCTTTATTGAGGAGGGTGGCTTTTTCTTAGGAGCAGTGGATTTTAGACCAAAGGGATTGGTTTGAGTGATGTTTAGGTGCTGAACTCTATGTAAACCTTGTGGGACTGTCACTGTAAAGAGCAGGATTCCTTCTTCAGTCTTTCATGAAACTGCTACTGTCTGGCCGGTCTTTGGAGCAAAGGAGAAACTGAGCTCAGAGTCGTACTTCTTGTTTCTTATCTCTTTGAGATGGAAGTGACCCTCTATCATCTTTCAAGTAGGTTATTCATTTCCTCTGAACCTGCAGTTTACTCATGTGTCAAATGTAGAAAAGTCTTCCTCTGCCTACTCTTTGTGGTTGCTGGGAGGAGCCTGTGAGATTTAACGGATGTGTAAGATGAACCACAAAAGCATGTAATGTAAATGGATGCCTTGACCGGGATGGCTATAAAAAACTGGACAATAACAAGTGGTGGTGAAGATGTGGAGAAATAGAAGAAATGGAGAAATAGAAGCATTGCCAGTGGGACTCTAAAATGATGTAAGCACCCTGGAAAAACAATTTGGCATTCTTCAAATAATTAAACATAGTTACCATGTGACATAGCAGTTCCATTCCCAGAAGACAGAAAGCAAATGTCCACACAAAAATATGTATTAAAATATTCATAGTAGCGTTATTCATGATAGCCCAAATGTGGAAACAACTCAAATGTCCATTAACTGGTGAATGGATAAACAAAATGTGGTATATCCATGCAGTGGAATATTTTTCAATCATTAAAAGAATGAAGTATTGACACATGGGCAAACCTTGCAGGCATTATGCTCAGTGCAAGAAGCCAGACAGAAAAGGCCACTCTTGTATGTCTCTATTTGTATGAAATGGCCTGAATAGGCAAATCTAAAGAGACAGAATATAGATTCACGGTTGGCAGGGCTCGGATGGGAGGGAGGAGACTGCCGGAGTGTGGGATTTCTTTTAGGGGATGATGGAAATGTACTGAATTAGATAGTGGTGATGGCTGTACAACTTTATGAATGTGCTAGAAACCACTGAATTGTATACTCTTAAAAACAAACCATGCAAATATTAGTGGACAGTATTTTGACAGATTACTAGAAGGCAACATCAGGGAACGGAGTGTGGACTTGGGACCAGACTGGCCTGGACTGTAGTTGTGTGATTTTAGAGAATCGATCGCTTACTCTTTTTGAGCCTCAGTCTTCCCACCTATGACGTGGGGATAGTGTCCAGTTTGCGGGGCTGAAGGGCAGGCTCCATGCGGTGATGCCTGTCTCGCCCGGCCCTGGCAGGCACTCACGGAGTGGTGGCTGCGATTGTTGGGGCGTCTTCTCGGTGCCTGGCTCAGGGCACCAGCCATGGCAGCGTGGTCACGTGGACCCATTGATTTAGTGAAGGGGAGGAGCGCAAGCTAGTGTTTATTGAGTCCTTACTCTGAGCCCCCTCCTGGCATCTGAGTGTTTTTACTTGTTCCTTCTCTTTAGTTCTCAGAGCAGCCCTGTGGCCTTCTGGGAGAGCTAGCGATGGACAGGGATGTTTCCAGGAAATGCCGGGTGGGGCCGGTGGGGGCCCCCCGAAGGAGACAAGATGCGGGGCGTCTGGAGCTGAGTGATGGGTGACCATTGTTCATCACACTAGCCTCTGGTTTTGTATATATTGGAATTTTCTCTTACAATAAAAAGTTTATAAACCAGTAGCACTATTATCTGTTTTATGCGTGGGGAAATCATGGGAGAGCGTACATGGTTACACAGCAAGACGCAGAGACAGTGTTCTGCATGCTGGGCCTTAGCAACCAGCCTGGGAACCAGGTCCTCCGGGCCAGCAGGCCTCCTGGGGTTACTTGAGACCAGCTCTTCCTACCACCAGAGCCGTCGAGGCCTGGGGCTTCTCTGCCACCCAACCCTGGCTGATCACCTCCTGTTCCTCCCTCCCCCGAGAGAGCCTGGCTGCATGACAGGTGGGAGATAAAAGGCTGGGGATTGAACAGGGAAGGCATTTTCCTTCTGCCCCTAAATGCAGGGGGACTCCTAGAGACCCTGGCCTTCCTGACTTTCAGATGAAGTACTTGCCCTTGATTATGTTGATCTGGTGAAGTCTGTGGGCACGTGACATCGCTTTGTTTCTCATACTGTGACCTCTCAAAAACTGGGGAGTCCACTGGGGGTGGGGCGCCTGTGCATCTGCCCTGCTTTCTCCCCTCTCTCCCCCTCCCCCTGCCCACCTGCAGAGCAGAAAGGAGACGCAGACCCGAGTGTGAAATGCAGCCCCCTCACCAGCTGGGTGGCCTTGGAGACGTGTTCTAGTTATTGATATTTCTTTAATGTTGGATAACTCGGAATATTACTTACAATGGTAGAGGCGGTGGCTTTGAGAGGCTACCTGTAAGTGGCTGTGGGAATGTCCCTGGGGAGGGAGAGGTGGCGTTGTTTGTCCCATGGGGGTGCAGGCCACAGGGGGCTGAACTGGCCGGGCCACCAGGTCTGCCTGGGCTCTAACCCCGAGTTTATCACTTTCAAAGCTTTGCTTTTATGCTTTCACTTTGGATACCAGGGGAGTTCCCTTTGGGACTTAGTCTGATCTCTAAAGAGCCTCTGAGAAGAAACCCTGCAACCCGCAGGCCCTGCAAGCTTACACAGACCTGTTTCTGGCTGACTCTTGTGCCCAGGGCTTCCCAGGTGGCACTAGTGAAGAACCCACCTGCCAGTGCAGGAGATGCAAGAGACACGGGTTTGATCCCTGGGTCGGGAAGATTCCCCCGGAGGAGGAAATGGCCATCTATTCCAGTGTTCTTGCCTGGAAAATCCCATGGACAGAGGAGCCTGGGGTCACAAAGAATCAGACATGACTGAGCAACTCACAGCACCAGGGCCCAGAGCCCGTCTCCTCCGCTGTCCCTGTGTCCCTGTCCTATTAACTTTCCTCTGGGTAAGAAAGAGCACTTATAATCAAGACAGTGTCATTAAATTAACCCTCAGACTTCTCTTTTCTGAGCTAAATCATTCCATCCCCTGGTGCCCCTTAGAACATCTGTCATAAATTCCAGATACTGTACTGGACATGTAGTAAATTCCAAATAAATTACGTGACGGCTCACTACCCTAAGCTCTATATAAATGCATCTGGAGGGAGGTTTTCAGCGGAGTCGTGCTTTAAATTGGCTATTTGGGGCAAAGTTTCTTAAAACCTAGGTTGACTACCTAGGGGTCTAGATGGAAAATGGAAAATGTGGCAGAAATTTAACTACAGGAGTGCTTCTCTAATTATAGCTCAGCTATGACCGCGAAGTGGGGGCGGGATCTTTAAACAAAACTCCCCTAGAGTTATGGAAGCTGCCCAGGGACTTTGGAAGCCTAACTGGGAGCTGCTGGCCCTTAGAAAATCAGGAAGTGATTCCAGGGTTGCTCAGGCTGTGCTCTAAGACCGTGAGCGGGGGAGAAGTGGGAAGGCTCAGAGAGAGCAGAAGCTGGCATGGCCGAGTGCTTCCAGAAGGATGTGACTGTGTTAAAGCAGCGCCTTTTTGATCACCCTGGAGAAAATTCAAATATTTTGAAAAGATCCGGGAGTTTGGAGTTTCAGGGGTCCTTCATGGCAGAGCTGGGCTGTTTGATTTAGATAGGGATTTTATAGGCTTTAAGACAGATTTTTTATTGCTGGTGAGTAATCAGTGACTCGTCACAGAAGGTGGAGGCCCTGCATGGCTCAAGCCCCAAGCTTCACTTCCCCATTCCCTTCCCTGTGCATGCGCCCGAGTGCATGGCTGGGCAGCTCTGTGTCCCGGGAGGTAGTAATAAAGCACCTCAGCCTCTGGCCTCCAGCCTGATGGGGATGATGAACGTAAATAAAACAGCTCACGAGGACAAGCGCCCAGAGAGCTCCAGGAGGAACTGATTAACCCTGCGAAGGGGAGTGGTTGGGAGAGGCCTGTTGCAGGGTGCGGCCGAGAGAGTTGCTACCCTGGGCTTTTAGGGATGCTAGACTTTGACTTGGGAGGAAATTGGGGTGAGCGCATTCCAGGCACAAGGAACAGGATGTGCTGAGGCATCTGGCCGCCCAGCCAGATGTGCTGAAGCTCCTTCTGTGCCCCCAGTTCTGTCTCTGGTTGGGTTTGGTTCTGTTTCGGGCCAAGGAGAAGCACAGTCTGTCCTGGGCCCAGCCGGCCACCCCTCCGGAGACTGGCCAGAACATTCCAGCCCGGCCTCTGAGGATTCTCTCCATCTGTCTATTCCGCGGCTGGAATCCAAGGCTGTGACATGTAAGTGGCTGTTTGCATCTCTCCCCAAAGTGTCCCCCTAACCCCTTTGTGGACAGGCCGATGCTCCAGCCAGGGTGTGGCTGAACCACAGGTGAAATGCAGGCTTTGGAGGCGGCCAGTTCCTGATCGGGATCCCCTCCCGTGGGACAGGAGGAAGGAGGAAGACTGTTCCCTTCTCCTAACTAGGGTCAAGTTGAGTTTGGCAGACTTTTAAAAGAAGGGAAACACTGGGTCCTTTCCATTCCTCTTTGTACCCCCTTCCCCTCCTGTGCGCATCCTGCCCAACTGTTCTCCTCTGGGCAACCACGGAGGCCTGTCCCATCCCCCCGAAACACACCTTACTATTTATCCCCTCCACTAGGAAGGTCCATGCCCAGAGTACTGGCTTCCTTCTGGGGCAAGATGAATGCAACCTGGTGGTAATTCACACTATAGTGTGAAGGACTGATGGCACCATATCCCCCCAGAGTCCCTGGGTGTGTGTATGTGTGAGGGGCAAGTTTGGATGATGGGCCACCAGGGGGACAGGTGAGCCAGCCCAGCATCACCCACAGACTTTCATGTAAGCTCTTCCTATTGTCCTCAGGATGGTCCTTTCTTCTGCTTTTGTGTTCGGAGGCTCCTTGAAGTCTGCAGCATTTGCAGAGTGAGGAGGGGCTTTGGGTGGGACCTCTGGCACACGGGTTAGCACAGCTGCCTTTGCTGCAGACCCCGGATGGTGGGTGGCCAAAGGTGGACCCCGCTGAGTAACCCTGTTAGAACCAACTAAAACTGAGTTTGAAGGCCAGAGGCAAAACACATCCTTGCAGAGGGGCATTTAAATGGACCATCAGTTGCATATAAAGTCCCTCTACTGTCCTCTCGTGTGTGTGGGGGGAAGAAAGCAGAGCCAGCCAGGCAGGGCCACAGTGACTTCATCAACCCCGAGACACTGATGCTGGAGGACGAGGGAGATGCGGGCTGTGCTGTGCACTCTCCCCACAGCCGTCACCGCTGAGTCGACCCATCTGTGAAGGCAGTGCCACGCCTCTGAGCCAAAGATGAATTATGTAACAGAGCCAGATCCCCAGGTGGGCGACCGCGCCGCAAGGGGCCCTGGAAGACTCCTGCCCGGGTGCCCCCGGGTGCCTGAGGATCAGCCGAAGGGAAGCAGGAATGAAGATGCATCTGTTACTCGGATCCCTGAAACGGGGTTTCTCAAATTGTACAGTTCCTGTCTTCGTGGAGTCCAGAAGAGCTTCTTGAATATCGCTCTGCTGGTCCCTGCAACGATGCCTGCTGCAGAGATATGAAGAAAAGCTATGGAGCATCTGCAGCCGCTATTATACCATCTGGTAGCTCAGAAATATTTTATAATCAAATGAGTAAGACGGGTTTCTCGCACGCCCCGGTGCACGGCGTCCCCTCCACACCCCTCCCAGCGCTCTCTCTGTGTCTCTCTTTCCTTGTCTCTCCTCTCTCTTTTTGTCCGTCCGTCCATCTCTGTCTCTCTGTCTCGCTCGCTCACTCAGCCATCTTTGGGAAACATCAGAGAAGCCGGTTCCCAGCAGTAAGATAGCATCTACTAGCTTGGTGACCTTGGGCAGCCCTGTCTGTTTTCTCATCCGTGGTTTGTTCCTTTGTAATGTGGAGGCGCTCAGCGCTGTTACGTGAATCAGAGTGAGATTCACATCTGAGCACATCCTACTTTGATGCTGCTTACTACTTGACTTAGGAAGACTTTTCAAAATTGTCTACTTGAACTTTTCCTGAATATAAATGTGATACATGCATGTTTGCTGTGGAATATTTAGGAAATATAAAGAAATTAGAAAACGAATGAAGAATGTGTAACACCCCCTCCTTCCAAAGGGTCCACCGCTGAGAATGTTTGGCTGCTCTGGGGAAGGTTTTCTAAGTAACTTGAGCACACAGATGGTCTGTGTGCACAAACCAGGAGGAGTAACTGGGATATAAATGGAGTGTGAGTCTGTGGGGACGTCTGCGTGTGCTCCCGAGGGGGCATGTGTGTGTGTGTGTGCGCTCACGTGTGTGTGCAATGCCTTGGGGTCCTCAGAGGGGGGCCTTGGTCTGAGTAGGGGCCTGCAGCTTCCTTGATGGAGCACCGGTTCTGTCCCCTGGGTGCCCTTCTCTGAGAGGAGGCGGGGTGCTAGTGTTAAGGGGGGATGTATGGGAACACGGCTGGCTCCTCCGTGTTCGTTTCCAGCCTTGCTGCAGCCCAGGTGGTCCAGCCCTGCACAGGCCAGGCAGCTCTGGGATGTGGGTGAGGAATCCATTCCCAGATGCCCCGACCCTACCAGTCCTCGACCCCTTCACGGCCCGCCTGCCTCCTTCGGGCTCCGCCTTGTCTGCCTGGCACCCCACCCCACTCCACCAAGAGGCTTTTTCCCTCTTTAGATTGGGAGGCTGTTCTGTCTTCCTGAGACAGGTAAACAAAACAAACCTGCAGATGCTCTTGAGGGTGTTTGCACCTTCAGTTGCGGTCAGTTGGTATAAACAATCAGTGAAGAGTCTCCCCCATTGGCTGGACAACGGAACTGAGGACCCCGGGCCGGGGACAGGTGATATTTATGTTGATTGGGTGCTGGGAGAGCCTTCAGCGTGGTCACCCTCAAGCCGAACCAAACGTACTGTATTTGCAGGACGGTAGTATAAAACTGACAACGTGACCCAATCTGTCCCTTTCTTTTTCTCTCCCTTTTGGGTTTCCACATCTATTAAAGCCCCAGGTTTCCCAACACGGATGCTGGTCCTCCCCCTCCCTCCCCTTCTCACTCCCTCTCCACCACCACACCCCACTGCCCAGACTAGTTTCTGAGGAATCAGTATTTTCTTGCTTGGGGAAGAGGGGTATAAATTGTTTTCATCCGTCCAGGGACATGGCGTTCACAGATAAGCCTGAGTATTGCAAACTGGGGTTCACTTTCTGAAGTCTCTGCAACACCTGCCCCCATGCTAGCTGGTAGTGAAAGCTGATTACATGAGTTCAGTCTGCCACATGGGCCAACCACGTGAAAAAGAGTGTGTCTGGCCATCTGGGCCCTGGGGTCCGAGTGGTAGGCCCTGATCTTTACAAGGACTTGCTCGCACAGTCACCGATCTGGTCTTCAACCCACTAGCCCCCGCTTCTGAGCATCCCCTTGATGCCAGGCTCTCGGCCATGGCAGGACCACATGGGGCCTGGGATGCAGGGTATCTGGTAGAAGTTTCTCCCAAGCTGGTGGCTGGCTTGGATCACGGTGGTTTCATGTTAGGTAAAAAAATGTCCCTCCCAGGGACTGACGATGGTCACTCCCGCTAAGCTGCAGCCACAGGAGTAGATGGGGTCAGGAGGAGAGGCGGACAGAGGTGAGGGAAAGAGAGCAGTTTTCAAGTGGCCGCACCTATCACTCCGCATTTGGAAGTGCCTCCTGCTGCCCTGGGGCTTCAGGATCTGATTTAGGGGTGTTAGTCCCCTCCTTCAAGCCCAGCTCAGATACTCTGGGTTCTTCTGCTGGCCCCTGGTCCCCTACGAATTTACTTATTTATTTGTTGGCCATGTCATGCAGCATGTGGGATCTTAATTCCGTGAATGGGGATCGAACTCACACCCCCTGAAGCTTAGAGTCTTATCCACTGGACTGCCAAGAAAGTTGATCCCCTACAGATTTAAACACACCTGGGTTATCGCCTCTTTCTAGGAGAAGTTAGAAATTCCTGGAGGCCTCCATCATATGTGCCACTATGTATAGTCTGAAACAACTTACCTTAAGCACCTCAGTTCCTTTATTTCTATGTCTTTGATCTTTCAGACTAGGTCCTGGCTTGCTGCTAAGTCGCTTCAGTCGTGTCCGACTCTGTGCGACCCCATAGACGGCAGCCCAACAGGCTCCCCCGTCCCTGGGATTCTCCAGGCAAGAACACTGGAGTGGGTTGCCATTTCCTTCTCCATTGTGTGAAAGCGAAAAGTGAAAGTGAAGTCGCTCACTCGCAACCGACTCCTAGCGACCCCATGGACTGCAGCCTACCAGGCTCCTCCATCCATGGGATTTTCTAGGCAAGAGTACTGGAGTGGCTTGCTATTGCCTTCTCCGGATAGGTTAGGTTAGTACTTCTAATTCCCAAGGAGTTATGAAATGGTCAAAGAGACCAAAAAGTTTGACCGAGAAAGGAGAGTTCGGTCCATACGCTTTGCCCATTTCTGGTCGGTTCTCAAAGGAGACATTGGGTGCCTCTTGGCATTGGCAGGTAGGTATAAACCCCTGACAGGTTTCTGCCATAAGCCGTATGAGATCACCGTGGAACCGCAGAGCAGAGCTCCTCACTTGCTTCGCACAGGGCATGTCATTCATTCGCACAAGCACACCGTAGAGTTAGTAAAGCACAGCAGAAAACGTGTTCGCTAAGAGAACAAAGAACTAGAGCTCCAAGCATCCTTACCTTGTCCTGAAGGATCCCGGACGAGCCCCCAAGATGAAAGGTTGTTGTTGAATTACGACGCCGGGATTCTTGGCCCCCGGAGGAGAAGAATTCAATCCAGGGCCAGAGACGAGGCTTGATTGCTCAGAGCTCTTGTGTAACAAAGTTTTATTAAAGTATAAAGGAGATAGAGAAAGCTTCTGACATAGGCATCAGAAGGGGGCAGAAAGAGTACCCCTGTATTTCAAATGTGCGCGCGCACGCATGCTCAGTCACTCAGTTGCAGCCCCATGAACTGTAGCCCACCAGGCTCCTCTGTCCATGGAATTTTCCAGGCAAGAACACTGGAGCAGGTTGCCATTCCCTCCTCCAGGGCCTCTTCTTGACCCAGGGATCAAACCGCATCTCCTGCGGTTCCTGCATTGCAGGCGGATTCTTTACCAGTAGCGCCGCCTGGGAAGCCCGTTTGAGAATGTGGGGACGGGGTATATAACAGAAGGATGTTTCTCAACAGCCTGTACCATTTCAGAAGGCCTGCTCTGCCAGAGAAGGACCAGTGTCCTGCTAAGCCACTCTCCGGCACATCATTCGTTCTTTCGTCCCTTTCCTAGCTGCCTACGAGAAACCCAGCATGGTACTGGGGGTGTGAAAGCCAGATCGGCAGTGGAGGACTTCAGGTACAGTGAGACCGACCTCTTACCCCAGAAGCCTAATGTCTCTTTAGAAATACTCTGGATTCTGGCCTTCCCCCAGGAAATCCAGATTTGTGTGGCATGATGTTATTCAAGCCTGTTTGATCCAGCAGGCCCTGCCTCATTTCCAAAAGCAAGCCTCGCTCTTCAGCTGCTGACCCAGTATATTTAGCACAGGGGCCCCTCTTAGTTTCAACCAAATTAAGGAATCTATTTCAGTGCTTATTAGGTCAGGGAGTCCTGATGTGTTCCTTGATTCATGCTGTTCCCATTCCGTATCTCATTTACCTGTGTATCCCCGGGGTGCTTTATTGGTGCCTCCGGGGCAGTGTTGGCTGGGACAGTGTGGCATTCCTGAATTTCTCCCCATTACTACCTGAAAGTAATAGAATCTGAATCTTAAAAAGGAAAATTCATCGCACATTTTCTCTGCTATGAAAGCAGCACATACTCGTTAGCACATCTTGAAAATACTAGATGATAAAAAGGAGAGAGGAAAAAAATGACATCTTGTCATATTTGCTCAGGTAACCATTGTATATTCATGTCCAGAAAAAGCCCTCTTCTGCTGCCATCAGCCCTGGCAACGAGTTGCTTAATTAAAAAGAGTATGAAAGAGGGGATCATAAAAATGATGAAAATAAAATACAGGCATGATTGTTGTTTAGTCACTAAGTCATGTCTGACTTTTTTACGACCCCATGGACTGTAGCCTGCCAGGCTTCTCTGTCCATGGGATTTTCCTAGGCAAGCATACTGGAGTGGGTTGCCATTTCCTCCTCCAGTGGATCTTTCCTACCCAGGGATGAAACCCGCGTCTCTTGCATTGGCAGGTAAATTATTTACCACTGAGCCACCAGGGAAGCCCCTGACACAGGCATACCTCGAGCATTTTATTTTCATGTAAAATATTTCATTTTAACATGAAGCCTGTGTTCATTCTCTCATTCATTCTTCTGATTTAGGCCCCAGATTTTTCTTGGATTATGGGTCCACTAGATGATGTCCGAATTATCTTTTTTGTAGCATCCTTTCATACATTTTCTGTGATTCTTGGTATCTATCAAGTGAAGTAGGAACTGAGTGCCCAATACATGCAAATTTTGATACATTTCTAAATTTATTCAGCTATTTTGTCCATGCCTAATTTAACAGTGATCTTCCTCAAATATTCGACTCATTTCATAAAAACAGTTCCTTTCTAACGCTTATTGCAACAGTTGATGTACAGTTTAATTAAGTCAGGTAATTGCAGAAGTACAACTGGGGTAAGCAGGCTTGAGGACAAACACAACCGTGTCTTGGTGAGCTCAGAGTACAGGCTGCCCCGAGATCCAGCAGGCTGTGGGCCTCACAGAGGGGACTTGACACTTCACACAATCCAGGGACAGCTCAGGGGACAAAGTTAAGGAAGCTCTGGGGTTTTTTTCCTAATCTTTTTCCTGTCTATGCTCATTTTTATATATGGAACATTTTGTGTGCTTTCCCCTCTTAACTACTGGGAGAGGTCTCATAATGTTATCAACTCCAGGCTACAGTTTTTAACTTAAACGTGCATCAGCTAACATCCTGCTTGTGATGAAAGACCGAGAGCTTTCCCTCCAAGATTAGGAGCAAGACAAGGATGTCTGACATCCACTTCTGTTTGACCTTGTATTGGAGGTTCCAGCCACAGCAGTTAGGCAAGAAAAAGAAATAAAAGACATCCAGATTGGAAAGGAAGAAGTAAAACCGTTTGCAGGTGAGATGATTTTTGTAAAAGGACTCCACTAAAAAACTCTCAGAGCTTATTCATGAGTTCAGCAAAGCCGTAGGATGTAAGACCAATATAGAAAAATGAATTGCATCTCTATACACTTGCAGTGAACAATCTGAGGGTTAAATTAAGAAAATCATATCTTTTACAGTAGCATCAGGAATAGAATGCTTAGAAATAAATGTCACAAAAGAAATATAAGACTTAAACTCTGGAAATGACTAAATATTTTGAAACAAATTAAAAGCCTAGTTAAGTGGAAAGACATCCCATGTTTATGGATTGGAAGGCTTAATATCATTAAGACAGCCCTGCTTCCAAATTTAATCTGCAAGTTCAACACAACCCCCAATGAAAATTCCAGCTGGACTCTTTGCAGAAATTGACAAGCTGATTCTAAAATTCATTTGGAAACCTAAGAGACTCAGAATAGCCAAAACAGTCTTAAAAAGAAGAACTAAGTAGAAGGGCTTACACTTATTCCTGACTTCAAAACTTATTACAAAGCAAGAGTAATTAAGACAGTGTGGTCCCAACACAAGGATAGACATATAGATCAAGGGAATAAAATTGAGAGTCCAGAAATAAATCCTCACATTTACAGTCAGTTGATTTTCAAAGATAGCAGGTAAATCAATAGGGAAAGAATAGTCTTTTCAACCAATGGTGCTGATACATCTGGATAGCTACATGTAGAAGAGTGAATTGGACCTCAACCTCACTTCACTTATAACTTACCCTATTAAACTATATATAAACTCAAAACGGATCAAAGACCTAAACATAGGAGCTAAAACTATAAAACTCCAGAAGAAAAATAGATCTAAATCTTCTTTACCTTAAATTAGGCAATTGTTTCTTAAATCTGATACCAAAAGCATAAACTTTAGATAAATTGGGCTTCATTAAAATTAAAAACTTCGGTTCTTCAAAAGACGCCGTTAAGAAAGTGAAAAGGCAACTCACAAAATGAAGCAAAATATTTGCACATCGTATGTTTTCTAGAATTTTATCTGGAATATGTAAAGAACTCTTACAACTCAGTAATAAAAGATAGACCAATTAAAAAACGGGTAAAGATTTTGAATAGACATTTCTCCAAAGACTATATGCAGGGGGCCAATAAACATGTGGGTTTTCCCAGGGGGCACTAGTGGTAAATAACCCACCTGTCAATGCAGACTTAAGAGACGCCAGTTCAGTCCCTAGATGGGGCAGATCCTCTGGAGAAGGAAATGGCAACCCACTCCAGTATTCTTGTCTGGAGAATCTCATGGACAGAGGAGCCTGGCAGGCTATAGTCCATAGGGTTGCAAAGAGTCAGACACAACTGAAGCGACCTAGCACAGCACAATAAGCATGTGAAAAGATGCTCAACATCATGGGAGATGCAAATCAAAACCACAATGAGATACCACTTTGCACCACTGAGAGTTCTAGAATTAAAAAGTCTGATCAATACAGCTGTTGGCAAGGATTTGTAAAAATTGGTCCCCTCATGCACTGGTGGTAGAAATGAAAATAGTGGAGCTGCTTTGAAAAATAGTCGGGTGGTTCCTCACATGGCTAAACAGAGAGTTTCTATAGGATGTAGCTATTCTGCTCCCAGGTATGTGAAGTCGCTCAGTCGTGCCCAACTCTTTGCAACCCCATGGACTGTAGCCTACCAGGCTCCTCTGTCCATGGGATTCTGCAGGCAAGAATACTGGAGTGGGTTGCCATTTCCTTCTCCAGGGGATCTTCCCGACCCAGGGATTGAACCCAGATCTCCCATATTGCTCCCAGGTATATATCCCCCCAAAATGAAAACTATGTACACACAGAAGCCTGTACATAAACATGGAAAAAACTCGTGTCCATCAGCTGATGAGTGGATAAACAAAAGTGATGTGTCCATATGTTGGAATATTATTTGGCAAGAAAAAGGAGTGAAACGGTGGCTCAGTGGCAAAGAATCAGTCTGCAGTGTGGGAGGTGCAGGTTTGATTCCTAGGGTGGAAAGATCCCATGGAGAAGGGAATGGCAACCCACTCTAGTATTCTTGCCTGGGGAATCTTATGGACAGAGGAGCCTGGCTACCGTCCACGGGGTTGCAAAAGAGTCAGATGTGACTTAGTAACTAAACAGCAACAACTAAACGCCCCAACATAGAGCTTGAAAACAATCTGCTGAGTGAATACAGTGAGTCACGAAAAAACCACATATTGTGTGATCCCATTTATGTGAAATGTCCTGAATGGCAAATCTGTGGAGACTCAAAATAGATTCATGGTTGCCTAGGTTTGGGGTTGGGAGGTTGGGGCAAATGGGGAGTGACTGCTAATAAGTACAGGATTTCTTAAAATGTTCTAAGGTTGGTTGTGCTGATGGTTGCACAACTCTCTGCAACTATTGAGTTATATGCTTGAAATTAGTGAGTTGTGTGATATGTAGATTATATCTCAACTAGCTGTTATTTTAAAAACAAAACACCAACACCACTGCTGTCTATCCATCCCTCCCCCACTGCCCCCACTGCTGGTAGTCTCCCTCTTTGTCCATCTCAGATTTCTAGCAGAGGGAGGTCTTTTGCATCCTGTTCCTTTGGAAGTGTTTGGGACCCTCCTCTTTCTCCCCTGCCATCCCTCTTGCCCCCTTCTTAGAAAGTAGAATATGCCTCATTCCCTACCCACACATCACTGAAACTTTTCCATTCTAATCTTGAATCTCGTTTTCTCATAATGGGCTGTCTGGATCTAAGTTAATTATCCTGGAGCGGTTGACTTCATCTGCCATCAGCTGGTTCCACTGGCACAGGTCATGCGTGCTGGGGCAAGACCCAGGCTTGTCTCTTCCTCTGTAGCCCTCTGGGGACATCTGGAATCTGGTCTCAATGCCAAGGGGCCAGGAGAGCCTGCAGCATCCAGCACAGGCCTCCAGGGGAAAGAGAGGTGAGGTTGTTTTTAATGTCGAGAATTGTTGTTCAGCTCAGTCCAACTCTTTGTGACGCCATGGACTGCAGAACGCCAGGCCTCCCTGTCCATCACCAGCATCTTGGAGCTTGCTCAAACTCATGTCCGTTGAATCAGTGGTGTCACCCAACCATCTCGTCTTCTGTCGTCCCCTTCTCCTCCTGCCTTCAGTCTTTCCCAGCATCAGGGTCTTTCCTAATGAGTCAGCTCTTCGCATCAGGTGGAACCTGCCCTTAAAAGCTTACTCCTTAGAAGAATCTTGTAGTCTTTCTGCCCAACTATTAGTAGTAGTAATAATAAGCTCTTTAAAGGCATTCTTGACATTAAAAAATTCTGAGCAGGTTAGACATGTAATGCTTTATGATTTCAATTGATCATTGAAAACGAAGACTTTTCATGCAAATTGTGCTTGGTTGGTTCTGTGGAGACAAAGTGGTTGGCGGTTTGCTTGACCTCATTCAGATGCGGACAGAGATAAATGCCCACTACCCTGTAGTGGTCGTCAGTCTGTGAAGCTTGCCATTGATTTGCTGGGAGATTTGACCTTGGAGAGGTCACTGGCCTTTTTGCACCTCAGTTTCCTCATCTGTCTAGTGGGAAGTATGTCTGCCCTGTTGGCCTTGAAATTTGGTTTGACAAGCAGTGAGGGCCTCTGTAGGCGTGTTGGGGCCTTGGACCATGGGGTCAAGGTGACATCCAGGGAGAAGCAGGTCCCCTGCACCCCCCTGGCCCCTGCCACTCTTCCCGTGAGGCTGCATCCTCCTCAGTTTCTCCCCCTGGGCTGGCTAGGAGCCTGGGGGTATCACGAAGGTGCTTCATGTGGGTCCTGGAGAGGTGAGGTGGGGGGTGGGGTCAAGAGAAGGAAAAGTCAGTTTTTAGAGCCCAAAGAGTGGGCAGTAGCTCCCAGATTTAAGGGTTCTGTGAATTGGTTTCAAAAAAAATTATATTTTTTAAAGTTAGGGCCAAGATAGGGTTTCTAACTTCCAATTTCATCACATAAGGACATAAAACATTCTCATCTACTGTTATTAGTCTTGTATAATAGAAGGGGTATTTTATTTTATTCTTTATTTCCTTCCTTATTTTTACTGAAGGATTGTTGATTTATAATGTTATGTTAGTCTGAGATATACAGCAGAGTGAGTCAGCTATATGTATGCATATACATGGTACATATATTTCAGATTCTTTTCCATTTTGGATTATTATAAGTCATTGAATATAGTTTCCTGTGCTACCCAGTAGGACTCAGTGGTTCAGTTCAGTTCAGTTTAGTCGCTCAGTCATGTCCGACTCTTTGCCACCCCATGAATCGCAGCACGCCAGGCCTCCCTGTCCATCACCAACTCCCGGAGTTCACTCAGACTCACGTCCATCGAGTCCGTGATGCCATCCAGCCATCTCATCCTCGGTCGTCCCCTTCTCCTCCTGCCCCCAATCCCTCCCAGCATCAGAGTCTTTTCCAATGAGTCAGCTCTTCTCATGAGGTGGCCAAAGTACTGGAGTTTCAGCTTTAGCATCATTCCTTCCAAAGAAATCCCAGGGTTGATCTCCTTCAGAATAGACTGGTTGGATCTCCTTGCAGTCCAAGGGACTCTCAAGAGTCTTCTCCAACACCACACTTCAAAAGCATCAATTCTTCGGCTCTCAGCCTTCTTCACAGTCCAACTCTCGCATCCGTGCTAATCCCATGCATCTGATTTATCCCTCCGCCCTCATTCTGCCCCCTTTGGTAACCCTAAGTCTGTTTTCTTTGTCTGTGAGTCTGTCTCTGTTTTGTAAATAATTTGGTGTGTCTTTTTTTGGATCTCACATACAAGCGACATCATATAGCGCGTGTCTTTGTCTGACTCACAGGCGGTCTTCATCTTCACCCCCCGGGCCCAGCACCCTCTCCGCCGTATTTGGCCCTCAGCCCTGTACACCAGCTCCCTCTTTTCTTCATTCCATGAATGTTTTCTGGGGGCCTCCTACCTGCCAGTCAGCCCAGAGGCCTCTTGGGAGCCCCAGGTGACCACGTTCTTCCCTTCACATAAGAGGCTGCCTCCCTCCACTGCTCTCTTAAACAGAACCTCTCGTCTCTTCTCAGAAATTCTGGTCTGAAACTAGGGCCCGCGTGCCCAAATCAAGGCCAAGGTCAGAGTCAGCCGTGTCACACAACCACTTGCCAGGGCTCCCGGGGGCTCCCCTGCACTCCTTGGACAGAGGCGTGAACCAGGCTTCCAGGCTCATTGCTTGGCCTGGGAGTCAAGGCCAGGTCTGTTGGTTTCAAAGCCCTCATTCTTTCCATCATGTCATACAGTCAAGGCAGGGACCAGGGGTCCAACTACTTGACTCCTTTTTGTTCCTTTCTGGGTTCTTCCAGAGACCCTGGGGTGGCAGATTCACATGGGGACTTGTTGTACAAAGTGCCTGAGATTTTTCAAGGGCGCCTGACCCTAAATACCCAACCCCATGGGATGGTCTAGTGAGAAAACTTTGTGATGCGGCCTTTGTTTCACAAACTGTGGTCACCTCCTCATAGGTCCTTCGACGGACCGGTCCACTGAGCCTCCTGCAGGTGCCAGGCACCGTGTTAAGTCTGGGGAGACGGAGATGAGGGAGACGGTGACCTTGTGTCCTGGGAGCTCACAGACTAGCAGAAGGTCAGGGGATAAAGCGGGTCTGTGCACCCAGCCTTTGGAAGGTCCACTGGGAACCACGGGCGGGACCTTCCTGGGGTGGGTGGTGGCAGCAAAGATTTAAAAAGCTTTTTTGGCTATTTGGGTCTTACTTGCTCTAGTTGCAGAGAACGGGGGCTAACTCTTCGTTGCAGAGCACGGGCTTCTCATCACGGCGGCTTCCCTTGTTGTGGAGCTCAGGCTCTAGGCGCGTGGGTTTCCGTAGCTGGGGCTCACAGCCTAAGCAGTAGCAGTTCCAGCTCTAGAGCCCAGGCTCAGGAGCCATGGCTCATGGTCTCGTTGCTCTGAAGCATTTAGGATCGTCTCGGGCCAGGGATCGAACCTGCGTTCCCTGCATTGGCAGGCAGATTCTTATCCACTGCTACTGGGGAGGTCTGAGAGAGGACTTTTTTGAATTGGGTTTTGAAGGGTGCCTAAGAGTTTGCCAGGACAGCCGTACAATTAGCGGATTGCTAAAAAGCGAGGATCAACAGCGGTGTTCAGTCCTGGAGACTGTCTGTGTTAGTGTGTGCGGCGATGCCCTGGAAACAGCTGGGAAAGTCAGTAACTGTTTGACTTTCTTTATTTACTTACTGCCCAGGGCTCAAGGAGAGTGAGAAGGTAGTTTTACAAAGACGTTGGAAGAATAAACTCCACGAGGGCATACACATTTTTTTCCAGGTAGATAAAGAGAGACCTTATTAATAATGTTTCTGTTGGCTTCATTTGACCTTGCTCTGAGGTCTCAGAAATCGGTCCTCTTCTTCTGTTATTTGGGGACAGGGGCCCCTGGCCTAGGCGATGGACTCTGTTTTGCAGGCTGTGTTCTTGTCTGTGGAACATCAGTCACGTAACACTCATTTACCTCAGGACTTGTACAGAGTGCGGTGGTATTGATGTGTGAGCCATTTGGCAAAATATCCTTGCTCATAATTGGCAAGAGGACCGGGCTGAAGACGTTCTGTCTGAAGGCTGGCTCCACGGTCCAGATGAGGTCCTGGGCTGACCCCCACACGTTGCGGGAGAGATGATGGAGGCGGGGTACAGAGAGAAAGAAGGTGGGAGTGACAGACAGACACGGACAGACCTGCAGAGAGAAGGAGGCGAGGAGGGAGAGGAGAGACGGAGAGAGACACAGACACGGAATGAGAGCCGGAAAGAGACGTACAGAGTAGGAGAGAGACACGGGGGGAGGGAGACTGAGAAAGACAGAAGGAAGTGGGGACAGATAGGGAGAGAGACGCAGAGACACGATGGCAGAGATGGAGAGGCAGGGAGAGAGACTTGCACAGATGGAGACGCGCAGAGGCAGGGTGGGGAGAGAGGCAGTGGATGCCCTACCCCAGACCCTGGGGTACGTCCCGTGAATCCACGTAGCCACCGGCTTTCCTGGTGACTCAGACAGTAAAGCACCTGTCTGCAGTGCAGGAGATCCAGGTTCAATCCCTGGGTTGGGAAGATCCCCTGAAGAAAGAAATGGCAACTCACTCCAGTACCCTTGCCTGGAAAATCCCATGGACGGAGGAGCCTGGTAGGCTATGGTGCATGGGTCACAAAGAGTTGGACATGGCTGAGCGACTTCACTTTCTTCATCTATCAATTGACACCCAGCAAGGTTAGGTAACCTGCTTAAGGACACACAGCTCCCAAGTCCAGGGTGGAGACTGTCTTCTAGCCCAAGAGTCTAGGGGGTGGCTTTGAATTAGGCCTCGAAGGACAGGTTGGGGGGAGAAGCTCCAGGTGGGACAGGTAACGCAGACACTGCAGGGGTGGAGGGATCTGCTCTATGCTGGACCCCCCGGTGTGGGCCTCACACACACTGTCCCCTTCACCTGCAGCCACTCAGAAAGGCTCAGTAACTGGATGAGATGGGGATCCAGTCTGTCTGGCCCCAAAGCAAGCCTGTGACCACACCACCCTGGAGCTTGGCCGGGAGGTAAAGGGCACCCGAGTTATGTCCCCAGTGTTGGCAGCTCTAAGCGAGCGGCCAGTGTACTGAGAAGCTCTCACCTTTATTCTCCAATGCCTCCTGTGGGGTCCAAGGCCCGGCAGCCTCCCCCAGACCTCAGCTCACCCACTCCTCCAGGTCCAGCTCCTCCCCTGGGCTCCCGTGAGTGTCTCAAGCTCCACCACGTTTGGGGGCTCACACTTTCACTGGTTACCCAACCCTCAATCCTNCTTTATTCTCCAGTGCCTCCTGTGGGGTCCAAGGCCCGGCAGCCTCCCCCAGACCTCAGCTCACCCACTCCTCCAGGTCCAGCTCCTCCCCTGGGCTCCCGTGAGTGTCTCAAGCTCCACCACGTTTGGGGGCTCACACTTTCACTGGTTACCCAACCCTCAATCCTAGCTGTAAATCCTCCTGGTCTTTAAAGCTGCTTAAACAGTGATGCCGGAGAAGGCGATGGCATCCCACTCCAGTACTCTTGCCTGGAGAATCCCAGGGACGGGGGAGCCTGGTGGGCTGCCGTCTCTGGGGTCACACAGAGTTGGACACGACTGAAGTGACTTAGCAGCAGCAAACAGTGATACTGGGACTTCCGTGGTGGTCCAGTGGCTAAGACTTCATGCTCCCAAAGCAGGGGGCTGAGGTTTAATTCCTGGCCAGGGAACTAGATCCCGAATGCCGCAACTAAGACCAGATGCAGCCAAAATAACAAACAAACCAAAACAGTGATGCGCTCCACCTGTAGGATGGGTTCTTCCTGCTCCTACTATGAGCTCACATCATCCGTGCAGGCACCTGTGTCCTTTTATAAAGGTTCCGGGGCTGAGTGGGCTGGGGGAGGACTGCTGGGCACCCACAGGAGCTGGGAGGTGGCCGGGGGAGCAGGTGACAGCCACGTGGTGGAGTTCACGCACCCTGGCCCAGCCCCGGTCGTGTGTACCTATTCTCTGTATCCTTTCCCAGACAAGCGTTTTTCTTATTAATTCGCAGTGCCTCCTATCTTACTCCTTCATCTACGGCGTGAGCTGAGTGATACCAGCTCTAGTCTCACACCTTCTGTGGTGCTGATGTGGGCAGAGGCCGCAGCAGGTGCTGATAAACGACCCAAGACGGATACGGGAGGGAGCCAGCCTTAGTGGGCTGGGACCCGGCATCCACAGAATTCTGCCCCAGTCAGTTTCACATCATCGCCAGTGATGCGATTCCCCCAAGGAGTGTATTAGGGAGGGCAGAAATGCCCTCTCTTGCATCATTATTAGATTCCTGTAAATTAAGCGTAGAACCAGAATGTTCTCTTAAACATCACGACCGTCCCTCCCCACGAGGTGTTTGCAGAACGCTTGTTATTTACTCCTGTTGTTTTCCACACTTGCAGTTTAGAGAAGAAAATCAAGAAATCGTGTTTCTGTTCCCCATACAGTCCCATCCCCAACAGCAATAACAAGAGAACCGTCTTCCTGTTATGAAATCGCTGCAACCTCTTTAGGCAGGAAGAATGTTTTGTTACCAGGGAAGAGAAAGCATAAGCAGCAGAGGGAGTGGGTGGGTGGGGAGCGGCCGCACCTCCCCAGGTGGATCGCCCCCCCACCCCCCACCCCGCCAGGCCTGCTAACCTGCAGACACTAGCTGTGACCTTGAGCTATACCACCTGCCATTCATCTTCCTCTCAGCCCGCTTCCTTCCACGTTTCCCAGAAGCCTTTGTTCTGGTCCACAATGAATTGCTGGGAGAAGGAAGATCGTCTCTAGCTAAACATGGTCCTGCTTGCAATGACTATGGTCCCACTTTATAATGGACAGGTATGTAATATCAGGTTGCCAGGATAGCCGTGTCTAGCCTTACTCTTTTAATAGAAAATCCGAGGAGAGAAACGAGAATAAATCAGTAGTGAAACCATTTGAAGAGCCTCCTCTGACTTCAGAAATTCCTGGCGGTCACGACAGTAGCTGTCTAGTGGGCAGAGGTGCAGGCTGGCCCACTCCCCTTCCTCCAGATGGAGTTGAGCCTGGCAGGTGACCTGGCCACCCCTGGCTGGGTGTTTTTGCATCCGAAGGCCTGCCTTTTACCCGGTTTCTCCCGCATCTGTTTTCCTTGGTAGTCCCTGCAGGAGAGAGATTGAAGACCGGCAGTTAAGAAGCTGAGACGAGGCCACTTTGTGTCCCGGCCATCCCCAATCCTGCCCCGTCCTCCTGGCTGTGCTCAGAGAGTCAGCACGGAGAGTCCCTCTCCCGCCCTCTGCCCTGAGCCCCAGCGACTGGGGCCCATCTCTCTGCAGAAGGAGCCTCCTGGTTAGAGAACTGGGCCTCAGAGGCCAGGAAGCCACGTCTGTGAACTGTGAACATGCCGGCCTTCCAGGCCCGCTGGGTGGTGGGTGACCTCACCCTCCAAACCCAGACCATCCACAGCACCCACTTCCTTTCTGCCCGGGACCCTGGCTTTAGTGACATCGTGGCCCTAATGTCAGGCCAGCTTCTCTCCACCCTGAGCGAGGTGCCCCCTGGCCGAGTCCAGCATCCCAGCAGTGGTGGGTGATTCTGTTTCCATATTTAGGGTTGCAGTAATACACACGGAAAACGCTTTCCAGCGGAAGCTTGGTTCCTCTTTCTTCCCCATCTTGAAAGACCCTGCCTTTGCTCTCCACCTCCTTGCACATCATCACCCTTGGTTTAGCACGAGGACTGAAACTTCACTCACTTGTTCTTTGTCATTCATCCTTCAGCTGACATTCCCCTGGATCTCGTTTCGAGGGTGTTGGTCACCAGCAGAGGCTCCCAGTCTCTCAAGGGCGGTCAGACCCCAGGAGCACCCTGATGGAGGCTAAAGGGGGAGGCCTGACTCCCTCAAGGTTCGGGGTGTCGGGGAGGTGTTCCTGGAAGGGGCTGTGAGGGGACAGCTCACTAGGGTCAGGGAGGGGGGTGGTCCAGGCACGTGAAGCCTTGTTCAAGAAGCTGAGACGTTCCGTGGACATCCCCCCGCCCACCACCTCCAGGAAGGGTGGGCTGAGCTTTTGGAGCCTATCTGACGGCCTTTTATGAAATACTGAAAAGTGGAAAGCAAGGAGAATAAAACCAGACCTCATCAAACTTCGCTTGGGAGAACGAATCCCCTCTGATGGGAAACCAGCCATCTTCCGAGCATGAGGCCTGAGCCCTGCACGTGGTCCAGGGTGGTTCGCTAAGGGTCTCACCCCTCTCTCTCTCTTCACTTCCCTCTGGTCCTCCTCCTCTCTCTTCCTTTCATCACACTGTTCGTCACTTAGTCAGCAGCCATCTCTCAGTAGCTTACTCAGGCATGTGCCATGCGTCTGTGAGTAGCTGGGACCCTGTGGGAGTGAGCTGGCCAGACACAAGCCCTGCTCTCTTGGACCTCATCACCTAGCCTGTTGGCTGGGGGCCTCTGTGCCTATAAATATTAGATCAGGATGGGTGTGACTATCCTGGAAACCCTGGTATACATGGCCACCCTGGAGCATTAGATGGTCATAGTCTCCCAGGTGATGGGGGATTGATCAGGAGTGGGTGGAGGATGGAAGAAAGAACAAGCTGGTTTCATTTTCTTTCCATCATCTAGTGAGGAATGTTTGCAAAAGAACTCACATCTTGCTTTCTGTGAAATTTGAATCAGTTATCTTTCATTGTTATTGTTCAGTTGCTAAGTTGTGTCTGACACTTTGCGACCCCCTGGACTGCAGCACGCCAGGCTTCCCTGTCCTTCACTACCTCCTGGTGTTTGCTCAGATTTATGTCCATTGAGTTGGTGATGCCATCCAAACATCTCATTGTCTGTCGCTCCCTTCTCCTCCTCCCTTCAATCTTTTCCCAGCATTGGGGTCTTTTGCAGTGAGTCAGCTTTTTGCATCAGGTGGCCAAAGTATTGGAGCTTCAGCTTCAACATCAGTTACCTTAATTGCTTTCAAATGATTGGAAGGGCGAACTCCCAGCAAAGGATCTTGGCCAAGTCCAGCTCTCTCCTCATTGTTTTTGTGAAGCCAGTCCCATCTGGGACTTGAGATGGTCGATTTGTCAGTTACTTTGTTCCCTAAGCTGTGTGTGTAATGCTTATTAACATTCTGCTCACAGCCTTTCTTAGGTTGTAGATGTTGCTCAGTTATATCCGAAGGTTGGGCTCTCTTATGGAGAAGGCAATGGCACCCGACTCCAGTACTCTTGCCTGGAGAATCCCATGGACGGAGGAGCCTGGTAGGTTGCAGTCCATGGGGTCGCGAAGAGTCGGACACGACTGAGCGACTTCACTTTCACTTTTCACTTTGCCTTGGAGAAGGAAATGACAACCCACTCCAGTGTTCTTGCCTGGAGAATCCCAGGGATGGGGGAGCCTGGTGGGCTGCCGTCTGTGGGGTCCACTGGGTCGGACACGACTGAAGCGACTTAGCAGCAGCAACAGCAGGGCTCTCTTATGGTGACTGTGTCTTTCGATAATCACGTTAATAACATTTCCATGGCTCTTGAAAGCCTGCCGAGTGCTTTCATATACATCAGCTAATTTGATTCACGCAATATCCCCGGGACCTGGGGTTCTTGCCTCTCTTTAATAAGGAGGAAACTGAGACTCAGAGAGGTCGAGTGATGCATCTAAGGTCACATAGCCGACCCACGGTTGAGCAGAACCTCCGTGCTGGTTCGATTTGACTGTCCTTGAGTTTGGGTTTCTCAATCCCGCCAGTCTTTATTGAGCGCTTGCTGTAGGCAGTATCAAAGGGGAGAGTGGAGCACAGACAATAGCAGGCAGAGCTGCTAGGCAGACTGGTGGCTTTGGGGGAGGATGGCAGCCTCCGGCCAGGGGAAGAGCCCCGGGCAGGTGTGTGGGCGGCGCCTGGACCGTCAGGTGGGGACAGCACCTGTGGGAGGCTCGTTTAGCAGCAGGCAGAGCCTCGAATGCCTCTGGGTCTGCTCCCGTGAGAGGTTCAGGTGGGTGTTCTTTGGGGTTTATTTCTATGGAGAGACATCCGGGGAGAGTGGCAAGAATGGGGCAGGACCGTTTCTGCTCGTCCCTTGTTTAGATGAGCCTTCATTCCTTCGGGAAAGAAAGGTGATCCTGGGGATGGAAGGAGGCCCGGGCCTTCACAATGTGCTATTGTGGGCTGCAGCCAGTTGGCAGCCAGACGGGGGACGTAGCAGTCCCTGGGCTTATCTGCAGACAAGCGATCCCATTTCTGCCGCTGCAGAGAGAGGGAGGCAGGCCCCAAGGCCGTGCAAAATGCCCGCTTGTGTTGGGGCGCACCCACACGGCACCTGTCCCGGCCCCCACGCTGAAGGGGGTGGGGAGCGCTGCCTGCCCTGTCCTCTGTCAGATAGAAGTGCTCCTTTAAGAGGCTGCTTTGAATGGTGGCTTTTAGCAGAGCCCTGGCCTGTATTGCTTTCTTTGTGGCTCAGCTGGTAAAGAATCCGCCTGTAATGCAGGAGACCTGGGTTCAACCCCTGGGTTGGGGAAGATCCCCTGGAGAAGGGAAAGGCTACCCAGTCCACTATTCTGCCCTGGAGAATTCCATGGAGGTTGCAAAGAGTCGGACATGACTGAAGCGACTTTTACTTCACTTTCACACTGGCCTGTATTAGAAAGGACGAGGTCGGGTGATTCCTGAGTAGCGAGGGATCTTAGTGGACTGCGTGGCTGGGACTCTGCAGCTCAGAGAGGATAAGTGGTTTTCCCAAAGACACAAAGCCTTGCGGAACCATTCTCTCTAGCTCATGCTGAGTTTTTTGAGGTTTTTTTTTTGAAATGGGCTTTGAAGATAAGTGAGATTCTCTTTTTTTTTTAAAGACAAATGTAGTAAAGAGCAGTGTAGCCGTTCTTCTGAGGTCAGCATGACACTGTGGCCAGGAGGGAGAGCATTTCTGATTCAGAGGGTTTGGCCATGTGAAGGGAGCAGTGTGCCCACCAGCGTGGGCGGATGGAGGTCCCCCCACTGCCATCATCTCCGTTCTGCAGCCCCCAGACTTGGCCGTGTCCACGTGCGCTCTCTCTCGTAAACCTTTCCCGCAGCATTTCGGTTCTATGAGAGATGCTGAGGTGTCTCGGTGTTTCTGGAAGGGGTGACCCACTCCCCTCAGGACCACCGGGGGAGCTGGCTGGGTAAGTGAGACTCCTGAGACCTCTCAGACCTGCCGATTGGAATCCCCAGGGCGAGGCCTGGAACCTGCATTTTAAACCAGCTCCCAAGGTCAGCCAAGGTGTGAGCGCCTCTCGCCCGGAGCCAGGACGGAGGTTCAGATCTTGAGCCTGCCCCATGGCTGTGCCCTCAGATCAGCCGCTTCCCAGTCCCTGAGCCTTGGGGTTTAGTGTGTGAGGCGGAGACATCATGCCTGCCGTCGAGGCCAAGATCGCCTAAGGTGTAGAAAACGTTCAGTGCCTGGGGCGTGGCGGCCTTCAGTGGGCCGGCTCACTGGTGATCAGGGCAGGGTGATTTGGGGTGCAGAGGGGTGCAGGCGCTGGGTGGGGGCATGTGCCCGCTGGGAAGGCGTCTGGCCATGAGCACCCTCCCGGAGGAGGTGGCCTTTGGGACTGGGGAAGAGACTGCATTTAGGGCCTCGAAGCTGCAGCTTACAGCAGAGCCTATAGGGACTCCTGGAGATGGTGCCCTCTGGTTCTCTGTAGGGTACCCGGGCTCCCAGAACTTGGGGTTCTTGGGGGGCACTCAGAGCTGGCTTCTTGCTCTGAGTGCAGAGTGCACCCACA
Source organism: Cephalophus harveyi (assembly GCA_006410635.1). Lineage (NCBI taxonomy): Eukaryota > Metazoa > Chordata > Mammalia > Artiodactyla > Bovidae > Cephalophus > Cephalophus harveyi. The sequence goes on from SJYT01066502.1 coordinate 118,592, forward strand.
CACTTGCCCTGCCCTTGGGGCCCCTGATTCTGCGAGCGTTGTCCGTCATATCCTCTGCCCTCCGGAGCCGCCACAGACTGGGAGTGGCTGGCGGAGGGCCTGGTGCCTGCGGAGGAGCCCCCAGGACCACCTGAACCTGACAGCTGTTGAGAGGACACTCTCCCCTACTGGTTTCCACGGCACTTCCCTTCCCTTCCCCTGACTGCCTCCTTGCCCAAGTGTTCCTGCCCCTCCTGTCATGCCTTTCCCCCTTTCCTGGGGGCACTGAGCCCCCTCCTCTGTGCCTGCAGCCCTCCCACGGCAGGGGCAGCACCTGCTTATAGGAGATGAGAGTCCTGCCACCACCCGCCGCCACCACCCTGTGTTCCCACTGTGTATCCTTTAGTAGCTGGGACCTTGAACTCAGGAAGGTCCTTTCCTGAGCTGCACGCTCCCGCATCTAGGTGAGGTCACCTAGGTGTCACCAGGCACGTGCATCCTGGCCCCTCTGACACCAGCCTGAAAATGACTCGCCCAGGGAGCCGGGTGGGAGGGATTTGTGTCCCCCTCCCCTGCACACACACACACACACACGCACACACACGCGCGCGCGTGCACACACACGCTCTGCCAAGAAACTGAGGTCTTTGGAACTAGAACTCAGGTCCTCTGACCCTGCTTTTGCTCCTCCCCGGTGATGCTCTTGGACAGTAAGTGAAAGTGAAAGCTGCTCAGTTGTGCCCAACTCTTTTTGACCCCAGGGACTATACAGTCCATGGAATTCTCCAGGCCAGAATACTGGAGTGGGTAACTGTTGCCTTCCACAGGGCGTCTTCCCAACCCGGGGATCGAACCCAGATCTCCTGCATTGCAAGCAGATTCTTTACCAGCTGACTGTGTGCCCTCGCCATATATCTGCCCCAGGCCTTCAAGTTTTGCCCAGGCTCTGAGAAGACAGGGCACGAGGGGAACCCCAAGAAGCCAATCTGGACCTAACCCGGGTCTTCTGCTTTCTGGGGCCCGCTCCTCCCACCATCTTCCCGAGGCCGCACCTCTCTTGCTGGATGCAAGTCTCCACCACCCGTGTCCTGTGGGCCCGCCCTGAGCACCCGCCAGACCGGAATGTGGACCCTGAGGGGTGCTTTGTGCACCAGAAGCGCTCCCTGCTGGGCTCCTGCAAATAGCAAAATCTCAAAACTCACCTACAGCTCTGGTTTTCCCAGAGCACATGTGTCTGGCCATCCCCAGCTGACGGCACTTGGCCCACCTGATCTGAAGCCTCCTTCCTCTGCGGCCCGTCCATAGCCTCAGCCTCCCACCTCAGTGGCTCCAGCCTTACTTCAGTGGCCTCTGGCCCCTGCCCTGCCTGCCTCTAGGCTCCCGCAGCCCTGCACGCCCCTGGACTGTATACTGTCCTGGTTTCTACTCCTCGGCATTGATACTCTGCCTGTGCATCTCTGAGCCTCCAACAGTGGGCACAGGGAGCCCTTGGCACTTGGCGCCAGTGATTTGACCTTAGATCAAGGAGGCTAGAGCTGCAGGAGCCCCTGAATTTTCGTCAAAGTACCAGAAAAGCTCTTGTCCCCTTGCACGGCCCCCTGACTAGAGGTCCCCATGGATCCTTGGAATTGCAGTGAGCCTCGTGCTGGGGGTGAGTCTGTCCTGGACACCTGCGCTGCCCAGGTTTCCTCGAGAGTCACATGGTTCTTGGTGCCTGTCCCGGGACTTCGCGAGTGCATGTGTGCGCGTGTGTGTTAGTGTGTGCGTGCCCACAGGTGTGCACCCATGGTCGCTGGACTGGAGGCCCCGAGCGCAGGGCAGGTCCCTCTCCTCTTCGTCCCCCAGACTGGCATTTAATCCCATAGTGAAGCTTTGGTGGCTGCTGAGGACCTTTCTCAGGATCCTTTCGATGCCTCGCTATGCTGCAGGCATTCAGTCCCTGAGCTCCGTGTACGTCCTCGTTGCTTCCTGGCACACCTCCCATGGTCTCTGCAGTATTTCCTCTGGATCACCGCCACCTTCCCCCACTGCCCCCAGGGACAGCATGGGGCACTGGGGCTCCGGGTCCCAGGTGTGTGTTTGGGTTTGAATGATGCGTGTTTACTGAGCTTCCCTGCCGCCCGCACCAGCAGCTCCAAATGACATTTCAGGAATTGAATTACGACATTTCAGTACTTGCAGAATCCAGGAATAGATAATTTGATTATATCTGTTGGAAGTCATTGCCACAACTGGCTCCGTTTCTTCGCCAACATCCCTCCCTCGTGGGGAGAGACAGCAGAGGAATGCCACAAGCCCTGGATTGTCCTCGGAGCGCATCTCCCAAGCCAGTGGCCTTTTCTTGGGGTTGGGGAGAAGCCCTAGGCTGCCTCCAGGCAGGGCCCGGGCCTGCCTTGTGTGGGGTGCCCGATTGCCCAGCCTGCCCTGCGTGGCAGAGCTGACCTGGCACCCAGACCGGCTGAAGGTGCCGCTCCGGGGTGGCGGCCAAGGCAGAGGTCTGTTCCTCTCGCATGAGGGGCCAGGGAGCGAGGGCGACCCCGCCGTGCCTGAAGCTGCATCAGGAGCCTCCAGGCCTGATCTCTGGGCTCCATCTCGCCTCTTCCAGGTTGTTTCTTTGGGACTCAGATGTCCCATGGCCCCAGCAGCCCCCATGGCCGACTACTGCTTCCTCTGCCTCCTAGGAAATTCTCTCTGGGGTTTCCCAGCCTCGTGGCATCAGTGAACCTGTCAAGGTCGCAGGGCGCCCCTTCTTGGCTTTTCAAGGACATCTGCCATCCTGCCTTCTGGCTGGGAGTCCAGCGGCTGGTTGAGTGTAGACACGTGCCCTGGGCACTTGTCTGGGTTCTGTGTGGAGCTGAGCTGAGCCCTGGCCCGGCCCCTGTCCAGGGCGTGAGCCCAGAGGTGTCTGCTGAGACAGGGGGGATCCCCTCCCAGCAGTGAGACAGGGAGCAGGTGTAGCCCCCGGTGTCCGGGAAGAAGTGAGTTTTCCTAATAAACTTGAGAAGAGAGGTGCTGAGCCAGGAAGGACAGCTTGATGCTGGCTCCTGCCCTCTTTCCCCTCTGCTCTTCTGGGGCCCTTCTCTCCGTGTTCTCAGCCTGAGGACCTAGCTGGGCCCTCTTGCTTGGGTGGTTTTAGGTGTAGGGTCAGGCTCCATGGGATCCAGGCCCAGGGCTTGTTGTTTAGTCGCTCAGTCATGTCCAATTCTTTGTGACCCCATGGACTGTAGCCTGCTGGACTCCTCTGTCCATGGGATTCTCCAGGCAAGAATACTGGAGAGGGTTGCCATGCCCATCTCCAGAGGATGTTCCTGACCCAGGGATCGAACCCAGGTCTTCTGCCTTGGCAGGCAGATTCTTTACCATCTGAGCCACCAGGGGCTTCCCAGGGCTGGGAACCTGCTTTTGTCTTCCATGTGGGGCCTGAGCCCTGTTCCAGGACCTGTGGGAGTGTAGCCAAGCTCCAAGAAGTGAGAAGGGGGCTGGCACAGGGCAGGAGGCAGGTTGATAACACAGGTATCGTTTGTGGTCGCTTTGACGAGCAGGGCCTGTGGACCTCCTGGTTGCCTCTGGTTCAGTTCCTTCTGATGAAGAGCAGGTTCAACCACCGCGGAACCCGCTCCTGCCCCAGGGGCTCTCTGGCCAGCGAGAGGGGTCCTCACAGTGGTCCTGAAACGGCTCCCGTGACAAGCAGTGCTGTGGGAGGGACCTGAGGAGGAGGTGGCAGTTGAGCCAGTCAACGTTGTCACCTGTTTGATTCCCTCTTTTGTTGTTTCTATATGTTATTTTTTTATTTATTTTTTCTGCCTGTGCCATGTGGCATGGGAGATCTTAGTTCCCTGACCAGGTATCAAACCTATGCCCCCTGCATTGGGAACACGGAGTCTTAACCCCTGGGCCCCCCAGGAAAGTCCCTTGATTCCTCCTTAATCAAATAGCATATACTGTGTTTAGATCCACCAGAGAAAGCTGCATGAGAGCTCAAAGGAAGCATGACTTCAACTAGACCGGAATTAATTATGCTTTAAGAGGTTCAACTTGGGATTTTGAAAAAAGCGAAAGGCACTGGCCTCGCTGGGCCACTCCCACTGTGTCCTTGAAACCTTTCCACTCCTTGAAATGTACTTCTAAACATTCTGGAAAAACCACCTTTCTCCTTCCATCAACAGCCCTTATCTCCACATGCAGGCACATACCTACCTGGTCCACTTATCCTCGAGAGCCGACCGGGCTGGGCCACCAGGGCTGCTGGGGACTCAGGTATTGTGTTTGGCAGCCTGCCCAGGGCAGCCCAAGCTTGTCCTTGGAGGGGGCCCCAGTGGAGGGAGCGGCATGAACCTAGGAGCCCTTTTCTTCTTTCTCTCCCGAGTCCCCCTCTCGCCTTGGTTAGTCCCTGCTTCCCCATCCCAGCGCCTCTTCTCAGTTCGCTTCCAGCCTGGTTCCCAGCCATCCCAGGGCGCTGGGGCGTGGGGTGGAGGACAGAGCCGCAGCGCCTGTGAGTGCGTGTCCATCGTGTCCACGGCTGCATGCACGGAACCTGGTGTGTGTGTGGGGTGTGTGTGTGCACGTGTGCTCACAGGGGACTTTGGGGTTAGGATTTTTTGGCTGATCTGTGTTTGTCCCCAGCTGTGGAAGTTCAAGGCCCCTGTGTGCAGAACCAGACTGTCTCTCTGAGGATCGGTTCATGGGCTGCAGGCAGGAAGAGGAGGTGCTGGCCTCCGGGTGGCTTGGATCGCCTCGGAGCTGAGCGGGGTCCCTCGTGTCGGCGGCCCCATGGCGCCAGGCCGGGTTTGGCCCCGGTCCCGATCAGGAAGCTGCAGTGGGTGGCAGGCTGTGACTGGGTTCACTGCACTTGGACAGTTCTCTGCTCCTTAACAGGCTGCTTCCCATCCTTATTTCCTCTGCCCGAAGAGCCTGCAGATGCAGAAATGTACCTCGAGGGCCTGCGCTCTCTTACCTAGAAAGCCCGAGAGCCCCGTGGCTTACCTGTCGGTGTCTGGTGAACAGACCACAGTCTCGTTTCACCAGCTGGCTCTGCTCGCCCCTTGGCTCCGTCTCTGGGTCTGATCGTTCTTCAACTGGGGCTGAAGATCTAATGCGCTGCGTTTCTGGGGCGCGAGCTGCGTGGCTCTGCGGGCTGCGTGGCTCAGGTGAGGGTGGAGGGGCGCTTCTTCGGGGCACAGTTTGGTTCCGCCTCAGTGTGTTGAGCGCCCGTTCCCTGCCCTCCATCAGTTATTAACCCCCTACTGTGTTCGAGACGCTGCGCTCCATGCGGGGGGACACACGATGGGTGAGGATTGATGCCCGAGAGCCCAGGTGGGTTGGGAGGTGAGCTGCTGCTGCTGCTGCTGCTAAGTCACTTCAGTCGTGTCCGACTCTGTGTGACCCCATAGACAGCAGCCCACCAGGCTCCCCTGTCCCTGGGATTCTCCAGGCAAGAACACTGGAGTGGGTTGCCATTTCCTTCTCCAATGCAAGAAAGGGAAAAGTGAAAAGGAAGTCGCTCAGTCGTGTCCGACTCTTAGCGACCCCATGGACTGCAGCCCACCAGGCTCCTCTGTCCATGGGATTTTCCAGGCAAGAGTACTGGAGTGGGGTGCCATTGCCTTCTCCGGGGAGGTGAGCAGGGAGGCATATATGTGACACGGTGTCGTGGGCACTGCCACTGGGGCAGCGAGGGCCCACACTCCCTGGCCCGTAAGCTGAAGCTGGTCCTGGGGGAGATGATCAGCCCCCGATGGCCTCTGGAAGCCCCCCGGACTCTCTCCCTGCCCCTGATGTTTCAGTGCCTCCCTGAGTTAGCAGATTGGCACCGCAGGGCCCCCCCTCCAGCCTCATTGTCCCCATGCTGGCCTTGCCCCGCCGGTGGGACAGTCTTGAACAGGGGTGACACTAGGGGCTGAGAGCCCCAGCCAAGGCCGGGCCACTGAGGCCAGCAGGCTTGGGCGCCTAGGATGCTCCAGGACGGAGAGCAGCCTGCGGGCTGGGAGAGGCGGGTGGGCTGACTGGAATGGGAGGCAGGCGGGAAACTGAGGCCTGGAGCAGCAGGCTTTGTCCTGGGAGGAACAGGTCCAGCCCCCCATCACCCCCCAGCACATTCAAGACACTGCCGCTTCTCCATGAATAAGACATGAGATGAGCAGAGCCCTCGATGTAGCATTGTTATCATCTGACTTGATAATAGAAAAATTAAAATTTAAGATGATCTAAAGTGACAAAAGACAGGAATGTTCCTAGAATCCGGAGATTGGGTAGCAGAGCAGGTCCCAGGACAGATGGTAGCAGATAAAAAAGCCCCTGGAGTGGGTGGGTTTTAATGTTTCAGAGTCCTTAGTCGGGGACAAAAGGTCCCTTGATTCCAGGGCCGGTGGGGGTTGGAGGAATTCCCCATCTTCAGTGCCCTGGGCCCCAGGCCGAGGCCGAGTCACACTCCATGGCTTGGTTTCTGGGTGCAGGCTCCGTGGCCCTGGGGTGGCTCCTTCCTGCCGGGGCCCAGAGCTGACCCCTGGGACCTGAGGCCCCCTTCCCACTGAGACCCCTCACCCCTGCACCAGCCTCAGGGAGCAGACGCTCCTCCGCCCAGCCCTTGGCAGTTTCAGGCCTGGGGGAAGCTGAGGGCCCTGGCCTCCCCCAGCAGCGCCCCCGCCCTGAAGGTTTGGATGTTCCCATTCCTAACCAGAGGGCCCTGGGGATTCTTAGTCCAGGCCCCCCACCCTGCCTCCCCTGGGTCCCAGGGCCGTGCAGCGGAGCAGGCATGGGTGTATCTTGCTCAAAGATGAACCCATGATAAGGGTCCGGGTGAGGCAGGACTGGGGGCTGGAGGGGGCGTGTTGGGTGGAAAGGAGAGAGCGCTTTGGCCTGTAGGTCTGCACCGGCCTCTTGGAAGGTCCTGGAAGCCTAGCTGGGACAGAGAGGAGGCAGGCAGGACTTTCTGATGCATTTTAGTCTGTGTTTTCCCCCCAGGGGCCTCTAGGAAAATCCGGCTGGATGAGTCCTCATGTCCCTGCTCCTTTGACTGGCTGTCCCCAAGCTCAGGGTGACCTGGCTGGGTTAGCTACCCGCCCCCCACCATGTCCCTGCAGTCCTGTGCCTCCCCTTCCTTCCTTCTGGGTGTCCTAGATCTTCCCCTGAGCCGCTGGGCCACGACCTCCGGGTCACTGGGGCAGAACGCCAGCACCCAGGGGACAGGACCACATAACACACTTATTTTAATTAGAAGAGTTATGTAACAACCTAAGTTGGCAGAATACAGGGCACACACACACACAAAAAAATCACCCCCTCCCTGCACGGGCGCTCTCTCCTCTGTGTGTTCTCTTCTCGTCTTGTTTGTTTTCATTTCAGGGTCGACGCCTGCCTTCCAGGGTTGCCTGTTGCCCTTCACTTGGCAGTTCTTGGTGGTCTTTACAGAGTGCCCTGGGTGGTGGGGGGCGGGGGGGGCGCTGTTTCTCTTCACTGTTTATGGTGCACAGGATGCAGAGATGGGGCCCTGTCCTGTTCCCTAGGGGCTGACCCTCCAGACAGGAGGCCTGGTTTAGAGCCAGCCAGCACCCTGTGCCTGCCTGGCCAGAGCTGGGTGCAGGTGAGGCCTGGCTCCCAGGGTCATGCAGGTGGACAGACACAGGTACATTGAGTTTAAAGATAAACACGTGACAAGGGTCCAAGTGAGGCAGGAGGGAGTCTGGAGAAGAGCTCTTGGGTGCAAAGGGAGAGAGTGCTTTTGACTGTAGGTTCTACAGTGCCCTCTTGGTAGGGCCTGGGAGCTAAGGTGGGACAGAGAGGAGGCAGACAGAACCCCCACCCCCACCCCCGTCTCCATGTCACCAGCAGCAGCGTTGAGATGGTGTCCTAACCCCGCCGTCCTCCCTGGTGAGGATCAGTCTGCAATTACCTCGTCTGTTTGCCTGTGATTGGTCAATGGTCTGTCTCTTCTGCTCCGGGGAGGATGCCCAAGGGACAGGACTTTGTTGGCCTACTGGCCACATGGAAGAGATGCCTTAAAGTGCTGCCTGGACAGATGGGACGGGGAGGGGTGATAGGCTGACGTCTGTGCAACGGAAGAATCCAGAAGGGTGGTCTTTGCAGGGGGATCTGAGCCCAGAAGGGGTCTGGGGGTCTCTTCCCTAGTCAGCTGTCTTTTGAGAAGAAAAATGAGACAATTGTACAAAAAAAAGGCAGTGTGGGGAGGGGAGAGAATTCCTACCTATACTCCCAGCGCAGAGGCAACACTTTGGTGTACATGCTACCCTGGGATGCCCCGGGCAGATCCAAAATCCTACAGACGTGATTTCATATGTGGGATAATTCCTCAACTACTGTTAGAAAACCTGTGTGTGTGTGTGTGTGTGTGTGTTTTCATTAGCGATGTTTTGTTCTCTATACGATTCACCTAGCAGCACTGTATTGACAAGGAACCTGTCCTTCCTGGACACCCTGCTACTCATCCTGGGGCTGGGGTGGTGGTGGTGGTGGGGTGGGGGCTTTTCTCAGGCCCCTAGCTGTGTGTCACAGCAGTCTGGCTGAAGCACAGTGGCAGAAAGAATGGACATGGCCCCCACCCCTACTTCATATCACTTAGGAAACTCAAGACAAAGCTGTCAAGCCACAGAGGAAGAACACAAATTACAACTATGTCATCATCACTGCTGGTACTTACATTAACTGTATCATTATTTGTTGGGATGAATGTGAATTCTGAAGTCGGAACTGACCTGGGTTTAAGCCCCTGATCATCCTCTTTGCAGCCAGGTGACCCTGGATGAGTTAGCTGCCCTATGCATGGCAGGGACAGTCCCTCCCTCTGAGAATTGGAGGAGAAAGTGAAACCCCAAAAAAGTGTCTATGACAAGCCCTTGTGCACACGGTGCGCTAAGCACATGTTGGCTGCCTTTCTGCCCTCCTTTTGTTTTTGGTAAAATACGAGGAAATCAACTGAAAAACTATCAATTAGTGAAATAATCAGGAGAGTTGTTGGAAAGCCAATACGTATTCATATTAGCCATGACCACTCATTAACATATAATTTTGAAAGATCTCATTCTTGTGCTGAAAATGTTATGTCAGTGGTTACACAACCATATACCTTTGTCAAAATCCATTGAAATATATACTTAAAATGAGTGAATTTTATAGAATGTGAATTATACCTTAAAGAGCTTGACTTAAAAAAAAAAAAGACCCCATTTTTAATGCCAACAAAGCATATAAAAATAGCTGGGTCTAGCAGCAGCAGATGAAGAAAAAAAAAGACATTTAAATATTCCAGTTTTGTTTCCTTGCTACAAGAGTTGTACACATTAGTTCATCATTCAACAGCCATCTATTGAGTGACTGTTCTGTGCTGGGCATTGTTCTAGGCTCTGAGGACCCACCTGAAGAGTAAAATGACAAACCTCTTGTCTCAAGCGGTGCACATTTCTTGGGGGGACCTAAAATAAATGTGATGAGTGAATAAACTGTACCACCTGTCAGGAGCTATGTGCCCCAGGAAGGCTTTGAGCAGGGTGGTGGGGAGAGGAAGCAAGTTGCTGGGAGGTCTTATAATTTTAGGCAAGTCGGTGATGGGAGACCTCATTAAGGTGATATGTGTTCTGTAAAGCAATTATCCTTCGATTTAAAAATAATTAAAAAAAAAAACAAGAAGGTGATAGTGAGCAAAGTGTGGGGACCGCTGTCCAGGAGGGTGGTTCAGGCCCAGCCAGTACCAGACCCGCGGGGGAGAGGAGCTGCCAGGTGTGGCGGACAGGAAGCAATTTGGCGCAGCCTCGGAAGTCTGAGTGAGTGAGGACATAAACCCTTGTCACCGAGCAGGGCAGCCCCCTTCGTGACTGTCACACAGTGCCTATTTCATGCAAGGTTACCATAATGAGGCTATATCTTTTATATACTGTGTTGTAAAGCAGCAGAATAGTTTATTGAAAAATATTAGTCTATTTATTAAAATCATCCTTTGTGGCCTGACTTTGCAGGCTTTGTTACTGTTTCATTCCTTTGAGGGCCCAACAGTTGGTTAAACCAATGCCCTGCTGTTCAGTGCTTGCTCCTTCTAGAAGGTGCCACCAAGAAGTGTGGGGGAAGCCGGTCAACGAGGGTGATGTCCGCCCTGAATGGCCGAATGGGAAGGGGGCTGAGCTGAACCACAGCTGAAGGCCGGTGCCAAGTGTGTCCATACTTGCTGGACCCTGGGGGTTTATTCTGTTTCTCCACTGCTTTAGATGCCACATTGCTGCTGCTGCGAAGTTTGCGTCCCGGTCTGTGGACTCTAGTAAAGTGGCCTTGCCCACTGCAGCTACCTGCCTGGCACCCGAGTGCCCAGCCACACAGGACCCCTCCCACCTGGGCATGGCTCCCTCCACTCCTGCTCGGTCTCCAAGCCCCAAACCCCTGCAGGCCCTCCCTTCTGGAAGCTTCCCTTCCTCTCTGCTCACATCGTCCCTCCCTCCTGCATGTTGAGGGTCTCCCTAGCAGACGAGCAGCTCCCAGGGCAGTGCCCAGGGCCAAGGTTATTCACCAAAGCGCATGACCCAGACCTGCCGGCCTCTCTCCCCTCTTCCACTCCACCCAGGTGCTGGGTTTGGTGCCAAGACACAAAAGTGGTTCTTAGGAAGTTCTCTTCTGAAGAACTGTTAGCCCAGGATGGAAAGTAAACACGTGAACACACAGGAATGTTGAGAGTCATTTCCAGGGGCACAAGCAGCCAAGGGGGCGTGGAAGGCACCAGGGGAGAGGGCATCGGAGTGGGTGCAGAGGAGGGTGAGCTGCCTGAGCAGAGGGTGTGGGGCTGGGCTGGCCTCTTCCCTTTGGACTAAAGGCCTTCGTTGAGCAAGGTGGTCATTTCCAGGCCTGTGCCCTCCATTCCAAGGCCCAAGGGGATCACAGAGATGTGGTTGCAGCTGTCAGTTTTACATCTTGTCCGCACCCCCCTCCCCACAAAGAAGGTGCCTGCCGTGTGGTCCAGGACGCGGGGCCTGGGGGAGCCTGCTGTCCCCTGGGTATCTGTTGTAGAGAAGCGTGTCCTTCAAAGTGTCTTTGCTCTGATTATACAGAAAGACTCAATGTGAAAAGGGCGAAAAATGAGCAAAAGAAGAAAGCAATGCAGGCCTATGGTTCAGAGATCATCACAGCTAACACTTGGGGCCGTGTCTTCTGGTCAGTATCAGTATTTATTTACAGAGAGATGAAGAGACGTTGCAGTATATTGTCATCGATATCATGTAACGTCCATGTCTTGTCCCTCCTTTTCCATTTAGTATCATTTCAGCCCATTTATCCATGTCATTAAAAAGTGTCTGTAAACTTTTAATGCAAAATCACAGGGTTTTGAACTTGGCAATGGTTTTTCCCAGCCTTCTCGTTCATGGAAGGAGGCCCTTGTGTCCCTGACCTCTCCTGGGGACATCAGAGCAGGGTGGGTGTTGGGACTGGATGTGACCCTGTGAGCTGCCCCCCAGCCCCCAGCCCCCGCTCCCTGGGTCTCTCTGCCTTCATCCGCCAGATGTGCATTCGTGTCTCTGGCACACGGGCCTGTGATTGTCTGCCTGAGCAAATGATTCCAGAGATGGGTCCTGACGTCTCTGCCGCCTCCCCGGAACCCTGCCTCCCTCTTTCTGTTTCTAAAATATTCTTCACTGTGTTTCTCAGAAAATTTGTACAGATGATAGAGGTGTTACTTGTGGTAGTTAATTTTGTAAAGATTTGATATTATTCTTATTTATGTTTATTTTTTGGCTGTGCGGCGTGTGGGATCTTAGTTCCCCAACCAAGGATCGAACCCGTGTCCCCTGTATCGGAAGCATGGAGTCTTAACCTCTGGGCCACCAGGGAAGTCTGGGAGTTAATTTGAGGGGGGAGGTGTTGATGGTGCTGGGAGACAGGTATGAGGGTGGCCGTACATGAGGGCACACACCCCGGCTTTTTGATGGACTGGGCTGTTGGAGGACAGCTGTGGGCCCAGCTGTTCAAGCCGGGCACAGCTGGGCCTCTGGGGATGGGAGCAGAATATTGGGGGTTTGATGGCCTCACTGTCAGTCAGATGACCGATCCCCAGAGGCTTTGAGTGACGGAATGGCGCTTGCCGACCAAGTCTGCCCACCGCTTTACATGATGCATATCAGATTGGCCGAGGGTACAAAACCGGAGTACTGTCAAATTCCATAAGCTCTGGTAGGTTGAAAGGAGGAGGGGAATGTAAGGTGAATTTAACAGGGTAAAAGGTAAGCTTTGCACTTCGGTTGAGCACAGATTCATTCATTCATGAATGTTCAGGTTTGAGGGAAAAAATGGAAAGATGTGGGAGGCTTCTGTGCACACACAATCCTGGCTCCTCCTGGTCGGTCTCCGCAGGCAGCGCAGCAGCCCCTGAGCTGGCATCCGCAGCAGACCTGGCTGGGGGTCTTCTGGGCAGAGCTCCTCGGGGACCAGGGGGCCCTCTTGTAAGGGAAGGTGGGCTTCCTGCACCGGGCCCACCTGCAGGTCCAGACAGGAATTGTCCTTGCTGCACAAATGCCTCATCCCTGAAGAGGTGTCGGCCAAGCCAGCTGTGCACCTGTGGGTTGTGTTGTCTTTTAACCACAGTAAATTGACAATTTTCAGAAGTCCAGCTCTCAGACAACAAGTGCATGAGGCTGGAGTGGTCTGGGGACACAAGGCTCCTATGCCCTAGGGATGGTGAGGGGGTAGGAGGCAGGCCGCCAGAGGCCGGCCAGCCCTCTCAGGGGACCAGAGAGCGTGCAGCGGTGCTGCTGTGGGCTGGGCAGGCATGGATGTGTGTTTGCTGTTTGTGTCTTTAAGACGACTGGCTTTCTCCCCCCGGGCCAGTCCTGCTGGACACAAGCCTGTGGGCCCCCAGCAAAAGCCTCCCTGCCATGCTCCTCTTAGGCCCCCTTTCACTTGGGAGCTGCGGGTGCTGACTGCAGCTGCCCACTGACCTGTGATGTGTCAGGGCCCTGGATGAGGGAGTATGTTAGAAGTCCTCGGAAAAGCTGTTCCCTAGTCCCCATCCCCCTGCATTTCCTCTGTCTCTGCCTAGCTGGCTCTTATTCATCTTTCAGTCTCCATTTAGATGTCACCTCCTCCAAGAAGCCTTCTTGGATCCTTAGATAGGACTGAAAGTCTCATCACGGCCCCCTCGAATCCTGCACTCACTATCCTCATGGCACGTGTCACTTGCCTCATAATCTGATGCACCTGAGTGAACTCCTTGAAAGCAAGAATTATACATGTTCCCTGTTGCATCGTGACAGCTGGGACAGTGCCTGGCACACAGCAGGTGTTTGGTTAAATGTGTTTTGAATAAGTGAAAGGATGCATGGATGAGACTTCTATTTCATCTCTGAGACCACTCTTTCCCACGGGAAGGGTCAGGAGTGGGAACCACTGGTGTCTTGGTTGGCCTGGGTCACCGGGACAGAGGCAGCCCTCATGGGGCTTATGCTACCCCAAGAGCGGGGCTGCCTGAATCCTTGCCCACTGCCCCTGAGTGGGGTGAATGTAAAGCGTGGGTGCGGTCTCCACGGCAGCCCAGCGGCACAGACTGCCCATCCTCCTATTCCTGCCTGCCCACAGCAGGCCTGGGATCCGAGTACTTCTTGTAGCCCCTCCAGGTCTCAGAGAAGCCTGGGGAAGGGGGCTTCCTTATGTGAGACCCTACAGCAGTGGGGGCTTCCCTGGTGGCTCAGACGGTAAAGCATCTGTTTGCCATGCAGGAGACCTGGGTTCGATCCCTGGGTTGGGAAGATCCCCTGGAGAAGGAAATGGCAGCCCACTCCAGTATTCTTGCCTAGAAAATCCCATGGACGGAGGAGCCTGGTGGGCTACAGTCCATGGGATCGTAAAGAGTCACACACAACTGAGCGACTTCACTTTCTTTCATAGCAGTGGGGGCAGGGTGGCTCTGTGCCCTGCAGGACCTTCCACCCGGCATTTGGGGATGAGAGCGTGGTCCCATGAGCTCCGCACTCTTCTGGACACACACACACACACCATTTTTCCTGGTAGTTCTGGATTTGCAAGCTTGCTCTACGGCCAGAATCAGCGTCCTGCTACTTGAAAAAGTGAAAGTGAAAGGCGTTCCGTTGTGTCCGACTCTTTGCGACCCCATAGACTATACAGTCCATGGAATTCTCAGCCTCACTCTTTTTTTTTTTTTCTTCTAATATAAATTTACTTATTTTAATTGGAGGCTAATTACTTTACAATATTGTATCGGTTTTGCAATTGTAGGCAGATGGCTGAGCCACTGCTGACCTCTGCCTTTGGGGCAGAGCGTGGGGAAGAACCAGGTTAGAATGTCGTTTCTCCCGGCAGGCCAGATAAGCCCTATCTCCCCCACAAGGAGAGAGGTGAGCAGTGTCATTTTTTTAAAGATATGCATTTATTTGACTGCACCGGGTCTTAGTTTCAGCATGCGGGACCCAGTTCCCTGACCAGGAATTGAACCTGGGCCCCCAGCTTTGGGAGTGTGGCATCTTAGTCACCAGACCACCAGGGAAGGCCCAGAAGTGTAATTCTTGCAGAAGACCCCGGTGTGAGGACAGGGACAGAGGGACAGACCTGACTGGCTCATATCGCATGGGACCAGTCTACAAAAGGCAGCCTTCAGCTGGCCTAGTGATGGGGGCCTTAGTGGCTCCCCTCATGTGGTCACTGCTTCACCCCTACCCTTCTGTGGGACCCCGTCCCCTCCCCAGCCCCTCCCCCATGCTAAGACACCAAGCAGCAGTCCCAACAGAGTGTGTTTAGACTGAGCCAGGGGGAGTGGGAAGCTTCCCTGAGGAAGGGACCCTGGGGACCGAGGAAATAGTGGTGCTCGGTCCGGCCTTGGCAGTCGGAATCCTCGGACTTCTCCACTGTGAACTGAGCCAAGGCTGGGATCAAAGCTACAAACACGGGCACGAGAGGCGGGCAGAGCCCCAGCTGCGAGTGGCCTCCGCCTAGCACCCGTGTGTGAGAGTTGCTCTGCAAATGCTCTTTCTTGTCGTCCTTCCAGGAGCCCCCCACCTTGAGCACCTGGGGCCCCCAGAGGCCACGGACTTGAGCCCGGCTGCTCGGGCCTGTGAGGCCACCGAGCTGCTGTGGTCGATCGCAGTGGGGCACTCAGGGACTCCAGCACTTCCTCAGCTCCAAGGTGTCAGAAATGCTGAACCCCAGAGGGTGTCTGGGGGCAGGGCCTAGGCATCTGCATTTGAGCGAGCAGGCCAGCTCCAGGCTTGTGTCCTGATGGGTGGGAAGTGGGCCCTGGAGGGGAGGTCTTGGGAGACTGTGGGTGGGAGGCATCTCGTTGCCACCGAGTCCTCCGGTGTGGATGCTCTGCCAGGAGCCCCAAGCCTCCCGGGCCGGGCTGGAGGGGTTGTGATCTCCCCACGAGACACTGGGCTGGTTTCAGTCGTGGATGTGAAATGGAGAGCCGTGTGGGCAGCTCCTGGCAAGAGCCGTCTACACCGGGGTGGTGGCGGGACTCTGCGTCGCCTGGCTGAGCCGTGTCGCTAATAGGATTCGGAGAGCATTTCGGCTGCCGCAGCAACCCAGAAGCTGCTCATTTGCGGAGGAATGAATAATTTATTTGTGTTTTCAGATGACTTATCCCTTCATCACGGATACGACGGCTCAGCTGCGCGCGCTCTATTGGCTGCAGAATAAGAGGCTTCGCGGGAGGACTTGCCTTAATCCTCCACGGCTGCCCGTTTTCAGGCTGCTTTGCAGGCTGCGTTTCAGGGACGCCCAGATCCTCTCTGGTGCTTTCCTTTCTTTGTGGGAAAGTTATACTTTTCCTCCTGGCCACCTGCTTCAGGAAGCACAGCCTGGGCACCAGCTGGCCCGGCGGTGGTTTCAGGGTGGACCGGCAACTAAGGTGTTAATACCAACGATTCAGTCGAGTTCTGACTGGGGGAGGAGGAGGTTTCCAGTTTCTGTGTGTGACTAGCTGAAAGCTACATACGATTGCAACCACCCTTAAAAATCCCTGATTTTCTCGTGTGCCAGTTCCCTCCCACGTTGCCCCTCCCCACTGCCCCAGTGACCTTCCTGACTCTAGCCTCGGTTCTGCTACTCTTTCTGTCCAGACTGCCACAACCATCTTCCTCCTAGTCCCTTGCCCGAGAGCCCTCCGCAGCTCCCTATTGCCACAAGCCACCTGGCCCAGCACTGAAGGTCCTCCGCGGTCTGGCTGTGTTATTCGCTGCAGCCTCGTCTAGAATCTCCTCTCCCTCTGAGTCTAGAATCTCCTCTCCCTCTGAGTCTAGAATCTCCTCTCCCTCTGAGCGGCCTGCTTGCTGATTCACTCATTAGACACCTGCTGAGAGTCGGTGTGCCTTCAGGCCCCGTGCATAGGAGACGTGGGAACAGAATGCGTCCCTCCCAGAGCCCAGTCTAGAAGGGCCAGGAGCCCCAGCAGGCGGCTTCCAGGCAGCCTCATGGACCCCCAGGGGTCCCAGGAAGGAGGGGAGGCCCCACGGGAAAGTCTCTGAATTTTTCCATGTCCTCAGCCTGCTGCTCTTGGTGGGACTGAGGCTCCGAGGGCACCTGGCCTGGGGCCTGATTACCCAGGTCCTCAAATGGAAAGTGCTGGGGCCTTGGGACCACCAGGGCTTCAGAGAGGCGAGGGGTGAGTATCTGGAGCCCGGACCTGAGGAGACTGCTCTGCGGGGAGCCTGGCCGGGAGCCCCTCAGCCCACCCTTCCTGCCTCTACAAAGACCCCACCCCAGGGCCCACCCTCTGCCCTGCTTTGCACGTCTTGCTTAATTACACTTAAATAACTAGTGCCACTCTCCTTGCTCCTTTATTGCTCCTGGAGGGCAGGGTTTAGTCTCTGGCAGGTCCTGTGGCCTGCAGGGCTGGTCGGCTTCGCTGGCATAGCACTCACTGTCCGGCTGTGTGACCTTGGGAAAGTGGCTTAACCTCTCTGAGCCTATCTGTTGGTGGCCAGTGATCCTGAGATGGGGGCAGGGTGTGAGTGCACCCAATGATCCTGAGGTGGAGCCTTAAACGCTAGGAGTTTAAGGAGCTTCCATGGGAATTTGTTACCTCTGGTTCCTGCACTCCCCACCCCGGGAACTCATGGGATGGGAGCAGCCCCGAAGGATGGGCCACTTGCCCGGGGCCACATGGTGACATGTCAGAGTCCAAATCTGCCACTCTTGGGACCATTTCCATGAGAAGAGGGTGCCTGGTCCCCAGCCTCCACTTCGGGTGCTCTAGTACCTGCTGCTCCCCCACCCGCCCGGCCTGGCTAAGACTGACCACGGCAGTGGGCCTGTCTGTGGGCAGAACGTGCCCCACATAGAAATGGCTGCATAGGCTCTGGATTCCTCCCCCCTCTCCGCCTCCCTGGACCAGCCGGTGTTTCCCCCGTGGCCGCCTCATTGTTCTCTGTTGGCAAAGCTTTGCTTTTTCTTCCTCCCTCCGGAACAGGAGGCGCCTCAGACGCCGCCGGGAAGAACTCCAGGCAGGGATTTTATGGCCCCCTGTCCCTTTGGCATCAGGAGCTGGTCGGGGGGAGTGGATCCGTGGCCTGAGCTCCGGAGGTTCCAAGAATTCATTAGTGGGCAATGAGCTATTTTATTTTCGTTCCTGCCCACGGAGAATCAGGAGTAAACAAGCTTGGATTTTATGTCAGAAGGAAAAGCAGCGCCTTTCGAAGTGACCTGCCACCTCTACCCCCGCCCCTACCACTGGGGGGTCCCAAGGAGGTCCCCCCTTTTGCCACCCTCAGTTCCAGGGACTCTTACCATCCTTTCCCCAGCACCCAGTATTTTTGTAGCACTCTCTGGTTGTCAGAGTTCTCCAACAATTGTGCCTAAAATAAAAAGGTGAACTCCTTGCCCTGTCCTCTGAGCCCCTGCTCCCCCACACCCTGCTGCTCCCCACTTCTGCCTGTTGGCCATGCTTCGGCCACACTCACTTTCTTGCTGCTCCTTGACGATGCCAAGCATGCTCTACCCCAGGGCCTTTGCATTTGCTGCCCCTTCTGCTGAGAGCCCTCATCATAAGTTGATCCCTTCCTCTTCACATGTGTCCCTGACTCTGAGCATCCAAGCAAGAGTTGCCGCCTCGACCCCAACCCACCCTGGCGTGCTCAGTTGCTCAGTCATGTCCAGCTCTTTGCGACCCTATGAACTGTAGCTTGTCCTCTGTCCATGGAATTTCCCAGGTAGCAATACTGGAGTGGGTTGCCATTTCCTTCTCCAGGAGATCTTCCACACCCTGGGATTACCTGTGGCCTGCAGGGCTGGTCGGCTTCGCTGGCATAGCACTCACTGTCCGGCTGTGTGACCGTGGGAAAGTGGCTTAACCTCTCTGAGCCTATCTGTTGGTGGCCAGTGATCCTGAGATGGGGGCAGGGTGTGAGTGCACCCAATGATCCTGAGGTGGAGCCTTAAACGCTAGGAGTTTAAGGAGCTTCCATGGGAATTTGTTACCTCTGGTTCCTGCACTCCCCACCCCGGGAACTCATGGGATGGGAGCAGCCCCGAAGGATGGGCCACTTGCCCGGGGCCACATGGTGACATGTCAGAGTCCAAATCTGCCACTCTTGGGACCATTTCCATGAGAAGAGGGTGCCTGGTCCCCAGCCTCCACTTCGGGTGCTCTAGTACCTGCTGCTCCCCCACCCGCCCGGCCTGGCTAAGACTGACCACGGCAGTGGGCCTGTCTGTGGGCAGAACGTGCCCCACATAGAAATGGCTGCATAGGCTCTGGATTCCTCCCCCCTCTCCGCCTCCCTGGACCAGCCGGTGTTTCCCCCGTGGCCGCCTCATTGTTCTCTGTTGGCAAAGCTTTGCTTTTTCTTCCTCCCTCCGGAACAGGAGGCGCCTCAGACGCCGCCGGGAAGAACTCCAGGCAGGGATTTTATGGCCCCCTGTCCCTTTGGCATCAGGAGCTGGTCGGGGGGAGTGGATCCGTGGCCTGAGCTCCGGAGGTTCCAAGAATTCATTAGTGGGCAATGAGCTATTTTATTTTCGTTCCTGCCCACGGAGAATCAGGAGTAAACAAGCTTGGATTTTATGTCAGAAGGAAAAGCAGCGCCTTTCGAAGTGACCTGCCACCTCTACCCCCGCCCCTACCACTGGGGGGTCCCAAGGAGGTCCCCCCTTTTGCCACCCTCAGTTCCAGGGACTCTTACCATCCTTTCCCCAGCACCCAGTATTTTTGTAGCACTCTCTGGTTGTCAGAGTTCTCCAACAATTGTGCCTAAAATAAAAAGGTGAACTCCTTGCCCTGTCCTCTGAGCCCCTGCTCCCCCACACCCTGCTGCTCCCCACTTCTGCCTGTTGGCCATGCTTCGGCCACACTCACTTTCTTGCTGCTCCTTGACGATGCCAAGCATGCTCTACCCCAGGGCCTTTGCATTTGCTGCCCCTTCTGCTGAGAGCCCTCATCATAAGTTGATCCCTTCCTCTTCACATGTGTCCCTGACTCTGAGCATCCAAGCAAGAGTTGCCGCCTCGACCCCAACCCACCCTGGCGTGCTCAGTTGCTCAGTCATGTCCAGCTCTTTGCGACCCTATGAACTGTAGCTTGTCCTCTGTCCATGGAATTTCCCAGGTAGCAATACTGGAGTGGGTTGCCATTTCCTTCTCCAGGAGATCTTCCACACCCTGGGATTAAATCTGCGTCTCCTGCACTGGCCAGCGGATTCTTGACCATTGAGCCACCTGGCAGTCTTCATCAGATCCCTTCGTTTTATTCTTTTCCTAGCAGTTGGTGATCTGCTTACTTTCCCCATTGCTGTCTTGTTACTGGAATGGAAACCTTTTGGAGCTTCATCTGTGTTGTGTGTCATGGAGGTTTTTTCCGATTGTTCTGTGGTCCTCCAGGTACCAGCACACTACAGGTTGTCATCCATCGATGGCAGGTAGACGTGAGGACGGTTTCCTCTAGGGGCTTTTATAAGTCTTGCAATTGTGAGCCTTCTTGCTTGTGTCACTGGTGGACCTATGTCCATCCTTCTGTCGGGAGTAAATCAAGGAGCTGAATCCTGGGCCGTGGAGTTTGTGTAGTCATCTTTAGTAAATATGTCGTTTTTTCACAATGGTTGGAGATCGCGGGTTCCTTTTGTTTTGTGACCCCAGCTCAGGTGTCCTGGTGATGGGAGGGGACACGGGAGCCACAGTAAGATGTCATGAGCGCTCCCTGGAAGCTGGGAATGCAGCAGGCGCCCTGGGCCCCAGATGACCAGAGGGCTGGTGAAGGTGCTGGCCCTGGCCACGCAGGGCTCAGGGTTTAGCTCACTGCCGCCTTGAGGCCCTCTCCAGCTCTGCCCTCTTTTGTGGAGTGTTCCGGCTGTGTGGTCTGACCTGCAAGTCTCGGCTTCCGTGGTATGTTCTATGGCTTTCGCATCCCCGGGGACATCTGCAGGATACACAGCCCCTTCAACTCAGTTTTGTTTTATTTAATATTTATTATTTGGCTGTATCGGGCCCTGATCGTGGCACGTGGATCTCTGTTGCATCATGCACGTCTCTCTAGTTGTGGCGCTCAGGCTTGGTTGCCCTGCGGCATGTGGGATCTTGGTTCCTCAATCAGAGATTGAACCCCTGTCACTTGCATTGCAAGCTGGATTCTTAGCCCCTGACCAGCAGGGAAATCCCTCTAACTCAGTTATTGAATTGAGCAGTGGAGGAAAATGCCTTTGTGTTGTGCCAAATGTCTGTGTGAAAGTGTTCGGCGAGCTGCCGCCCCGATTACCTGGGGACCGTGGTGGAATTAGTCATCCTAAAACCGCAGTCACCTCAGAAATAGTCATAATCCAAAACCCATCCGTCTCTGACTCCAGACCCATTGTATTTTTCTCCCTCAGGGACTTTGCTTCCTAATTAAGTTGGATTTCAGGATATATTAAAATAATTTGTCATCTCTTGAGCACACATTCGCCCCTGGTACAAGCGGGCAGATCAGAGTCAGCCCAGGAGGCCTGGGTCTGGGCGAGAGGAAGTGTTGAGCCCTGGCAGGAGGAAGCTTGTATAACTGCCTTTCAAGGACTGGCCAGCAAGGATGCTAGGCACTGAGCCCTCCAGGCCTGGCCCCTAGAGGAGGAACTAGCCCCAGAAATGGCCCTAGAACCCTGGTTTGTTAGCTGGTGGTTGGCAGTCAGCGCCCTGGGGTGGCGGACTGGGTGGTTTCAGGGACTGAACTCCTTCAGCCCGGACCCGGACCCAGCGTGTATCCAGAGGGACTCCCCTCCCCAGCCGCCCCCCAGTGCACCGGATCACCTCCTGGAACGCAAGCGATCCCTGGAGCTTGGTTTGACTGCCCATCCCCGACATCCAGCACATGACATCTGAGGGTACCCGGTTGGGCTGTGGGTTCCTCAAAAGTTGGGCTGGTGTTCCCTGCACCTAACGCACTCTGCAGGCACTCAGCAAGTGTGTGGGGTGTGTGCTGAGGGCAGGGTGGGGAGCATGTCCCCAAGGCAGTTTCGCAGCCTGAGATCTGAGGCTGCCAGTTCTCACGGTTGGCCACGGTGACGAGCTCTGAGAGCTGTGTCTGCCGGCTGCAGAGCTGGGAGGCCCTGTGCTTTGCCCCCCTGTTCCTGTGAACCTGCTCTTTGCCCTTGTGTCTTCTGGGATAAAGAAGTACAAGAAGGCTGGCCTAGACTCTGGTTTGTTTGTTTTTTAATAACTTTACTAAGATACAATCCATGTACCACACAGTTCACCCATATAAAGTATACAATGCAGGGGCTTATAGTACATTACCAAATACATGTGCAGCTGCCCCTGCAGTCAATTTTAGAATGTTCCGTCACCCCCAAAAGAATGTTCGTAATCCCAAAAGAATGTTCCGTCACCCAAAAATAATGTTCCGTCACCCCAAAAGAATGTTCCATCACCCCAAAAGGAGTCCCCATACTCTTTATTTATTTTTGTTGATTGAATTCATTCATCTCATATTTTTCTTTTAGCGATCTGATAATATGAACAAAGTTATATTGCTCATTATAATTAAATTCTTTTTTGCTTTTATATAAATCATACACATACTAAAGTGGGTAAAATTCACTAAAGTAAATTAGAATTATTCCAGAACTATGACCTGTACTTCTCTACGTTAGGACAAAAGAAAGCTTGTCAAGTTTCCCTGGGATCAGTGTCATACAGCAAACTGATTGACTATATGCTGCTTTTAAGTTAACATTTCCCATTTTTTTAAGACTAAGGTGATAGTCAAAATAATTTTTATCTCAAGTTTGGTGAAAGAACAGAAGCTGGCCATACAAATCCTGTTCATAACCATATGGGCCATTTAAAAAAATAAGAAATAATAAACATAAAACTATACCTATAATCAAGAAAATTCTACTCATCCTGTTAGGAAAAAACAGCTACCTATAACTTATTTTAGAATACTTTAAACACAGATGGAATTTATAATAACTAGATTTCATTGTATCTTGTTTTATTGATTCTTAATGCTCCTCTTTTAATTTTTAAAGTAACAGATTACTTCAAAATAAAGATACACTGCTTAGTATTTTATAATTTTATTCTTTTATAAATTTAAGACTCCCCAAAAAGTCCAGATTCAGGATTACAAAACAAGCAACCTTCAGAATGTATTTTGTTTGGTAGGCAGAATGGTTCTTAATCTTTGGAAGTATAACACCTTCATGCAGTACTTATTTGCTCGAGATGACCACAATCGTTCCACACACTGTCACCTTCTGAGCTTGAGATGTGATACTGATGCCCTGTTCTTAATATTCTAAAACACAGCTGTTTTTTAGTTTCTCAGTCGTGTCCGCCGACTCTTTGAGACCCCATGGACTGTAGTCCACCAGGCTGCTCTGCTATGGGATTCTCTAGGCAAAAGTATTGGAGTGGGCTGTCATTTCCTCCTCCAC
>SJYT01066502.1:142157-191691 GCA_006410635.1 Cephalophus harveyi
TCACGTATTGCTGAAGCCTGGCTTGGAGGATTTTGAGCATTACTTTACTAGCATGTGAGATGAGTGCAATTGTGCGGTAGTTGGAGCATTCTTTGGCATTGCCTTTCTTTGGAATTGGAATGAAAACTGACCTTTTCCAGTCCTGTGGCCACTGCTGAATTTCCAAATTTGCTGGCATATTGAGTGCAGCACTTTCACAGCATCATCTTTCAGGATTTGAAATAGCTCAACTGGAGTTCCATCACCTCCACTAGCTTTGTTCGTAGTGATACATAAGGCCCACTTGACTTCACATTCCAGAATGTCTGGCTCTAGGTGAGTGATCACACCATTATGATTATCTGGGTCGTGAAGATCTTTTTTTGCTAAGTCACTTCAGTTGTGTCCGACTCTGTGTGACCCCATAGACGGCAGCCCACCAGGCTCCCCCGTCCCTGGGATTCTCCAGGCAAGAACACTGGAGTGGGTTGCCATTTCCTTCTCCAATGCACGAAAGTGAAAAGTCAAAGTGAAGTCACTCAGTCGTGTCTGACCCTCAGCGACCCCATGGACTGCAGCCTACCAGGCTTCTCCATCCATGGGATTTTCCAGGCAAGAGTACTGGAGTGGGATGCCATTGCCTTCTCTGATATATAGGTTATACACATACTAAAGTAGGTACAATTTTGGCTACCATCTTTAGCTACCACGTCTCATTCCCCTCTCCACCTTTCCCCAGCCCTAAAAAATCGTTAATCTACTTTCTGTCTCTATAGATTTCCTATTCTGGACATTTTCTATAACAGAATCATACAACATTTGTCCTTTTGTGCTGGTTTCACTTAGCATAATGTTTTCAAGGTTTATCCATATTGTAGCACATGTCAGTACTTCTTTTTATGGCTAAATATATTACACTGTATGAAAATACCACATTTTGTTTATCCATTCATATAGTAATGAACGTTTGGGTTGTTTAATAATGCTGCTATGAACAAGTTTTTTTATGGACATTTGTTTTCATTTCCCTTGGATTTATTCCTCAGAGTGGAGTTTCTGGGTTATATGATAACCGTATGTTCACTCATTTGAGAAACTGCTAGATTGCTTTCCAAAGTGGCTGCACCGTTTACGTCACCAACAGCAGTGGGATCCAGTTTCTCCAAATCCTCACCAACACTTTCATTGATCTGACATTTTCTTTTCCAACAATTTTAGTGGGTGTGAAATGGTATTTCATTGTGCTTTTGATTTGCATTTCTCTAATAACTAACGATGTTGAGCATCTTTTCTTTCATTAAAAAAATTTTATTTCATTTTGGCTGGGTTGGGTCTTCGTTGCTGCACGCGCTTGTCCCTAGTTCCAGCGAGCGGGGGCTCCTCTCTAGTTGTGGTGCTCAGGCTTCTCGCTGCGGTGGCTCCTCTTGTTGTGAGGTACAAGCTCGTGGGCTTGTGGGCTTCAGTAGATGTGGCTCCTGGGCTCTAGAGCACAGGCTCAGTAGTTGGGAGGCACAGGCTTGGTTGCACTACAGCATGTGGAGTCTTCCTGGATCAGGAATCGAACTCACATCTCCTACATTGCAAGGCGGATTCTCAATCACTGGACCACCAGGGAAGCCCCTGTAGTAAGTTTTTAATTGAGAGCTGTGAGTTCTACTTTTTTTTTTTTTTTTATAATTTCATGGCTGCAGCCACCATCAGCAGTGATTTTGGAGCCCCCAAAAATAAAGTCTGACACTGTTTCCACTGTTTCCCCATCTATTTCGCATGAAGTGATGGGACCAGATGCCATGATCTTCGTTTTTATTTAGATCTTCTTTCATTTTTTTCAACAATGATTTGTAGTGTTCAGAATACATTTTGCATTTTTTTGTTAAATTTATTTTATAAATTTTAAAATAATTTTTGATGCTATTGCTTACAGAATTGTTTTCTTATTTCGTTTTTGGATTTTTAATTGCCTGTATATAGAAATACGCTTAATTTTGGTTTGTTGTATCCAGCAACCTTGCTTAAATTATGTCATTAGTTCTATTACATTTTTTTAGTGGTTTCCTTAGGATTTTCTATATAAAAGATCATGTCATCTGCAAACAGAGATAGTTTTACTTCCTTTCTAATTCAGATGGCTTGTATTTTTTTCTTGCCTAGTTGCCCTGGTTAGAACCTCTAGTATAATGTTGCATTGAAGTGACAGGCGTGGGCATCCTTGTCTCATTCTTAATCTAAGGGAAAAAGCATCTGGCATTTTTACCACTAAGTGTGATGTTGGCTGTGAGTTTTTCACAAATATCCTCTGTCAGACTGAGGAAGTTTCCTTCTGTTCTTAGTTTGAGGGTTTTTTATCATGGAAGGATGTTGGATTTTGTCAAGTGCTTTTTCTGCATCTGTTGAGATTAGCATGTGACTTTTGCTTTTTATTTTACTGTATGATGTACTACATTAATTGTTTTCAGATGGTAAAGTATCCTTGCATTCCTGAGATAAATCCCATTTGGTATGATGTATAACTCTTTTTATTCTTTATGTTACTGGATTTGCTATGCTGTGTTTTGTTGTTTTTTTTTTCCTAGGGCTTGTTTTTCTTTTCATCCTTGTCCATTAGGGACATTGGTCTGTAGCTTTCTTCTCCTGTGGAGACTTTGTCTGGTTTCGCTATCAAGGTAGTACTAGCCTCATAGAACCAGTTGGGAAGTGTTCCCACCTCTTCTGTTTTTTGGAAGAGTTTGTGAAGAACTGTTATTAATTCTTTAAATGTTTATAGAACTCAGCCGTGAAACCATCTGGGCCTGGTGGGGACTTTTCTTCGTGAGTAATTTTTTGATTACTAATTCAGTCTCTTGCCTTGTTATAGGTATGTCAGACATGCTTCTTCTTGAGTCAGTTTCAGTAGTTTGTGTCTTTCAAGTTGGCTTCGATTCTTACAAGAGTGTTTTCAAGGCTTCTCTGTGCTCGTTTAGTCATTGTTGACATTTATTACATCTTCCTATGAGCAAGTATTTTGTATGTGTGTGCATTTGCTCACGGAATCTTTTAAGAGGTTGATGAACCAGGTAGGATTATCATCATCTCCATTTTACATCCTGGAAGACTGAGGCAGAGAGAAGGTAGATAATGGGTCACACAACTAAGAAACAGTAGAGCTAGGATTTGAGCCCAAGCAGCCCAGCTACGGAGCCCTCTCTCCTCTCCCAGGGCCTTGCTCTGTGCTAGGAGCTGGGCGCACCAAAATGAGTCAAAGCTAGTCATGCCTGAGTCATCCCCCCACCCCGCCCAGAGACCCCAGACCTAGGAGAAGGAGGTGCCTTGGGCATAAAGTGAACAAAAGGCTGGGAGGTCAGGATGGGCCCCAGGAGAAAGGGACCCAGGTGAAGCGGGCCTTGAAGGAGGGTCCAATGCAGGGGGTGTGTGTGGGTGAGTCGGGAGTGTGCTCCCTCCCCGGGGCTTTTGTCTTCTACCTCTCCTCTCTCCCAAGAGCTCAGAGAAAGGAAAGGGCGCCACAGCCTTTGGATGCTGATGCCCCGCCTGGCAGGAGTTTGGAGCACTAGGCTCGGGCCCAGGAGGTCTGTTTGAATCACCCAGGCATCCACAGTTTGTTCTCCTAGAGAGGAAGTGGCATGACCATTTGTAAGACAATTGAGAGACAGAAATCAGGAGCAACCAGACATAACTCAACATAATTATTTCTGCATAATGACTTCTGCTCCTTGATTCCGTCTCCAGCGATGACTGTCATCTGTATCTGTCACAGGAAAGCTGGTAGCTGGGGAGCCCCTGTGGCTTAGCCGATAGAGCCAGGAGGAAATTTGCAATTTGAGTTAATGGAGTGTTCCCAAGCAGACTGGGAGCCAGAGGCTTCTGGAAGGATGGCTCCTCCTGCTGGGAAACCTGGGATCAGAGCTGGCCTGATCCAGCCTCCCCAAGGGATCAGATCAGCCTCCCCAAGGGATCCGGCCCGTCCACGTGTCACAGCTGGGGACACTGAGGATGGCGGGGGTCACGGGGCCCACCTCAGTCACGGGGCCTCCCGGCACAGAGGAGCACCTCTGCTGTCCTCACTCCACAGAGCTCTTCCTGGGAGAGCTGGGGCGTGTCTGGTGAGACAGGACAGTGTCCACCTGGACTAGGAATGCTGTCACCGTCCCTGAGCTGATCCTTGAGCTTGATGTTCATGCAGGTCTGTCCCCCAGAGGCTGGAAATGGTGGGGCCTTTGTGCAGATGACCTGCAGCTGGGGGAGGCCCCCTATGACATTAATTGTGCAGAGTGGCTGGAGGGCGCCACCCCCCCCCCCACCACCACCTGCAAGAGGACCACAGGCCCGGGGCACACATGATCCAACTCTGGAAAAGCAAAAGCCCCCTAACCTGAGGGAGTGCTTGCCTGCGGCATTCCCACGCCTCCTATAAGCTCCTGTAATTGACGAGGGCATCTGGAAAGAGCAGAGGTAGGTTTAGGGGTGTACGTTTTGGGCACCCGACTTGGCCACGTGTAAGCTTGACATGCGTCTCAAAATCTGTTTGCTCCTCTGTAAACTAGGGGGTTAGAATGCACCCTCCCCGCCGGGGCCAATAGGAGGTCAAGATGATAAAATGACCACCAGACACATTGCTTCTAGCACATTCTGCCGTTGATTCCAACTTACTGGTTTTCACCAGGGTGACCTTGTGGAGGGCCCTTGACACTGTCTAGGCTTTAATTTCCCTGAGTGTCCAAGCAGGGCTCCAGAGTCATAAGATGACTTAGCTGAGATCATTGATGTGAACTCACGAGGTGAGAGAAATAGGGGACGAGGTAAGCAGAGGGGGATTTTAGGGCCGGGAAGCTGCCTCATATGATATTAATATTATAACGTCGATGGTGAAGGACAGGGGAGCCTGGCGTGCTGCTGTCCATGGCGTCGCAAAGAGTCAGATGTGACTGAGCAACCGAAAAACAGGACACGTTTGTTCAAACCCACAGAATGTACACCACCAAGAATGAGCTCCTGTGAGCTGTGGCTTGGGGGCGGTGACATGTATCCGTGTAGGTCCACCAGTTGTAACATAGGTATCCCAGTCTGCAGGGGGAGGACGGTGAACATGAGGAGGGCTGTGTCTGGGGACAAAGGGTAAGTGGGAACGCTGTACTTTCTGCTCTGTTTTGCTGAGAATGAAAAAACTGCTCTAAAAAATAAAGTCTATTTAGAGTGTTACATGTAGGTATATACAGGTGTATATGTGTATACATAAAGTACGTCAGTGACCTCCAGTGAGCATTTCTGCTGGGGAGATGCATGGTGTTTGCACCCAGGTCTTGAATCCAGCAGTGAGTGTCAATGATGTAGTGGGCATATGAAGCCCTGTATTGCTGAAGCAGGGTAGAATTCTGCCTGAGCACAGCTGCACTGTGCTTTCGGTCGTGTCCATGGGATGCATTTGGGGGCACTCATTTCTCAAACAGGGATTATTTATTGAGCGCCTGCTGCATGCAAGCTCTGAGCCAGGCACCGGCTGCCCAGAAATGAAGGCACAGACTCTCTGCCCTTGTGGAGCTCACAGTCAGTTCGGGAGAGATGCAGCCCTCATTCTGCAGGGGCAGGGAGAGCCCTGCCAGCCCCCGAGGAGGAAGAGAACTTTGTATTATGGGAGGATCATGGGGAAATGTGTGTGGATTGTACGGAAGTGACTGGCGAGGAAGTCAGTGGGCTCTGGGTCCGGGTGGCCCCGCTGCACGTGACCGGTCTGTCCTCTCTTCCAGGGCATGGTCTAGCAGCCTGGGCCAGGACGTGGACGCGGCCTCCGAGGTTCTGACCCCTGCTTTCTCTCCACCTCTGCTCGGCCTTGGGTAAGTGCTCCGGTGCAGGGGAGGAGCAGGTAAGATCGGGTGAGGATGGGGCTCTGAGGGGCCTCTACCTCTCTGTGGGGTCCTGTCCACGTGCCGGCATGTGGGGACTTGACCCAGTCAGCAGAAAGAATGAGGAAGGCTTTAGGGGGGCAGTCTGCCCAGCACCCCCATGATGGCGCAGTCTGGCCCCACATCCCGTGGGTGGGGCCTTCCTGCCTCTCTTGCTTGGACACCAGGGTGTGGACTTCCTGAGGGAGGAGTGTTTCTGCTGCTGCCCTGCCTTTCCTTCTCTCACCTTCTCCGCTCACCCAGTGAAAGCACTCGCCGGTGTGGGCCAAGAGACCCAGGGTGAGGGTCTGGGGACAGACTTCAGAGTGGGTCTCTGGGCTTTTCTCCCCAAAGAAAACAGACACAGCTCCATGTGGAAGCAGACACGGCCACTTTCATTGGTCTGATCTTTCACCAGACCTGTCGGAGCTGGGAAATGGGGAGGGGGGCAGGAGCTGGCTCTGACTACCTGGATATCACTTGTGTACAGAGGCCCAGCTGGAGGCTGGTGGGTGGGCACAGGGGCACAAGGGGCGGTGCCTGGCCAGGTTGGGTCCTCCTGAGGCTAGTAGCTGGGTGTCAGGAGCTGGAGCAGGTGGAGGGGTCCAAAGAGGGCAGAGGAGGTGGTCCCTGGTGTCTCCTTCCATCCCAAGGTCCCCTGGGTGTTTCATTTCTCACCCAGCAAAGACTCAGTAACCCTTACCCACCACCCCCGAGAGATCAGAAACTCTGGGAGGCAGGTGACACCTCTGACAACGAATGTCCTTGGTTGGGATGTCCTGGACCAAGATGGGAAATGGGAGGACCCCTTCTCTCTGCCCCTCTCCAACCCTACACGGGGAGCCCCTCGCTCACTTCACACGTAATGTTGCTCACAGAGACTTAAGCACTGCTCTAAAGATGCTGGATGAACAGGGGCATGGAGACAGGGCTTCTGCAGGACAAAAGGCCAGGAGAGCAAGGCCGCAGGCTGACTCTGAATGTGGTCCACCTGGCTGTCCCGACGTGGCCTCAGAGTGGAAACTGCGGTGCCTTCGAGGCAGGGCACCCGGAAAGGGAAATCCTTCCTAGGTTGTACATCGAGGGTTATTTTTAGAGTGACCAGCAGTGACTTTGCAATATCACTTCCTGTGGGTGTCCCCTCCAACCCTCAACCACAGGGACGGGCCCTGCATGACAGGCCTTGTGGGCAGATGCGTGCTCACATGCACGTACACACACATGCGCATACGGTGGTGCACACAGGTTGGCATTCTCATCCACTGCACAGTCAATGGAGGGATGGGGACCACGTCCTGGCCCGCCTGCAGGATGGCGAGCCCCGAGTCAGGGACTCGCTGTCTTCAATATCTCTGAGCTTCTGCTCCGGGTGGGGTTCTGCATGAGATGGCTGCATGTGTGCCGAGAGTGGGAGGCCTGGCCCCGGGCTCACACCTGCTCAGGAAGGAGAAAGGCAGGGGTCAAAGGAAGGGCACCCGCCGGTCTGTCTTTGCTCATCTCCCAAGGGGTGAGACAGAGAGAGAGGTTCCATAATGCACAGACGAAGGATGAAGTGATGTCCCCAGGGTCTCGCTGACTGCTGGCCCCTGGACAGGCCCCTGAGCCAGGTCTAAGCCCACCTGGACTGCCCCCTAGGTCATCCGCCTCTCTCATCGGGCCCACACTTATCCTTCTCCCTTCACATCCAGCCCACGCCCAGGCCCAGGCCCATGGCCATGATTTCTGGGACAGCCTGCATTTCATATTTCCTGTCCTGTGGATCCCTCAAATTTCCTTGGGTTGGTCAGACCCCAGGGGCACGTTGGTCACTTAGCAACACCCATGTCACAGGGTGGCTATTCTGAGGACCTCAGAGGATCTCCAGGAAACTGGCTCCTTCACAGATGTCACAGAATATCAGGGTCAGAGGGGCTCTGATGGGCAATGTGGAGACCTTAAGGGGCCAGGAAGATGGGCTCTTGGGCACACTGAACAGCGTGCCAAGGCTGCAGATCCACTGAACTGCTAAGCCTGCAGAAGATCTGGGGCTGCCTGCCAGGGTCTCCCTTGCCCTCGTTGCCTGCTTTTTCACCCTCTTTCCTCGCTTCCTTTCACCAGCTACACCACTGCCCTGTGCTCTAGATGTGCTAATCGGCTGTGGGATTATTGCTAGCCACACCCTGAGAAACTGAAACTCAGTTCTATGTCTTTGGGGAAGAGAATCGGGGAAGGACCTGAGCTACAAGCCTGGAATGCTGCCTTCCTTCCGTCCCCTTTCTGTCCCCACCACACCAGCACCACACTTGACTCAGAGTACAGACTAACTCAGGGTAAGGAAGGAAAGAGGGATTCACACCTTCCTTCCTTCCCAGCTAGAGTGGAAGCACTTTGGGGGCACCTTGTACATTTCTGTATCCCCAACACCTCACCAACACTTCACCAGGGGCTTCCCAGGTAATGCTAAGTGGTAAAGAACCCGCTTGCCAATGCAGGGGACATAGGAGACTAGAGTTCAATTCCTGGGTCGGGAAGATTCCCTGGAGGAGGGCATGGCATCCCACTCCAGTATTCTTGCCTGGACAATCCCAGGGACAGAGGAGCCTGGTGTCCATAGGGTCACACAGAGTCAGACGTAGCTCACAACCTATCACGCACGCACCTCTTCTCCATGATCCCCACTCAGTAAGTGCTCTGTTAATGTGTGCTGACCGACACCTTCTGTGCGAGTTTGTGCTTTGGTGCCAGCTCTCCCTGCAGAACCTCTGGCTTCTGGTGCTGTGATTTAAAGAATAAAAACGGCAAAGGGCAGCGTTTAGGAGCTGTCTTCATTCGGATTATAAATATACTCTCTGATGGCAACTCAAGACTGTAGCCCTGGGGCCACCAAGAGGCAGCTGGCATGTCACCGTTGGTGCGCCCAGCGTCTTGGCCAGGCTGATGCCACTTTTCGGGAGAATGACTTACTGTTTTTTATTTCTCTCCAAACACATTAAACATGAATCAAATAGCAGATGAGATGATTCACTGGAAGTTTTCTTCCAAGTTTCAAAACATACACACACACAAAATGGGATTGGTGTGCTGAACCGTATGTAAGTGAAGCCAAACGGCATTGGGCTGGAGCCCTGCCTCCAGGGGCTCTGCTGTGGGTAGCACCTCGCAGAGGGGGACCTCGCCCTGAGGTCGAAGCCCTGTGTCAACCATCACAGAACCCCAGAAGGCCACAGGTGTCTCAAAAACCCCTGAAGTCTAATGTTCATCATGACATTGCTTCCGTTTCTACCCAAGATATCTTAGAATGTGACCAAACCTCATTCATCTGGGGCACAGAAATTCACAATTTGGAAAGGGTTCATTTGGGGCCCATGGGTTGAGAATTGAGTCATCGCTCAGGCAGGAACCTGGCAGAAATGAGAATGCCACTTTTCGGGAGAATGACTTACTGTTTTTTATTTCTCTCCAAACACATTAAACATGAATCAAATAGCAGATGAGATGATTCACTGGAAGTTTTCTTCCAAGTTTCAAAACATACACACACACAAAATGGGATTGGTGTGCTGAACCGTATGTAAGTGAAGCCAAACGGCATTGGGCTGGAGCCCTGCCTCCAGGGGCTCTGCTGTGGGTAGCACCTCGCAGAGGGGGACCTCGCCCTGAGGTCGAAGCCCTGTGTCAACCATCACAGAACCCCAGAAGGCCACAGGTGTCTCAAAAACCCCTGAAGTCTAATGTTCATCATGACATTGCTTCCGTTTCTACCCAAGATATCTTAGAATGTCACCAAACCTCATTCATCTGGGGCACAGAAATTCACAATTTGGAAAGGGTTCATTTGGGGCCCATGGGTTGAGAATTGAGTCATCGCTCAGGCAGGAACCTGGCAGAAATGAGTCTTCTCCCACCTGCGGGGAGAAAAGCGAATGCATCTGCCAACCGGGATCCTGGGGAGAGGGACACGCACTGTCGCCCGGTGGGTGAACGTCTCTGGTGCCGTCCAGGCTCCCACTGGCAGTAGATTCCAGGACGTTTTTGAGGGGGGAACGTACCTCCGGGGCCACGTTATCCAAACTCATATTTTTCAGATGAGGAAAGTAAAGCTGTGAGGCATGTGACTTGCCCAAGATTGCCCAGGCATCCCGACCCCACCCTCGGGGGTAGGGGTGGGGGTGAGGGGGAAGGGCAGCCGTGCTGGTAACATCTGATTCCTGTCTGCTCACTGAGAACACCCTTCATCTCCCTCAGGGCTCTCCCACATCCCCACCTTTACCATCTGCCTGAGAAAGAATGCAGAGGCAGTTGTTCAGGTATTTTTTGACTCAGATTTTACCAGTTTGAAGGACTTCCCTAGGGGCTCAGATGGTAACGTGTCTGCCTACAATGCTGGAGACCCGGGTTCAATCCCTGGGTCGGGAAGATCCCCTGGAGAAGGAAATGGCAACCCACTCCAGTACTCTTGCTTGGAAAATCCCGTGGACGGAGGAGCCTGATGGGCTACAGTGCACAGGGTCGGACACGCCTGAGCAGCTTCACTCTTACTTTCACTTTACCAGTGTGAACTGCCCTTCGGGTCATTAGTGAATTCCGACTTCTCGGGGTTGATGGCACCTTTTCTTCTTTCCCCAGCTGCCCCTCCTCCCCGCACCCTGCGTTTGTTGATCTATCCGTTCGCTCCTCATTCCCCTCCACTGCTCTGTATTGCCCCAAGCTGTTCTGTGCTGCTCGGTACTGATGTGTTAGGCTGCTCGTCGCCCAGGAAGGTGCCTGGGGAGGTAACAGGCCCAGCTGTGGAGCAGGGATGGGGCGCTTGCTGGTTCGCTCCCCAGAAGCTCGGGCCAAGAGCTGCTGAAGTCACAGCGCCGCCCGGCTCCCTGCACGCCCCGCCCAGATGAGGCCCCGCCCAGATGAGGCCCCGCCCAGATGAGGCCCCGCCCGCCGCCCCGGCGTGTGCCTCCAGCCACACCACACAGTGCCGCACACCCGCGTCTCCCCGCACGCCGACGCCCTCTGGCGTGTGGCCCCAGCCCTCCTCTGCTGTGGGGGGCCCACCCGCAGCAGAGCTCGGCTCCCGCGTGGCTCACGAGTCACACCTTCGGGTCCTGGTGCATAAAGCGTGTGCTAGCCTAGGACGCGTGTGAAGTAGCTGTGGCGGGAATGAAGGAATGGAAAGCGTGGCCCACACTGGTTTCTCCGAGATAACTGAATTCCCCGGGGTGAAATCCTAGTCGTTGCATACACCGCTGTGTTGGAAAGGCCTTCTCTCCCGAGAGCACTACCTCCCCCTCCTCCACCAGACCTGGTTTCTCTCCCACTGGAGCCAGAAAACAGACTGAGGCTTCCAGGCAGCGCGTGGTGGGGCCGCAGCAGTGTGGAGGAAAGGGGCATGCCGAGTGCGTGTGTGCGTGCGCGTGCTGTATGTGTATGGTGTGGGGGGTTGTGTGTGAAATGTGTGTGGGGTGGGCAATACAGTGTGTGTGTGTCTGTGTGGTGTATGTGTATGGTGTGTGGGGAGTATTGTGTGGGGGATGTCTGTGTGACGTGTGTGGTGTATAGTGTGGGGTGGTATTGTGTGTGTGTGGGGATGATGTGTGTGGTGTGTGCAGTAGGGTGTGTGTGACGTGTGTGGTATGTGCAGTAGGGTGTGTGTATTTTGTGTGTGGTATATGTGTATGGTGTAGGGTGGTATTGTGTGTGTGGGTGTGTGTGACGTATGTGGTGTGTGCAGTAGGGTGTGTGTGTTTTGTGTGTAGTATATGTGTATGGTGGGGGGGGTTGTGTGTGAAATGTGCGTGGGGTGGGCAATACACTCTCCCACTGGAGCCAGAAAACAGACTGAGGCTTCCAGGCAGCGCGTGGTGGGGCCGCAGCAGTGTGGAGGAAAGGGGCATGCCGAGTGCGTGTGTGCGTGCGCGTGCTGTATGTGTATGGTGTGGGGGGTTGTGTGTGAAATGTGTGTGGGGTGGGCAATACAGTGTGTGTGTGTCTGTGTGGTGTATGTGTATGGTGTGTGGGGAGTATTGTGTGGGGGTTGTCTGTGTGACGTGTGTGGTGTGTGCAGTATAGTGTGTGTGTATGTGTATGGTGTAGGGGGGTGTTGTGTGTGGGGGTGTGTGTGACATGTGTGCTGTGTCCAGTAGGATATGTGTGGTGTATATGTATGGTATCGAGTGGTATTATGTGGGGTGTGTGTGTGACGTGTGGGGTGTGTGTGTGACATGTGTGGTGTTTGCAGTAGGGTGTGTGTGGGGGGCTGTGTGTGTGTGGTGGTATTGAGGGGGTGTGTGTGTGGTGTATGTGTATGGTGTAGGGTGGTATTATGTCGGAGGTGTGTGTGACGTATGTGGTGTTTACAGTAGGATGTGTGTGGGAGGCTGTGTATGTGTGGTGTGTGTATGGTGTAGGGTGGTATTGTGTGTGGGGGTGTGTGTGATGTGTGTGGTGTGTGCAGTAGGATGTGTGTGTTTGTGTGTAGTATATGTGTATGGTGTGGGGGGGTTGTGTGTGAAATGTATGTGGGATGGGCAATACAGTATGTGTGTGTCTGTGTGGTGTATGTGTATGGTGTGTGGGGAGTATTGTGTGGGGGATGTCTGTGTGACGTGTGTGGTGTGTGCAGTATAGTGTGTGTGTATGTGTATGGTGTAGTCTGGGTGTGTGTGTGGTGTATGTGTATGGTGTGGGGTGGTATTGTGTGTGTGGTGGGGGTGACATGTGTGGCATGTCCAGTAGGGTGTGTGTGTGTGCGTGAGTTGTGTATGTGTATGGTGTGGGGTGGTATTGTGTGTGTGGGGGTGACATGTGTGGCATGTCCAGTAGGGGGTGTGTGTGTGCGTGAGTTGTGTATGTGTATGGTGTGGGGTGGTATTGTGTGTGGGGGTGTGTGTGACGTGTGTGGTGTGTGCAGTAGGGTGTGTGTGTGCACAGGTGTGTCCCAGGCCCACCCTGTCCACACAGATCTGAGCGGCCAGCCCCCGGGACACTGGGGTTGCTCTGGGCTGGTCTTCAGTTCCTGGGAAGCTCCCTGTCCTTCAGGAGCCTGTTCTGAGTGTCCAGAGGATCCGCAAGCCCGTTTAAGTGGACCTGAACCAGCTAGAAGCCACAGGAGACACCTTGCAGTTAGACAGGCCCCTCTCTCCTGGGGATGGGCCTTTGTGGCATCCGCTGTCGTGCTGAGGGCTTCCCAGCACGACCAGTGGTAGAGAACCCACTTGCTAATGCAGGAGACATGAGAGATGTGAGTTCGATCCCTGGGTTGGGAAGGTCCCCTGGAGGAGGGCATGGTCACCCACTCCAGTATTCTGGCCTGGAGAATCCCATGGACAGAGGAGCCTGGGGGGCTACAGTCCCTGCGGTCACAGAGTCAGATACAACTGAAGTGACTGGGTGTGCACTGTTGTGCTGATCCTGGGGACCTTTGGCAAGAGCCCAATTTGCCCCGGCAGTGTGAGCCAGGGGTTTGCGCTGTTGCAGGGCTGAGTTCTCCTGTCCTCTTCCCTCATTTTCTTCTTGAAGAACAGGAGTTGGAATTTCACTGGCCCTGCCCCCTGCTGCATGTATTGAGCCCCCAGGATCCCAGCCCCTCTGCCCACCCTTGTGTGCGCTGAGCATGCAAGGTAGAGGGTCTGCTGGAAAGTGTGGACCCGCCTCCGAGCCTGGCTCTATCTGATACTGTGATTAAGCTCATCAAGCACTTCGCACGTTTCTTTTATCATAAAAGGTGAGATGGAACTTCTGTGTATTTGTCTGATGCTTCATATTTGTCACAGCACTTCCACAGCCTTCAGTTCCTTTTATCCTCACCACCATGCTGTGAAATCAACAGGCTGGGACCGTTCTTCCCATTTACAGCCAAGGAAACTGAGGCCCAGAGATGCTAAGAGACAGCCAAGACCAGAAGACTAGGGAGGGGGTCCTGGGAAGAGACTCAGGCTGGCCATTTACGGCCCAGTGAGGGGGGGTCCCTTCTGTACACAGTCCCCATCCTTACTCAGCTCCCCGAAACTGACAGTGGTCCCATTTAACAGAGGAGCAAACAGAGGCTTCGTCTGGAGCCTTGAGACAGGGGACTGCCTGATTCCAGGACCCAGTCCAGCGCGTTCCCTGAGAGCTGCCAGTCATCAAGGCTGCGGGGTGTGGGCCCGCTGGCCGGGACGCTCGTTTCCTCTCCCACAGGGAGGACGTTGCCTTGCGGGAGGACTGCAGCTCACGTCCGGCTCGGAGCACTGGAGTAGAATTGCAGACTCACTCTGCCGCCTGCCTGCAGGTCTTTCCCACGCAGGCTTGGTTTACATGAGTCACTGCATAGCTGGCCAGGCCCAGGCCGCTGGGAGGAATTTACTCCATGATGTGCGGGCCCAAACCCCCGTGCGTAATAAGCCAACAAGGATGAGGGTGCCCCCCTAACCGCAAACTCTGTCCACCAGGGCTGACCGAAGAGGGAGCAGATCTATCAAGGGGCTGAAGTCTCAGACCGGCTTCTGCCTCCAGCCAGCGGTGTCCAGTCCGCTGTGGCCCCTTGGGTTTCCTTCAGAAGAGCGTTAGTCTGCGGCTGGCTCTGGGTCCCCAAGAAGGAGATGCCCTGTGATTCATAACATTTGTTCGTTTCAACCTCAGAGCTTTTGTTGTTGGATTGAGCAGGGGCAGAGCCCTGCGTCCCGGGCTAGATTCATTCTGAGCGTTTGCAGGGGGCGTGGGCATTTGCTGGGGAGGGTGGGGGGGCATTACCAGCACCCTCCTGCAGCCCCCCTTCTGTTGCTCCCTATGACCCCCTCCCCTGCCGTCCACACGGCGTTCCTGGCACTCTGTAGTCAGGCTCACCACTCCCGTCTGGGTCTCGGTGGCGTGGGGTGGGCTCTGTCCCGGCCCCCTCGCCCTGGCAAACCCCGTTCCTTTTGTCCGCCCACCTGGAGCACTCCTGGTCCCTTGTAAGCAAGCCTCACTTGATACCTTACCCTTGTCATGAGTGTGCTAGAGGGCACAGGGGGCACCTGGGGAGGGGCCCTGTGTCTCATTCATCTGGGCGTTTCCACACCTGACACAGAAGGGGCCTCAGGAATGTTTGTGGGCCAAAGGGAACAGATTTACTCCGCACACCAGCCTGGCGCTCGGGGATGTGCTCCCCCTAAGCCTCACAGTTGCCTTCAAATGAGGCTTCAGCTGGGGCAGAGGAACTTTGAGGACTTTGGTCCAGGCTGCACGTTGACCCCCACCAGGCTCGCTCAGGCCTGCCCTCACCAGGCTGCTGGCTGTACCTCTGGCCGGGCCTCAAGCTCCCTCTGCAGACACGTGGGCCTCACCTCTGGCAGGACGCGTAGCGGGGACAATGGCCTTGAGAAAAATCACGGGGTCTTGGTTTTGGTCCTACCTCGAGCCCTTTTCCTGTGCGTCAGCGATTCCGTGGAGGGAGGCTCACCCTCCGGGCCATTTCCTCTTCCTCTCCCTGTCGTCTTCTTCCCACAGAGGCTCATTTATGTCTGATCCACCAACCTGCCTTCCTTCCCTGGGGAAGCAGCTCAAAGCACTCCTCCCCTGAAGATTCAGGTAGCCGTGACCTTGGCTCCAGGGCAAGGCACACCAGGCAAAGGACCGCATAGCTGGGGTGTGTTCACAGGGGAGGGAGGAGATGGCCCCAGCCCGGTGACTGGACTTCGAGTCTGACACCTCCAGGGCCCCTCTTCTGCTGCAGCTGGTCCTGTGCTCGTAGATGGAACTTTCCAGAACACCACATCTGAATTCCAGAATGTCCCTTCTTGGAGCTTGAAGTCATCCATATCCCTGATGTTGTTGTGTCTGACTCTTTGCGACACTATGGTCTGTAGCTCACCAGGCTCCTCTGTCCATGAGATTCTCCAGGCAAGAATACTGCAGTGGGTTGCCATGCCCCGCAGGGATTGAACCCGAGGCTCTGACGTCTCCTGCACTGGCAGGCGGGTTCTTTACCACTAGCACCCCCTGGGAAGCCCAGATACAGAGTCACAAACTGTTAGAGCAACAGGGTCCTAGAGGAAACCCATTCACTTATTCATCTCTTCGTTCATTTGGGCTTAGCACTGTGCTAAGCCCTTGGTCACACAAGCATTATTTCAGATATTTTTACTGAGCCCTGGTTGTGTGCCCTGTTCTGGGCACTGTGGAGATGAAGCAGTGAACAAAAGCAGGCAGTCAACCATATATCAATACAGCACCAAGTAGTGGGAATGGCCACGGAAAGGGGCCAGGGTGAGGGCCCTCGAGCATCTCGAGATACTACTCGAGACGGTCTCCCTGGAGGAGGTTCCCCCAAGAAGACTTGAGCAAAGACGTGAACACTGAGGGAGTGTGCTTGCAGATACTGACGGGAAGGAAGGGCAGCCCGGGTTGTTCAGTTGCTCAGACATGTCTGACTCTCTGTGACCCCACGGGCTTGGCTCCCTGTCCTTGGGGAACTGCAGAATCAAAGACCTTGGGGCTAGAACATGCTAGCATGCTCCCCTACTGGCATAAGTGAGGTATGTGCTCTTTCCTCAAGGAACTCACAGTCTAATGAGGGAAAACCATAAGTAAATGATATACTACAAGTTGAGGTCACAAGAGAAATAGGTTTAAAAATGCTACTAGAATACAAAAGGAAGAACAACCATAGCGGGGTTGGAAAATGCATTCATGAGTAGGTGGCATTTGAGTTGGGCTTTGGTGGATGAATAGGAGTTTGCTGGGCAGTTGAGGCGAGCAGCCACATGGATGAACGGGTGACTTCAGAGGCACACGGTGTTCAGGGAAAGCTACACGGCTCCTCTTCCTGTTGACTGAGTGGTTTTTCAAGGGAAAGAACACCCTCTTGGGGAGTCTCCTTTCCTTTCCTCCACCTCTTCTTTCCCCCAGCCTCACAGAGGGCATGTCAACTTCAGGAAAGTGGAACTGGAGAGTGGCTCAGATAGGGAGGAGATTTCTCTGCCTTGCTTGGCCAGCCTGCCTCTTTCTTTCCTTCTTTCCTTTCTTTTTTCCCTCCTCCTTCCCTCCTTTCTTTTATATATTTTTTAAAATATTTATTATTCATTTATTTGGCTGCGCTGGGTCCTAGCTGCAGCATACAGGATCTTCCATCTTTGTTGCAGCATGTAGGATTTAGTTCCCTGACCAGAGATCAAACCTGGGCCCTCTGCATTGGGAGCATGGAGTTTTAGCCACAGGACCACCAGGGAAGTCCCTCTTTTATGTATTTTTTAAAGCTTTGGGAGGTCTTGGGATTTTAAGCTGCTGGGGCGGGTCCAGGAGTCTGGAGGACTCTCAGTTGGATTTCTCAACCAAGTCACTGCTTGGAGCCCAACCAGCTGTTGAAGCTCTGATGCAATAGGCCTTCAGGAAGTCTCTGGAAATGGGCTCCCCAAGGCCTGTGGTCTGAATTTAGATTTAGGTACACCCGGGAACCTAAAGGTGTTACTGACCCCCTCGTCCCCCAGCTCCAGAGGTGTTACTGACCCCCTCGTCCCCCAGCTCTCACCTGAGCTTCGTGTTCACCCTCAGAAGAGGAGAAGGAATGCCCTGTCTCTTCAGCCCCTCCTCCCATCCTTACCCGTAGCGGGGACTAGACCTAGGCCTTCATTGCAGCTGGTCTCTGGCAAAATTCCTGAAGCTGCTGAAAATAGAAACTTGTGGGTCTCACCTGTAATTATGACATGCAAAACACCATTATCTTACACTCATGGGCACCAAGGAGTGAAATAAACACAGGTCACCTCTCCCAGCTGGGTTGCAGTTAGCAGTGGGCCTGCAGTTGAGGTGCTAATGAACTTGGTGGCCCCCTAAACGAGGCCCCTAGGATGTACCCAGTGCTGAGCAGTCACTAGAAATAAAACACAAGCCACGTACACATATAATTTTACCTTTTCTGGTAGCCACCTTTGAAAAGTTAAACAAATGAGATTATTGTTACCAGCATAATTAACTAACCCACTGTATCTCAAGTGGTATCATTTATCATTTCACTTGTAATTAGGAGAGAAAAACTATTAATGAAATTTTTTTTTCCCATATTAAGTTGTCAAAATTCAGTGTAAATTTTACTCCTAGAGAATGTATATGAATTCAGACCGGGCACATTTTAAGTGCTCAATAACCCCATGTGACTAATGGTTCCTGTATTGGACAAATCACAGTTTACAGGTGGAAAAACTGAAGCGCCAGCCAGGTGGAGGGGGCGTGACAGGGGCGTGGTCAGGAAGCGGGGAGGCGGGGTCTCTTGGGGAGCCTGCCCGACTGCACCCTCTAGCGTCCACCCAACCTCGCTGCATCCAGCGCCGCCCGCGCCCCGGGTCCTGGCTGCTGACACAGGCCTTGGAACATGACTGGCCCCTCCTCAGAGCAGCCGCACTCGAAGCCGAGGCAGCAGGAGGCTTGCTTCCCCACCTGCGTACTTGGAGGAAAGAAGGACGCCAGTGCCGCCAGCCTCTCTTCTCCCCAGGACAGGGGCTCGCACAGGAGGAGTGTTTGTCCACGAGTCACCAGGAGAAAGATCCAGGGCTGGTGCTGCAAGGGAAACGACGCAGACTGCCTGTTTTCTTTTGCCCGCTTCCACTCCCCTGTGTCTTGTTCTGCCCCAGACAGAACAAGCCAGTCTCATCTGGGCCCTCCCATACCTTGAAGTGCAAATTCACGGCCTCGCCCCTCCAGC
This sequence comes from Cephalophus harveyi, assembly GCA_006410635.1. Taxonomy (NCBI): domain Eukaryota; kingdom Metazoa; phylum Chordata; class Mammalia; order Artiodactyla; family Bovidae; genus Cephalophus; species Cephalophus harveyi. The sequence continues at coordinate 160,638 of SJYT01066502.1, forward strand.
CTCCTCCCCAGCTTTGGCCTTTCATCAGGAGTTGGTTCCTCCCACCTCTCCCATCACCTCCCCTCCAAGTGTTTCTGAGTCTGCTTGGCCTAGCACGCTTTGGAGATCTGGTTGATGAAAGCGTGTTGGAGCAATGGGATGAAATGTCTACCCACACCAGCAGCTGGCGTTGAGCTGTGATTAATGGGACATTCGAGCCCTCAGTTCCAGGAGACTCTCTGATCGGCGGATAGAGCTACACCATTAAAAAAAAAGGCTTTAATTTGCAGGCCATACTGACTGGGTTAAACATTTTCACAGGGCTCCCCAGCTACATGTTTACTTTTTTTTTTCTGTTCCAATTTAGCACATTAAGAACAATAACAGAGTAACTGAGAACCAGAGAGATGGCTTCTGGGGCTACACTAACTCCCTCCCCCATTTTTCCATTACTGTGAATAAAATGTCATCTTTGAGGCTCTCAGAAGGCTGTTGCTTGTCTAATCCGAGCCCTGCTTGGTCATGACGCTCTTGAAGCCCAGTAAGAGCTTGAATCAATTGCCCTCCCCCGGCACGTCTGTTCTGCACCCCATCTTTCACTGGAGATGAAAGTTAAGATTTTCTGGTAAATGAAGCCTGGGGTGTTTGCCTGACAGTAGGGCCAAGGGGCCATTTCTGCTGGGAAGTGGGAGTGTTGGCTTTGTCATTGCAGAAAGCCTTGCTTTTTGTCAGCCGCCTTTGCCAGCCAGGCGATCGTCAATAAGTTGGTTTGTTGGCTTAATTAGTAGCGGAGGGGTCACTGGGGAACAGCGTTCCACTGTCTCTGTTCCCTTGAGGCTGCCTGCTTCAGGCCAAGAGCCTCCAGGAGAGAGAACTGGAATAAGGTTCTTCTTAAATATTTCATCTGAGCCTTTGGGCAGCACACACAGGCCCGTGCAAGGGGTAACTGAGAGTGCTGTGTGTGTGTTAGTCGCTTAGTTGTGTCTGACTTTTTGGGACCCCATAGATTGTAGCCCACCAGGCTCCTCTGTCCGTGGAATTCTCCAGGCCAAGAGTACAGGAGTGGGTAGCCATTCCCTTCTCCAGGGGATCTTGCTGACCCTGGGACTGAACCTGGGTCTCCTGCGTTGCAGGCAGATTCTTTATCATTTGAGCCACCGTTAAAGCCCGACTGGGAGGGCTGGTGGAGCTTTATTTGACATTCGTGGGCCCCTTCATGGCTTCACAGTGAGAGTCCCAGGGGGAAGGTTGTCTTGCAATACTGGTGAGAAGTTTAATGTTGGGGCAGGGCGTTGTGCAGAGGAAGTGGCCACCAGCTAGGAACACCTCGGTGGCCTCCATCTCTGCCCATGGACTTGGGTGCTGAAAGCCCCCTGGGGAGTTCCCAGCCCCACCTGCCCCAGACAAGCTTCTGCTCCCCAGAAGCCTCAGTTCTTTGTCTCTAAGATGCAGATGATGGAGATGGCCTTGCCTCCTCCCAGCCTGGTTGAGCATGACCCCTACCTGCAGAGCCCAGAATCTGCCACGTGCCCTAGAGCTGACCTGTGGGGTTGAGTCTCCTGTGGCTTCTTAAGTCCTCCTTGTCATTCAGTGTGGCTCCCACCTGCCATCTTCCTAGCAGACTGCCTTGGCCCTGTGTGGGAATGAAGGATTCCTCTTCAGAGGCTGAACTTCCTCTTGCTCCCCCGCCCGCCACCTCTTTGTGTCACTTATTATGCCCCATCTGTATGCCACAAGAAGCCATGAGAACAGGCCCTGCATCCCCAGCCAGTTGGAGGACCAAGGGGACTGGAGTATTCTGGGCACACCCCGTGCACCTGGCCTGACCCCAGGCCCCAAGGACACGCAGAGGGTGAGGGGGGCCTGCACTCCTGGGCTGAGGCTTACAGGGAGCGAGCGCCGGCTAGTGGACACGTGGGCACAAGCATTTGCACAGTTAGGTTTGCTCCCTGTTTGTCGGGTGCAGGGTGTGATGAGGCTCACAGGGCTCGTAGATGAGTTTCCAGATTCTTCCAGGGAATGCTGCAGCGCCTTCTCCAACTCCATTGCCTTTCTTGGGAGGAGGGGAGTGTTCGTCCATATGGTGAGAGGCTTCCTCATCTCAGAGAGGGACACAGGGTTCTTCGACCGGGGACCTCCAGACGCAGGGATCCTAGACGATCAGACCCCAAAGGGGCCCAGAGTGGTCCCTCTACCGCCCAACCCTCCCTGAAATACACTCCGCCCTTTTAAAACTTGTGGTAAAACACAGACACAGCATAGACGTGGCCATCTTAGCCATTTCTAAGCATGCAGTTCAGTCGTGTTCAGTACAATCACACTGTTATGCAACCAGTCATCTCCACTCTTTTCATCTAAGTTCAGCTTGTGCTCTTAGGGGATTTCTGTAGCCATAAATCCCCCCAACCTTGGATTTTTACCTGGCATCCCAGGGGCACTTTGACATCCTTGTAATTGCCTTGAACTTGCTATGGCAGTTCAGTTCAGCCCAGTCGCTCAGTTGTGTCCAACTCTTTGCAACCCCATGGGCTGTAGCACGCCAGGCCTCCCTGTCCATCACCAACTCCTAGAGTTTACTCGTGTCCATTGAGTCGGTGATGCCATCTAACCATCTCATCCTCTATCGTCCCCTTCTCCTCCTGCCTTCAATCTTTCCCAGCATCAGGGTCTTGTCAAAGGAGTCAGCTCTTTGCATGAGGTGGCCAAAGGATTGGAGTTTCAGCTTCAGCACCAGCCCTTCGAATGAATATTCAGGACTGATTTTCTTTAGGACGGTCTGGTTGGATCTCCTTACAGTCCAGGGGACTCTCAAGAGTCTTTTCCAACACCACAGTTCAAAAGCATCAGTTCTTCAGCACTCAGCTTTCTTTGTAGTCCAACTCTCACATCCATACATGACTACTGGAAAAACCATAGCCTTGACTAGATGGACCTTTGTTGGCAAAGCTTTTTAATATGCTGTCTAGGTTGGTCATAATTTTCTTCCAAGGAGCAAACGTCTTTTAATTTGATGGCTGCAATCACCATCTGCAGTGGTTTTGGAGCCCAGGAAAATAAAGTCAGCCATTGTTTCCACTATTTCCCCATCTATTTGCCATGAAGTGATGAGACCAGATGCCATGATCTTAGTTTTCTTAATATTGAGCTATAAGCCAACTTCTTCCTCTTCTCGCTCCTCTTCCTTCTTCTCTCCTCTTTCACCTTCATCAAGAGGCTCTTTAGTTCCTCTTCACTTTCTGCCATAAGGGTGGTGTCATCTGCATATCTGAGGTTATTGATATTGCTCCTGGCAATCTTGATTCCAGCTTGTGCTTCATCCCGCCCAGCGTTTCTCATGAGGTACTCTGCATATAAGTTAAATAACCGGGGTGACAATATACAGCCTTGACATACTCCTTTCCCGATTTGGATCCAGTCTGTTGTTCCATGTCCAGTTCCAACTGTTGCTTCCTGAGCTGCATACATATTTCTCAAGAGGCAGGTCAGGTGGTCTGGTATTCCCATCTCTTGAAGAATTTTCCACAGTTAGTTGTGATCCACACAGTCGAAAGCTTTGGCATAGTCAATAAAGCAGAAATAGATGTTTTTCTGGAACTCTCTTGCCTTTTTGATGATCCAGCGGATGTTGGCAAACATCTGGAAGTTCACGGTTCATGTACGGCTGAAGCCTGGCTTAGAGAATTTTGAGCACTACTTTGCTAGCATGTGAGTAGAGTGCAATTGTGTGATAGTTTGAGCATTCTTTGGCATTGCCTTTCTTTAGGATTGAAATGAAAACTGACCTTTCCCAGACCTGTGGCCACTGCTGAGATTTCCAAATTTTCTGGCATATTGAGTGCAGCACTTTCACAGCATCATCTTTCAGGATTTGACATAGCTCAACTGGAATTCCATCACCTCCATTAGCTTTGTTCGTAGTGATGCTTCCTAAGGCCCACTTGACAGGGCTTGGAGAATTTTGAGCATTACTTTACTAGCATGTGAGATGAGTGCAATTGTGCAGTAGTTTGAGCATTCTTTGGCATTGCCTTTCTTTGGGATTGGAATGAAAACTGACCTTTTCCAGTTCTGTGGCCACTGTTGACTTTTCCAAATTTGCTGGCATATTGAGTGGAGCACTTTCACAGCATCATCTTTCAGGATTTGAAATAGCTCAACTGGAATTCCATCACCTCCACTAGCTTTGTTCGTAGTGATGCTTTCTAAGGCCCTCTTGACTTCACATTCCAGGATGTCTGGCTCTAGGTGAGTGATCACACCATTGTGCTTATCTGAGTTGTGAAGCTCTTTTTTGTACAGTTCTTCTGTGTATTCTTGCCACCTCTTTTTAATATCTTCTGCTTCTGTTAGGTCCATACCATTTCTGTCCTTTATTGTGGTCATCTTGCATGAAATCCTCCCTTGATATCTTCTTGAAGAGATCTCTAGTCTTTCCCATTCTGTTGTTTTCTTCTATTTCTTTGCATTGATTGCTGAGGAAGGCTCTTATCTCTCCTTGCTATTCTTTGGAACCCTGCATTCAGATGTTTATATCTTTCTTTTTCTCCTTTGCTTTCGCTTCTCTTCTTTTCACAACTATTTGTAAGGCAAGGTGCTTAGCATAGTATTTTGCTCATAAGTACACAATTTTAGTTTTTGTCATTAAGCTGTTCTTGTTGTTATTGTTGTGTTAGCCACTTCAGGTCAGTTCAGTTCAGTCGCTCAGTTGACACAACTGACACAACTTTGTGACCCCATGAATCGCAGCACACCAGGCCTCCCTGTCCATCACCATCTCCCGGAATTCACTCAGACTCACGTTCATTGAGTCCGTGATGCCATCCAGCCATCTCATCCTCTGTCATCCCCTTCTCCTCCTGCCCCCAATCCTTCCCAGCATCAGAGTCTTTTCCAGTGAGTCAACTCTTCGCATGAGGTGGCCAAAGTACTGGAGTTTCAGCTTTAGCATCATTTCTTCCAAAGAAATCCCAGGGCTGATCTCCTTCAGAATGGACTGGTTGGATCTCCTTACAGTCCAAGGGACTCTCAAGAGTCTTCTCCAACACCACAGTTCAAAAGCATCAATTCTTCAGCGCTCAGCCTTCTTCACAGTCCGACTCTCACATCCATACATGACCACAGGAAAAACCATAGCCTTGACTAGACGGACCTTAGTCGGCAAAGTAATGTCTCTGCTTTTCAATATGCTTTCTAGGTTGGTCATAACTTTTCTTCCAAGGAGTAAGCGTCTTAGTTATGTCCAAGTCTGTGATCCCATATACTGTATGTAGCCTACCAGGCTCTGCTGTCCATGGAGTTCTCCAGGCAAGAATACTGGAGTGGGTTGCCATTCCCTTCTCCAGGGAATCTTCCTAAACCCAGGATCGAACCCGAGTCTCTTAGTCACTCAGTCCTGTCCTACTTTTTGCGACCCCTCAGACTATAGCCAACCAGACTCCTCTGTCCATGGAGTTTTCTAGGCAAGAATACTGGAGTGGGTTGCCATTACCTTCTCCAGGGGATCTTCCTAAACCCAGGGATCGAACCCAGGTCTCCTGCATTGCAGGCAGATTCTTCATCACCTGAGCCACCAGGGAAGCCCATTATTATTATTATCTGGCAATAACTACAATTCTTCATAGCCCTGATATATTTTTTTTATTATCAAATCTACTTTATTTTTTTTAGTTTAATAGTAATTTTTATTTTATTATTTTTTTACTGATATATTTTTTAATTTGTTGAATTTTAAGCAATATTTAGTAAATAATAATTCAAATATTAATGAGATCAATATCAGCAGTATGTCAACAATTTACACATTTTTTTTTTCTTTATACACACCACCTAATAAAATGGCATCCAAGTTAGACCCACTTTAGTAGCGTTTCCAAGATAGACCAACTTGAATCAAACCCTGGCTCTCCCACCCCTAGCTGTATGACCCTCAGCAACTTGTTTTATGATTTCTACATCTTCAACAGTGACAGAATGGTGACTAACTTGGTTGGATCATTGCACAGAATAATGAGATACTGTGTAAAATGTGTACCTGCTCATAGCTGAGAGGAGAGAATTCTTCTCATGGGAGAAGAATTCAAAGGAGGAATTATATACAGTGTGGTTTGTACCAGTGAAGCAGTTGAGAAAATTATAATGGCTGTCTTTCCTGGTATCAAAAAAAAAAAAATCAGAACTGGTTAATAGGAAGCTCTGGATTAGCAATAAAACTGTTATCTGCTTTTTTCTAGGAAGTTTCTCTGTCCTTGGAAATTCACTTGAAGCAAGTCAGAACTTCACATTTTTTACAAAATCAGGCATTACTCTAAAACTTCAGAAAAATGAGTCATGAATACACAGAATCAGAAAGCTAAGGCTTTGGTTAGGTATTCAGGAAAGTTGTTCTTCTGGAACAACTCCTGATCTAGTATTTTTACAATGTAAAAACATTGAGATATTCCCTATTATGTTACTGTGAGTCTTTGAAATAAAAAATTAGAAAATTTTTCATATTTTAGACTACATATTAAACAGTATACATAACGGTATCATGACAAGAGAATCTAAGTAAAATAAGACTACATAGAGTAACATAAATTTAAAATTTTATTTTTAATTTCTCCTTTCAGTTGCTATAAGCAGCTTCAAACCATCATTCTATGATAGAAAGTTGAAGTGATTAGAAGATTCATATTTGTCACTCTCCACAGAGGCTTCATTGTCCCACAGATCACTTCAAGGGATGCAGCCTGGCTCCACAGTGAAGGACTTGGCAGCAGAGAGGAGCTGGACTTCAGCCCACACTCACCTGGTCAAGCCACTCAGGAGCCCATGAGACTGCAGAGATGTAGTCAGATGGTACCTGGGAGCTGGTACCAGGGCACATCTCCTAAGGGGCGAGATCTCTTTTCAAAACGAAATATTTGGAAAGAATTATGTCTTAACTCACCATGTGCTCATTTCTTAATTATCAGTTCATAACCAAGTAGAGATTAGTAAAAAGCCACTGGAAAATACAAATGGCCTTCACAGTGGAGTATTCCCTGAACAGAAACTGGAGAACGAGGCAAGCCAGATGACAAGTTAGAGTCAAAGATACCAAAGGAAGACTGGGGAGTGGCAGAGAGGGTCAATGACAAACGGCCTTCTCCACATTTTGCACACGGTATAAAACTTATGAAATTAAAGTCACGTTGATTTACACTTGCAAAATAGAAGTTGCTAAGAATTAAAGAGAAAGTCTTGCAGAATTATGACACATTCTTTTAACGAGAAATTGTAAGCAATTTTACAAAACCATTAGTATACAAACCTAAAAACATTGAAAATTCAGGTTAAATGTTACTTCTAAAATAACATTTCCTCTTTAAGAATACTTGTAAAACTCTTTATTTTTATATTCTTCTGTATTGAGGAACTGTCAAAAAACCCTTGCTTATATGCCTAGTTGCCTCATTATAGGAAAAAGCACTTGAAATGTGATTTTATACAGTAAAGCAATCTATTCCCATGAAGAAAGCTCTGTCTTTCAACAACTTCTGGCCACCCAAGAACATCTCAGCATCTGTGACTCTGAGAAAAGATTAGTAATATGTATTTATCAAAGTAAATCTCAATTTTCTTTAAGTAATTTTCCCTTTCATGGATGTAAACTGACTCTAAAGATGAAAAAGGGACTCTAACTTCTTATTTCAAAACGTATGGTCAACTCATTAAATTTCTACATATCAAGTTAAGATCAAGAAAGTGAATGTTAGTAGGTTAGTTAACTATCAACAATGTTGATTTGGCTCCAGTTTACAGACCCTGGTTTTCAAACAGGTCGTATCACATAAGAATGTTAACTGTGAAGGTGAAAACAAATCCCTATTCTCGGCTTTCTGCTTTTATTCTTCCTTTATATTTTTATTCTTTGTTGGCCTTCCTTTATTCTTATTCTTTCTTTACCCCAGGTTGACCCCTGTCGGTCCCTTGGTCTGATTTCTTGATTTAGTGTCTCCCATCTCCTCTTTCTTCGCTCCTTTTCAAGTCCCTTGGCTTTTTTGTCTAAAGCTCCCCTCTTTGAAGCCATCCTCTGCCTCTCCAACCCTGCCTTTGTCACGAGTGCTCCCCGGCTCACCTCCCATTCTGTCACTGCATTCTCTCCTTACCTCCTCACCCTGGCCCTCAAGGCCTGCCAACGGCGGGGATCTGCTGGAGAAACACATCACCCAAAGACAGAGCCTCACCTTAACTTCATCTTGACTATCAAAAAATAATAATAATTCAAGTGTGAGTAGAGGTAACTAACCTTGGAGTGTTAGTAACTTCACGGAACAAGCTTCTGAAAACCGAATCAGTGTCATGTCTGTTATAGAACTTTTATAACATGTCAGGGATTTACCACTGATGAATAAATCTTCACAGGGGAGTGGGACTCCATTTACCACATTGTGTATGTTGCTGTGTTAGTCACTTCAGTTGTGTCCAACTCTTTTGCGACTCCGTGAACTATAGCCTGCCAGGCTCCTCTGTCCATGGGGTTCTCCAGGCAAGAATACTGGAGTCTGGAGTGGGTCGCCACACCCTTCTCCAATTTACCACATTATACTATTTAAACTGAGATTAAAATCCTTGGGGGCTATGTTTAAAGAGAGGAAAAACAAAAACATCTTAATAATACAGTATAATTAAAAGATGAAAAGTTGAAATAATTACCAGAACTGAGTTATAATGAATTACCCTGGACTCTAGCTAGATGGCGCTAGAGCACGTGCATAGCTAGTCAGTACATTACAGTTACCAAATGGAAAGTACTAGTCTAATAGATGTTTCATATTTTTTAGGATATAAGACTCTGTTAGGAATTAAAGCAAATATTATCACTAGGATTTTTAAGACTCTAACTCTTCTGAGAGCGATATTTTGCATCTTTGAAAGGAAAGAGACATCTATTAATAGGTATTACATATATTATTTGACCCTGAAATAGGACCATCAATATTCACAATCAGGATTTTCATCATTTTGAAATCTTTTTTTAAGCCTTTGTCATCAATAGCATCAACATGTTCCATGTATTTGTGAAATTCCTCAGTAGAAATAACAGCTTTAAAAATCCCAAGGATCTTTGGGACTTATAACCTGATCACAACTGGCAGGCACCTAGCTGATTTCTCCAGAAAAATTTCCCTCCTTTCGAATTATACAATTTCAAATGTGGCAAATACAAACACATAGGTTACCTCCTTTCCATTGCACCCACTTACCTAAGTAGTAACTATGCCTTGGATAACGTTTTGTAACATATTATTATTGTTTTAATTATTGATTTAAATTTAATTGTTTACACCTTTTCAGGTGCTTTAAAGCTTGAAGATTGGCCACATTCATCAGCAGGCCCACTGAAGAAGAGATTACCCCATGCTACTCTCACCTCAGCTCATCTACTAATACATTAATTTTAAAAAATGAGTCACAGGCAAACTACTAAACAAAAGAAATTAACAGATTTAGTTATATTTAGAATTAGTATTTAACAATTTTAATTTTGCATATTCTTTTTCAAAGAAAAATATTCTATTTTCATGTTTTCAGAAAAGTTTGTAAATTCTCACCTATAGAATGTGACTTTTTTTTTCATCACTGCCTCCAATATCTACTTGCAGAAACGAGGCAAGAATAATAGAATTATCACTTGTATTCAGTTTTTTAACATCTCTAGCCTATAATTTGGAAAAGGAAATGGCAACCTACTCCAGTATTCTTACCTGGAGAATTCCATGGACAGAAAAGCCTGGTGGGCTGCAGTCCATGGGGTTACAGAGAGTCAGATGACTGAGTGACTAACACAGCCTATAATTTATCTACATAGTAACTATTGTATGAATAAATACATAATCAAAACTCATGCAGCATATATGACTACTTCAGGTATATAAGGGAAAAACAGTAAGATTAAAATGTGTATCATTTGTAGTGCAGACTTTCCAACTTTGTTTATTAGAACCCTACAGAATCCCCAGAAGTGCCATTTAAAATAAATGTCATAGTTAAGTTGCTATCTTATCTTAATCTTCTTGATTTATTTTGAAAGCTTCAAATAGATATCCCACATTGAAAGGGAAGAGACTAAAACAATTTTTTTCTGGACCTTTTTATGAGAATTCCCTACAAACAGATACTGAAACTCTGTTCATCCCAAGCACCTAAGATTCCTGTGCTTTACAGCAGGCCTGATGGGCCAGATGCACCCCACTCTGGTCCTGAGCATCCTCACTCGTTCATTTGGCACTTATTGGGCACTAACTCTGAGCCAGGTGCTGTGCTCACAAGGAGAATTCAAAATGAACCATGAGCAGTCCTCCAAGATGTCTCAAAATTCACATTTTAAAGTAGTTAGGCACTTTAAGTTAGATACCCAAACAGATAAATAGAACACAGTGAGACAAGTGCCATGCTGTCTGAATAAGGACAAAAAGAGTTCAAGATAGGCTTCTTGGAGGAGGCTACACCTAACACAATCCTTAAGCAAAGACTAGGCATTAACCAGGTGAAAAATTCAGCTTCAGCAAAACTTCATTTACCCTTAGGAGTCCTCAGAAGAGAATGGAAAAGACCATAGGAAAACAGAAGTATGAAAAGAAAATAGCTCTGTAATAAATTCCACTCATTCCATACACTAAATCACTTTAAAATTCCAGAAGAGCAATCCCAGGCCTTGAATACAATCTGCCTAACAGATGGATACTCTTTCCACTGATTCCCCATCTATTTCCCATGAAGTGATGGAACCAGATGCCATGATCTTAGTTTTCTGAATGTTGAGCTTTAAGCCAACTTTTTCACTCTCCTCTTTCACTTTCATCAAGAGGCTTTTGAGTTCCTCTTCACTTTCTGCCATAAGGGTGGTGTCATCTGCATATCTGAGGTTATTGATATTTCTCCCAGCAATCTTGATTCCAGCTTGTGCTTCTTCCAGCCCAGTGTTTCTCATGATGTACTCTGCATATAAGTTAAATAAGCAGGATGACAATATACAGCCTTGACGTACTCCTTTTCCTATTTGGAACAAGTCTGTTGTTCCATGTCCAATTCTAACTATTGCTTCCTGACCTGCATATAGGTTTCTCAAGAGGCANTCTTGATATTTCTCCCAGCAATCTTGACTCCAGCTTGTGCTTCTTTCACCCCAGTGTTTCCCATGATGTACTCTGTATAGAAGTTAAATAAGCAGGGTGACAATATACAGCCTTGACATACTCCTTTTCCTATTTGGAACCAGTCTTTTGTTCCATGTCCAGTTCTAACTCTTGCTTCCTGACCTGCATATAGGTTTCTCAAGAGGCAGGTCAGGTGGTGTGGTATTTCCATCTCCAACCTAGACAGCATATTAAAAAGCAGAGACATCACTTTGTCAACAAAGTTACGTCTAGTCAAAGCTGTGGTTTTTCCAGTGGTAATGTATGGATGTGAAAATTGAACCATAAAGAAAGATGAGCACAGGGGAATTGAAGCTTTTGAACTGTGGTATTGGAGAAGACTCTTGAGAGTCCCTTGGACTGCATGGAGTTCCAACCAGTCCATCCTAAAGGAGATCCGTCTTGGGTGTTCATTGGAGGGACTGATGTTGAACCTGAAAGTCCAATACTTTGGCCACCTGATGCAAAGAGCTGACTCATTTGAAAAGACCTTGATGCTGTGAAAGATTGATGGGAGGAGGAGAAGGGGATGACAGAAGGTGAGAGGTTGGATGGCATCGCCGACTTAATGGACATGGTTTTGGGTGGACTTGGGAGATGGTGATGGACAGGGAGGCCTGGCATGCTGTGGTTCATGGGGTCACAAAGAGTCAGACATGACTGAGCGACTGAACTCAACTGAAGTGATGATCATACGTATACACATATATTACAAATGTGTGAAAGAGGAAAGCGAAAAAGTTGGCTTAAAGCTCAACATTCAGAAAACGATGATCATGGTATCCGGTCTCATCACTTCATGGGATATAGATGGGGAAACAGTGGAAACAGTGTCAGACTATTTTGGGGGGCTCCAAAATCACTGAAGATGGTGACTGCAGCCATGAAATTAAAAGATGCTTACTCCTTGGAGAAAAAGTTATGACCAACCTAGATAGTATATTCAAAAGCAGAGACATTACTTTGAAGACTAAGGTCCATCTAGTCAAGGCTATGGTTTTTCCTGTGGTCATGTATGGATGTGAGAGTTGGACTGTGAAGAAGGCTGAGCACTGAAGAATTGATGCTTTTGAACTGTGGTGTTGGAGAAGACTCTTGAGAGTCCCTTGGACTGCAAGGAGATCCAACCAGTCCATTCTGAAGGAGATCAGCCCTGGGATTTCTTTGGAGGGAATCATGATAAAGCTGAAACTCCAGTACTTTGGCCATCTCATGCGAAGAGTTGACTCATTGGAAAAGACTTTGATGCTGGGAGGGATTGGGGGAAGGAGGAGAAGGGAACAACCGAGGATGAGATGGCTGGATGGCATCACGGACTCGATGGATGTGAGTCTGAGTGAACTCCAGGAGATGGTGATGGACAGGGAGGCCTGGCGTGCTGCGATTCATGGGGTCGCAAAGAGTCAGACACGACTGAGTGACTGAACTGAACTGAATTGATATACATACATACATAATTATATGTATATATTATTTCTATCCTGTTGTCATATTATGTGTTATATATATATATATATATATATATAAACACACAAACACACAAATTTTAAGTATATTACTTATATATTACATATTAATATATGTACTTTTTACAAAATGGTCATCTTTTCCTTTTCTTAATATCTTAACCTCTTTCTTCTCACTGTTGGGAAAACTACTCAAGATTGTATCCTAAAGTACTGATTGCATATTTCACGTGTTTTACCTTATTTCTCTATCTCATACATTTGTTATAACTCTGTTTTTGTCATTTCTACTTGCTTTACAATATAAGATTTATTGAAATTTGTTTAAAAAATGTAATGCTTCCTAAAACCATTTACCCCTTCATGGATTATAGCCTTGCTATGTTGAAGGGGTTGCATAACTCTATGAAGATATGAGCTATGCTGTGAAGGAACACACAAGATAGATGGGTCATAGTGAAGAGTTTTGACAAAACCTGGTCCACTGGAGGAAGAAATTATAACCCACTGTGGTAGTTTGCGAGGAGAATCTCATGTGAAAATGCAAAAATATATGATACCAAAGATGAATTCCCAAGGTCAGAAGGTATCCAATATCCTACTTGAGTGCAACATGAAAAGTGACAGAAGGATCTCAGTTATTTCCAAGGAAAATAATACAACATCACAATATTTCGAGTCTATGAACCAACCACTGATGCCAAAGAAGCTAAAGTTGACTGGCTGTGTGAAAATCTACAACAACTTCTAGAAATAACATCAAAATAAAAAATGTCATTTTAATCATCAGTCAGTTCAGTTCAGTTGCTGAGTTGTATCTGACTCCTTGCGACCCCATGGACTGCAGCATGCCAGGCTTTCTTGTCCATCATCAGCTCCCAGAACATATTCAAACTCATGTCCATCAAGTCAGTGATGTCATGCAACTGTGTCATCCTCTGTTGTCCCCTTCTCTTCCTACCTTCGATCTTTTTCAGCATAAGGGTCTTTACCAATGAGTCAGTTCTTCACATCAGGTCACCTAAGTATTGGAGCTTCAGCTTCAGCATCAGTCCTTCCAACAAATAATCAGGACTGATTTCCTTTAGGATTGACTGCTTTCCTTTAGTATTGACTGCTTTCATCTCCTTACAGTCCAAGGGACTCTCAAGAGTCTTCTCCAACACCACAATTCAAAAGAATCAATTCTTGACAGCTCAGCTTCTTTATGGTTCAGCTCTCACATACACAATTATTATAGGAAAAATCATAGTTTTGACTAGACATAACTTTGTTGGCAAATAATGTCTCTGCTTTTTTATATCCTGTATAGGTTGGTCATAGCTTTTCTTCCAAGGAGCAAGCTTCTTTTAATTTAATGGCTGCAATCACCATCTGCAGTGATTTTGGAGACCAAGAAAATAAAGTCTCTCACTGTTTCCATTGTTTCCCTATCTATTTGCCTTTCGTGATGGAACTGGATACTATGATCCTTGTCTTTTGAACGTTGCATTTTAAGCTAGCTTTTTCACTTTCCTCTTTCACTTTCATCAAGAGGCTCTGTTCAGTTCCTCTTTGCTTTCTGCTATAAGGGTGGTGTCATTTGCATATATGAGGTTATTGTTATTTCTCCTGGCATTCTTTCTTCAAGCTTATGTTTCATCAAGCCCTGCATTTCACATAATGTACTCTGCATATAAACTAAATAAGCTGGGTGACGATATACAGCCTTGATGTACTCCTTTCCCAATTTGTAACCAGTCCAGTGTTCCATGTGCAGTTCTAACTGCTGCTTCTTGACCTGCATACAGATTTCTCAGGAGGTAGGTAAGGTAGTCTGGTATTCCCATCTCTTTAAGAATTTTCCAATTTTTTCTGTTCCATGCAGTGAGAGGCCTTGGTGTAGCCAATAAAGCAGTACATGTTTTTCTGGAACTCTCTTGCTTTTTCTATGATCCAACAGATTTTGGCAATTTGATCTCTGGTTTCTTGCTTTTTCTAAATCCAGATTGAACATCTGGAAGTTCTTGGTTCATGTATTGTTGAAACCTGGCTTGGATAATTTTGAGCATTTCTTTGCTAGCATCTGAGATAAGTGCAAATGTGCAGTAGTTTCAACATTCTTTGGCATTGCTTTTCTTAGGATTGGAATGTAAACTGACCTTTTCAGTCTTGTGGCCACTGCTGAGTTTTCCAAATTTTCTGGCATAATGAGTGCAGCACTTTCATAGCATCATCTTTTAGGGATTTGTAATAGCTCAACTGGAATTCTATCACCTCTACTAGCTTTGTTCATAGTGATGCTTCCTAAAGCCCACTTGACTTCGCATTCCAGGACGTATGACTCTAGGTGAGAAAACATTGGTCATAGCACATATCCTTTTTCATCAACCTCAGGTATGACTTTACACATGGACATCACCATATGGTTAATTGTGAAGACTCTTAATGTTCTTAGAAGCCAAAAACAGAGAAACTCTATACAGTCAGCAAAGACAAGACCTGAAGCTGACTGTGGCTCAGATTAAGAGACTGTTATTTCAAAATTCATGCTTAAATTGAAGAAAGCATGGAAAACCTCCTGGCCATGTGGGTATGACCTAAATCAAATATGATTACACAGTGGAAGTGATTAATAGATTCAAGGGATTAGATCTGTCAGACAGAATGCCTGATGAACTATAGCTGGAAGTTCATAACATGGTACAAGAAGCAAAGATTTAAACCATCCTGAAGAAAAAGAAATACAAGAGGGCAAGGTCGTTGTCTGAGGAATCTTTACAAATAGCTGGAGAAAGAAGAAAGGCAACATGCAAGGGAGAAAGGGATTAAAGATGTTGTCAACAGAATTCAGAAGTTTAGAAAATATCAAGGGGAGATAAGGTTTTCTTTAAATGAACAATGTAAAGAAATAGAGGAAAACAATAGGATGGGAAAGACTAGAGATCTCTTCAAGGATATTGGAGAGATCAAGGAAATATTTCATATAAGGATGGGCACCATAAAGGACAGAAACAGTAAGGACCTAACAGAAGCAGATGATATTAAGAAGAGGTGACAAAAATACACAGAAGAACTCTACAAAAAAGATCTAATGACTCAGATAACCATGATGGTGTGGTCACTTATGTGTAGCTGGAGTGTGAAGTCAAGTGGACCTTAGGAAACACTATTATGAACAAAGCTAGCAGAGGTGGAGGAATACAAACAGAGCTTTTTAAAATCCGAAAATATGATGCTATTAATGTGCTTCATTCAATAAGCCAGCACATCTGGAAAACTCAGCAGTCACCACAGGACTGGAAAAGTTCAGTTTTCATTCCAATCCCAAAGAAGGCCAATGTCAAATAATGTTCAAACTACCATACAATTACCCTCATTTTCCATGCTATTAAGGTTATGCACAAAATCCTGCAGGCTAGGCTTTAGAAGTACATGAACCGAGAACTTCCAAATGTACAAGCCAGGTTTAGAAAAGGCAGAGGAACCAGAGTTCAAATTGTCAACATTCATTGGATCATGGAGAAAGCACCAGAATTCCAGAAAAACATCTACTTCTGTTTCATTGACTATGCTTTTTGATTGTGTGGATCACAACAAACTGTGGAAAATTCTTAAAGAGATGGGAGTACCAGACCCCCTTACTTGTCTCCTAAGAAACCTGGGTGTGGTTCAAGAAGCAACAGTTAGACCCAAACATGGAACAATTGACTGGTTCAAAATTGAAAGAGGAGTATGTTAATTTGTATATCATCAATCTGCTTATTTAATTTATACACAAAATACATCACATGAAATGCCAGCTGAATGCATTACAAACTGAATTCAAGACTGCTGGGAGAAATATCAACAACTTCAGTTATGCAGTTGATACCACTCTAATGGCATAAAGTAAAGGGGAGTTAAAGAGCCTCTTGATGAGAGTGAACATGGAGACTGAAAGAGCTGGCTGGAAACTCAACATTCAAAAAACTAAGATTATGACATCCAGACCCATTACTTCATGGAAAATAGAAGGGGAAAAAATGGAAGAAGTGACAGATTTTATTTTCTGAGCTCCAAACTTACTGGGGACAGGGACAGCAGTCATGAAATTAAAAGATGCCTGCTCCTTGGAACGAAAGCTATGACACAGTTTATAAAAAGCAAAGAACATCACTTTTCTGACAATGGTCCTTATGGTCAAAACTATGGTTTTTCCAGTAGTCATGTGTGGATGTGAGATGTGGGCCATAAAAGAAGGCTGAGCACCAAAGTATTAATGCTTTCAAATTGTGTTGCTGGAGAAGATTCTTGAGAGTCCCTCTAAGAGATTTCCCTTACAAAGAGATCGGGAAGAAAAAAAAAAAGAATCCTAAAGGCAATCAACCCTGAATATTCATTGGAAAGACTGATGTTTAATCTGAAACTCCAATACTTTGACCCTTTTATATGAAGAACCAACTCATATTAAAAGACTCTGATGCTGGGAAATGCTGAAGAGAAAATGAAAAGGGGAAAAGCAGAGGATTAGTTGGTTAGACAGCATCACTGATGCAAGGGCCATGAATCTGAGCAAATTCTAGGAGACAGTGGAGGACAGAGTAGTGTGGCTTGCCACAGTCCATGGGGTCAAAAGAGTCAGACTAAACGAGAACACCACCAAGCAAAAATCACAAAGCTGAAAAATATAGTAATTTAACTAAAAAACAAACAAACACATACAATAGAGGTATTCAGTAGACATAACTTTGGCAGAAGAAAAGATCAGAAAATTGAAGACAAGGTAGTGAAACCCATCTATTAAGAACGACTAAAACAATAAGAAAGAGTGAAAACAGAAAACAGCTTAACAGACTTATAAGACAGGATAGAAAAATAAAAATTGCACTATTGCATTCCTAGAAGAAGGACAAATAGAAAGAAAGGTATGAAAAGCTTGTTGGAATAAATAATGGCTGGGCATTCCCTAACATTGGAAAAACAAACAAACAAAAAACAGGTATGTAGATCTGGAAGCCCAGAGAATTCAAAGTAAGAACTCAGTGAGACCCCAGCAAATTAAGAGAGGGAAAAAAAAAAAGTTACATAAAAAGGAACATTTATTACTATCAGCAGGGCTTCCAAGGTGGGACTGGTGGTAAAGAACCCACCTGCCAGTGCAGGAGACTTAGGAGACACAGGTTCAGTTCTTGGATTGGGAAGATCCCCTGCAGGAGGAAGTAGCAACTCACTCCAGTATTCTTGCCTGGGAAATCCCACAGATACGATTGTGACTGGCTACAGTCCATAGAGTCAGACATGACTGAAGCAACTTAGCATGAATATAGCTATTGACAGATTTTTGAGCAGAAATTTTGAAGGCCTGAAATAAATGACATAGCATATTTAAAAATCTGGAAAAAAAATCCTGACATCTAAGAATACTGGACTCAGCAAAATTATCATTCAGAACTGAAGGAAAGTTTTCCATTCAAGCACAAGCTGAATGAGTTCATCACCACTAGATGTGCCTTACAAAATATGTTAATTGGATTTCTTCAAGCTGCAACAAAAAGATTCTAATTAGTATCAGAAAAATATATGCGAGAAATATGGGAAAGTATCAATCTCACTGGTAAAGGCAAATATACAGATAAGTGTAGAATACTCTAATATAATGATGGTGGGTCAAATAGTTACATTTCTAAAAATATGAAAGTTAAGAAAAAAGTTACAAATAATTTTAAAAATAATATTCCTAAAGAATTTGTTAATAAATACACAAGGTAAAATGTGACAGCATAAACAAAAAAAAAAATGTGAGAGAAAAAATATAGGGATTCATTAGGCATTTGAAGTTATCAACTGAAAGTAAACTATCATAAACACGTTTTGTGTAAACCTTGTGATAATCAGACAGTGAAAATATGAGCAAATACACACAAAAAAATCCCCAGAAAGAAGTTCAACCACACCACTAAAAGTATCAAATCACAAAGGAAGAGAAAAAAAGAGAAAGAAAAAATATGATTACAAAACATCCAGAAAATAATGAACAAATGGCATCAACAAAACCATACCTATAAATACAAAACATGAGAGGAAATTAAACAGAAAGTAAAAAGAAAAAAAAAACAGAATGATTAATGAAACAGATATTTTTGATAACATTAGCAAAATTAACCAAAAAATCACCTAGGCTTACTAAGAAAAAAAGAAAGCAGACTCAAACAAAATAGGAAAGGAAAGAGGAGTCATTAGAACTGATAGCACATAAATAAAAGGACCATAAAATGCTAATATAAACAACTGAGGTGAGGTGAGGTGAAGTCACTCAGTCGTGTCCGACTCTTTGTGACCCCATGGACTGTAACCTACTAGGCTTCTCCGTCCATGGGATTCTCCAGGCAAGAATACTGGAGTGGATTGCCATTTCCTTCTCCAGAGGATCTTCCCGACCCAGGGATCGAACCCAGGTCTCCCGCATTGGAGGCAGACGCTTTAACCTCTAAGCCACCAGGGAAGCCCTAATATAAACAACTATATGCCAACAAATTGGACAAATGGGAAGAACCAGACAAATTCATAGAAACATACAATCCATCAAGTAAGAATCAAGAAGAAATAAAAAAATTATGAACAGACTAGTTACTACTAAGAAAACTGAATCAGTAATAAAATAACTCCCAACAAAAAGGAGACCAGGACTAGATAACTTTGCTTATAAATTCCATCAAACATCTGAAAAACAGTTTGAGGAATCAGGTTCCCTGACTTCAGACTATACTATATAGCAACAAGTAATCAATATAGTTTGGTAGTGGCACAAAAACAGAAATATACATCAACAGTACATGATAGAAGTCCAGAGATAAATTCATGCACCTATGATCAACTATTTTCTAACAAAGAAGGCATGAATATATATGAACAGAATATAAATGGCAAGCAAATAAAAATGACTCTTCAATAAGTGGTGCTGTGAAAATTGGACAGCTACATGTAAAAGGATGAAATTACAACACCCTCTGACATATTACACAAAATAAACTCAAAATGGATTAAAGTTAAATATATGTCTGAATACTCTAAAACTCTTAGAGAAAAACAAAGACAGAATACTCTCTGATAGAAACTGCAGCAAGATACTGTCTGATCCATTTCTTAGAGTAATGAAAATAAAAATAAACACAGGACCAAATTAAGCTTAAAAATGTTTGCACAGCAAAGGAAACTATAAACAAAATAAAAAGACAACCTTCAGATCGGGAGCAAATATTTGCAAACAAAGTGACTGAGAAGGAACTAATCTCCAAAAATGTATAAAACGTTCATTCAGCTCAATATCAAGAGAGCAAACAACCCAATAAAAAATTGGGCAGAAGATCTAAACAGACATTTCTCCAAAGAAGATATACACATGGTCAAAAATAAATAAATAAATAAATAAAAGATATTCACCATCACTGATTATTACAGAAGTACACATCAAAAGTACAACAAGGTATCACCTAACACCAGTCAAAATGGCCATCATCAAAAAATGCACAAACAATAAATATTGGAGAGGGTATGGAGAAAAGAGAATCCTCATACATTGATGGTGGGGATATAAATTGATGCAACCATTATGCATAACAGTATGAAGGTTCCTGAAAAAATTAAATATAGACCTAACGTGATGCTGCTGCTGCTAAATCACTTCTGTGTGACCCCATAGACGGAAGCCCACCAGGCTCCCCCTGGTGGGATTCTCCTCCAGGGATTCTCCAGGCAAGAACACTGGAGTGGGTTGTCATTTCCTTCTCCAATGCATGAAAGCAAAAAGTGAAAGTGAAGTCGCTCGGTCGTGTCTGACTCTTGGCAACCTAACGTATGACCCACAAATTCCACTCCTGGGCATATATATGGAGAAAATAAATTCAATAAAATACAAATAGCCAAGATGTTAACAGAAGCACTATTTGCAATAGCAAAGATAGGAAGGCAAATTAAATGTCCATCAACATAGGAGTGGATAAAGAAAATGTGGTACATAAATACAATGGAATATTGCTTTGCAATAAAAAATGAAATGATGCCATTTGCAGCAACATGGATGGACCTAGAGACTGTCAAAGTGAGTAATGTAAGCCAGTCAGAGAATGAAAAATGTCATATGATACCTTTTTTGAAAAATCTATAAAGATGGGACAAATAAACTTATTAACAAAATAAAAAGAGTCACAGAAGTAGGAGACAAACTTATGATTACCAAAGGGGAAGAGGGATAAGGGACGGACTGGGAGACTGGGATTGACATATACACACTGCTGCTGCTAAGTCACTTCAGCCATGTCCGACTCTGTGCGACCCCATAGATGACAGCCCACCAGGCTCCCCCCCCTGGGATTCTCCAGGCAAGAACACTGGAGTGGGTTGCCATGTCCTTCTCCAATGCATGAAAGTGAAAATTGAAAGTGAAGTCACTCAGTCGTGTCTGACTCTTAGCGACTCCATGGACTGCAGCCTACCAGGCTCCTCTATCCATGGGATTTTCCTGGCAAGAGGACTGGAGTGGAGTGCCACTGCCTTCTCCATACACACTACTGTATAGAAAATAAATAAATAATAATAGTTATTAGTTATAATATAATACAATATAATATATATTATATATATAATGTACTATATAATATAATATAACTAATAATATATCACACAAGCTTCCCTTGTAGCTCAGTCGGTAAAGAATTTGTCTGCAGTGCAGGAGACCCGGGTTCGATCCCTGGGTTGGGAAGATCCCCTAGAGAAGGAAATAGCAACCCACTCCAGTATCCTTGCCTGGAAAATCTCATGGACAGAGGAACCTGGTGGATTGCAGTCCATGGGGTCGCAAAGAGTCAGGCATGACTGAGCGACTAACACACACACACATAACACACACACAATAATATATCACACAGGGAACTATGCTCAGTCCTCTCTAATGGCCTATATGAGAAAAGAATCTAAAAGAAAAAGAGTGGTTTTATATATATATATAAACAAGGGGAGAACAGAGGATGAATTGGTTGTTTGGCATCACTGACTCAATGGACATGAATTTGAGCA
The DNA here is from genome assembly GCA_006410635.1 of Cephalophus harveyi. Lineage (NCBI taxonomy): Eukaryota > Metazoa > Chordata > Mammalia > Artiodactyla > Bovidae > Cephalophus > Cephalophus harveyi. The sequence goes on from SJYT01066502.1 coordinate 182,275, forward strand.
AGCTCCGGGAGATGGTGAAGGACAAGGAAGCCTGGACCCCATGCAGTCCATGGGGTCGCAAAGAATCGGACATGACTTAGTGACTGAACAACAACAATCTCTGATGAACACAGATGCAAAAGTCTTAAGTAAGTATGAACAAACTGAATTCAACTATAGATTAAAAGGATCATACAGCACATCAAGTGAGATTTGTTACAGGGATTCAAAGAAGGTTTAACAGTACAAATCAATGAAATATGCCACATTAACAAAATAAAGGATAAAAATCATATGATGGAGGAAAAGTTCTTGATGAAATTCATCATCTACTTGTGATAAAAACTTTCAACAACCTGGTCAAAAAGAGAAATTATCGCAATATGATAAGGGTTACATATAAAATAGCCACAGCTAACTTTATATTCAATGGTGAAAAGCAGAAAGCTTTACCTCTAAGGTCAATAACAAGACAAAAATGCCCACTCTTGCCAATTGTGTTCAATATACCACTGGAAATCCTACTCAGAACAATTAAGTAAGGAAAGGAAACAAAGGCATTTGAATTGAAAAGGAACAAATAAAACTGTTTCTATTTGGAGATGATATTATACTACAAAGATAAGACCTTAAAACTCCTCTCAAAACTGTTAGAACTAAGAAATGAATACTGTAAAACTGCAGAATACAAAATCAACATTTAAAAAAATCATTTTTATACATTAATAATGAAATAGCAGAAAGAACAATTTAAGAAATAGATTCTATTTATTCAACAAATTTAACCAAGGATGTGAAAGATCTGTACACTAAAGATATATGACATTAAAATTGTCACATTTTCATGTCAATTGATATAAACTGAAAACACAAATAAATCAAAACATATTGTTTGTTCATAAACTGGTAAAATTAATATTATTAAAATCTCCATAATATCCAGAGCAAACTGCACTTTCAATACAATCCCTATCAAAATTTAAATGAAATTGTATAAACAATTCTAAAATTTGTATAGAGCCACAAAAAAATCTCAAATAGTCAAAGTAATCTTGAGAAAGAAGAAAAAAACTGAAAGCATCAAACCTCCTGATTTCAAACAGTACTACAATGCTACAGTAATCAAAACAGTATGCCATTGGCATAAACATAGACATATATCCCAATGAAACAGAATAGAGAGCCCAAAAATAAACCGATGCATGTATGGTCAGTTAATTTATCTCAAAGAACCCAGGAATATATAGTGAGGGATGTCAGTCTCTTTAATAAATGGTGTATGGCAATTTGCACACCGACATGCAAACAATGAAATTAGACCATTATCTTATACCATGCACAAAAATCCACTCAAAATAAATTAGATACTTGAAAATACGACCTAAAGCGTAAAATGCCTAGAAAGAATAAAACATTAAAAAAAAAAAAAAAACAGAACTCCATGGCATAGGCTTTTCAATGATATATTTGATACCATAAGCAAAGGCAGCAAAGGCAAAAATAAACAAGTGAGACTATATCAAACTAAAGCAAAGAAATCCATCAACAATTTGATAAGGAAACATAGACTAGGAAAAAACATTTGCAAATTATTTATCTTATATAGGACTAACATCCAAAACACATAAAAAGTGTACACAAATCAATAACAACAAAATCCAATTAAAATATAGGTAGAAAATCTGGAGAGACATTTTTCCAAAGAAGACATACAAATAGGAAACAGCTTATACATGAAAAGGAGATCAATATTATTAATCATAAGGGAAATGAAAATTAAAATCACAATGAGATATCACCTCACACCTGATACAATGGCTATTATCTAAAAGATGAGAGATGGCAAGTGTGAGTAAGGATGTGAAGAAAAGAAAACTCTTGTGCACTGTTAATGGAAATATAAATTAGGATAGCCACTCTGTAAAAAATTATGGAGTTTCCTAAAAAAATTAAAAATAGAGCTACCATGTAATTCAGGAAGCCCACTTCTGAGTATATATCTAAGGAAAAAAATCACAATCTTGAAGAGATACCTGCACTCCCACATGTTCACTGCAGCATTAAATTTACAATAGCCAAGATAGGCAAAAAACCTATGTATCAGTCAATAGATAGATGGATTAAAAATATGATATATCTGTATCTATAACTATACATATATAATAGAATTTTATTAATTTAAAAAGAAGGAAATCTTGCCATTTTTAATAATATAGATGAACCTCTAGGGCATTACGATATGTGAAGTAAGCAATACTTACTGAGAAAGAGACAAATACTGTATGATCACCCTTATATGGAGAATCTGAACTCATAGGAAATGTATTTGTTATTGTCAGAGTTGGGAGTGGTGGGAGGAAGAAATGGATGAAGGCAGCCAAAATGTACAAATTTCTAGCCATAAGATAAGTCTTGGAAATGTAATGTACAGCATGTGGGCTATTGCTACCAATACTGTGTTGCATATTTGAAAGTGGATCTTAAGAATTTTCATCACCAAAAAAAAAAAAAAAGTACCTAATGAGGTGATAAAAGGTTAACTGAACTTATTGTACTTTATTTCACAGTATATACACATATGAGATCATCATGTTGTACAGCTTAAACTAATATAAATTTGTGTCATTTATACCTCAGTAACGGATCCTTTGACTGTGTGGATCACAACAAACTGTGGAAAATTCTGAAAGACATGGGAATACCAGACCACCTGACCTGCCTCTTGAGAAACCTATATGCAGGTCAGGAAGCAACAGTTAGAACTGGACATGGAACAACAGACTGGTTCCAAATAGGAAAAGGAGTGCATCAAGGCTGTATATTGTCACCCTGCTTATTTAACTTATACGCAGAGTACATCATGAAAAACGCTGGGCTGGAAGAAGCACAAGCTGGAATCAAGATTGCTGGGAGAAATATCAATAGCCTCAGATATGCAGATGACACCATCCTTATGGTAGAAAGTGAAGAGGAACTAAAAAGTCTCTTGATGAAAGTGAAAGAGGGGAGTGAAAAAGTTGGCTTAAAGCTCAACATTCAGAAAACAAAGATCATGGCATCTGGTCCCATCACTTCATGGTAAATAGATGGGGAAACAGTGTCAGACTTTATTTTTGGGGGCTCCATATTCACTGCAAATGGTGACTGCAGCCATGAAATTAAAAGGTGCATACTCCTTGGAAGAAAAGTTATGACCAACCTAGATAGCATATTGAAAAGCAGAGACATTACTTTGCCGACTAAGGTCCGTCTAGTCAAGGCTATGGTTTTTCCAGTGGTCATGTATGGATGTGAGAGTTGGACTGTGAAGAAAGCTGAACACGGAAGAATTGATGCTTTTGAACTGTGGTGTTGGGGAAGACTCTTGAGAGTCCCTTGGACTGCAAAGAGATCCAACCAGTCCATTCTGAAGGAGATCAGCCCTGGGATTTCTTTGGAAGGAATGATGCTAAAGCTGAAACTCCAGTACTTTGGCCACCTCATGCAGAGTTGACTCATTGGAAAAGACTCTGATGCTGGGATGGATTGGGGGCAGGAGGAGAAGGGGACGACAGAGAATGAGATGGCTGGATGGCATCACTGACAGGATGGACGTGGGTCTGAGTGAACTCTAGGAGTTGGTGATGGACAGGGAGGCCTGGCATGCTGCGATTCATGGGGTTGCAAAGAGTCGGACACGACTGAGTGACTGAACTGAACTGAATGGAGAAGTCAATGGCACCCCACTCCAGTACTCTTGCCTGGAAAATCCCATGGATGGAGGAGCCTGGTAGGCTACAGTCCATGGGGTCACTACAAGTTGGACATGACTAAGCGACTTCACTTTCACTTTTCACTTTCATGCATTGGAGAAGGAAATGGCAGCCCACTCCAGTGTTCTTGCCCGGAGAATCCCAGGGATGGGGTAGCCTGGCGGGCTGCCGTCTATGGAGTCTCACAGAGTTGGACATGACTGAAGTGACTTAGCAGCAGCATACCTCAGTAAGGCAGGAAAAAATATAAATCATATATTAAAGCTAGTGATTAGCACACTTTAATTTTGTACTTTGTGTTTCCAGATCAGTATTTTTCCCTTAAACTAATTTGTCTTTTTTAAATGTGTTTCAATGGTACACATCAAAGATCTGAATGAGATCTATAAACTCTAAAGTAACAGATCATTATTAAAAAAAAAAAAATAGTGCACTGAAACACATTAACTGCCTTTGTGGATACTGTTATACATAATATCTTGTTAGACTATATTTGATTGATACTGATAAACATTGTATTAAGGAAGAGTTCTATTTCAAACCTTAAACCTTAATGACTGAAATTTCTTTCCTCCTTGTCCTGATTAAAGACCAGAAAAATTATGCTGCTTGATTTTATTGAGGAAAATATTTCCTACTGAGCCAATGTAAAACATCCGATGATTTCTAGAAATGTATTCATGAAAGCAAAATGGATCAATTTGCCAAAAATTAAATGAAGCAACACACAATCTAACCATCCAGGCAGAATGATATTTTGCCTATCTAAATGCCTCCTGACATTTTCATTGGTTAAGGAATTACTCTCACTTCATGACTTAGATTTTCTTAGTGCTTCAGTAAAACAGCTGTTGAGTCTCTTTCCTGAAGTGACTATTTGAAAATCATAAATAAAGAAATACTTGAAAGTACTCTGTATGTTCATTTGTAAATTATTTGGAAGTTTTAGATGAAAAAGGCATGCATTTTATGAACACTTTACACTCCCAAATACTATATGAACTGTTTTTCATCACCACCATGTGAAAAAAAAAAAAAACAATGAAAATATGTCATTTGTAAGAAAAATCAACTAATGCATTAATATGCTCTTTCAAAAAAAAGATACAACTCCTTTCAGTAATTTTCAATCTCATCCATTCCTTTCCCTCAGAAATTTTTACTTGTTTATTACTGTTTCAGTCTAACACTTCTTAAAACCTTAAAATCTGTGTCATTATCCAAACTGGTTTAAATAAATTGACTAATTTACTTTTAACTATAATTTGCTATATCAATTCAACCAGGAAATCTGGCTTCATACTGTTCTCTTCACCATTATATAGGTATAGATACTGCTATTTTTAATCTTGACCTTTAACTCTCTAAAGATCTCCTGGAAAATCTTTAACCAAGCAATGATAAATTGATTAGATTGACTATGGTAAGAGAGAATATCAAGTTGATATAATTTAGGAATCTCCCAGAAAGGGGAATTTGGATTTTAAGACCTGGTCAGAGTGATTTTTTTTAATTTAAATTTACTTATTTTAATTGGAGGCTAATTACTTTACAATATTGTATTGGTTTTGCCATACATCAACATGAAACTGCCACGGGTGTACACGTGTTCCCAATCCTGAACTCCGCTCCCACACCCTTCCCCATACTACCCCTTTGGGTCATCCCAGTGCACCAGCCCCAAGCATCTTGTATCCTGCACTGAACCTAGACTGGCAATTCATTTCGTATATGATGTTATACATGTTTCAATGCCATTCTCCCATATCATCCCACCCTCTCCTTCTCCCACAGAGTCCAAAAGTCTGTTCTATATATCTGTGTCTCTTCTGCTGTCTCGCATACAGGGTTATCATTACCATCTTTCTAAATTCCATATATATATGCTTTAATCTACTGCATTGGTGTTTTTCTTTCTGGCTTGGTTCACTCTGTATAATCGGCTCCAGTTTCATCCACCTCATTAGAACTGATTCAAATGTATTCTTTTTAATGCCTGAGTAATACTCCATTGTGTATATGTACCACCATTTTCTTATCCATTCGTCTGATGATGGACATCTAGGTTGCTTCCACGTCCTGGCTATTATAAACAGTGCTGCAATGAACATTGGGGTACACGTATCTCTTTCAATTCTGGTTTCCTCAGTGTGTATGTCCAGCAGTGGGATTGCTGAGTCATAAGGGAGTTCTGTTTGCAGTTTTTTAAGAAATCTCCACACTGTTCTCCATAGTGGCTCTACTAGTTTGCATTTCCACCAACAGTGTAAGAGGGTTACCTTTTCTCCACACTCTCTCCAGCATTTATTACTTGTAGACTTTTGGATCGCAGCCATTCTGACTGGAGTAAAAAGGTATGTCATTGTGGCTTTGATTTACATTTCTTTGATAATGAGTGATGTTGAGCATCTTTTCATGTGTTTGTTAGCCATCTGTATGTCTTTTTTGGAGAAATGTCTATTTAGTTCTTTGGCCCATTTTTTGATCGGGTCATTTATTTTTCTGGAATTGAGCTGCAGGAGTTGCTTATATATTTTTGAGATTAGTTGTTTGTCAGTTGCTTCATTTGCTATTATTTTCTCCCATTCCGAAGGCTGTCTTTTCACCTTGCTTATAGTTTCCTTTGCTGTGCAGAAGCTTTTAATTCTAATTAGGTCCCATTTGTTTATTTTTACTTTTATTTCCAATATTCTGGGAGGTGGGTCATAGAAGATCCTGCTGTGATTTATGTTGGAGACTATTTTGCCTATGTTCTCCTCTAAGAGTTTTATAGTTTCTGGTCTTACATTTAGATCTTTAATCCATTTTGAGTTTATTTTTGTGTATGGTGTTAGAAAGTGTTTTAGTTTCGTTCTTTAAAGGAAGTCTTACACAGTAAGAAACTGGGTTGGAGTTAACAGAATTTACCAGTTTGTATTATATACATTTTGATTGAGAGATGAGGGTCTGGAAGCTAGTTTTGATAAGAACTTTGCTATTATTGATGAATAATCTATTATAGTTTGTTCTTAATTTTATCTTCCTAGAAAAATTACCTAAGTTGCCTATTTTCAGTATTATCTAATAATGGAACAGGAAAGTGTTTTAGGTTCTCACCAATACTGCTACAGTAAATATAGTTTTTGCATAGCTCTTTATATATGTGAACAAGATTTCTCTAAGATCGATCTCTAATTTTCCTAGTGAAAATTCTGTGGCTTTAGGTATTTGCATTTTTTTCTATTAAGAGATACTGTCAAGTTGTGTTCCAAAAAAGCTAAAGTTAATTATTTTCAGCAAAGACATAGGATACTCAATTTACATACCCACATTAACACTATATCTGATAAAACTATCAATTTTACCAACCTGGTAAGAGAAAAATGCTGATTTGCTTGACATGTGAATGATAATTTCTCTGATTCTTTCCTGCATTTTCCTGGAAAAGTTGAGCATCTTTCTTATGGTGCTCATTTATTTGTTGTCTTCTGTGATATATTTGTTCATATCCTTTATCTTTTTTTCCTATTAATTTCTAGTACCATCACATAAAAATGGATTTCTTACTCATGTATCTAAGAGATGGTTCTACTAAAGGCTCCTGTTGAGTTTAGGCTTATTCCACCTGTGCCAGTCTGGGGCTTTGATTGAGTGACAGCAGTTACTTAAAATAATTTCTTTTCATGAAGAAATAGAAGCTTTCACCAGAGAGGTGAGTGGAAATACGGGGTTTCCTTAAGGGTTAGTATACATTAACTTCTATTCATATTCTACTGCCCTAACCAAATCACACTGCCCAGCCCCAAATCAATAGGATAGCAAAGTGTACTCTCTTTATGGATGTCAAGGGGAGAAGGGATTAAATATTTGTGAATAGAAATCTAATCTACTCAATTCTAGGAAAAATTCACTCTAGCTTGAGCCCTCCCAGGAGATAGTCATGATGCAGAATTTATTGAGAATCATTGCTATACATGTATTAGTACCTGCTCAACAATCATAATGTATGTTCCACTAATTATATTGTATATACTGTTGTATTTAAGATGATCCATGTTTATAAAATTACTAATAAATATTTTAACAGATAATCTGGTGATTCCTCACAACCCAGAGGGCAAAACCAAGAAAATGGTTTCCAAAAAAATATAGTAACCTCCAATGAGCCTTGTTATAGCTCTTTAATACGTTTATGTCATAGACAATCTCATTGATCTACCATCTTAGCATAGAAAATCTCTGATTTGGTATCTTTTAAAACAGTCTTTCAGCTATTATTTGGTAAAATACTGAAGCAGGTGCTCATGCCATCATTTCTTCCTCAGTTTTCCCTAGAATATATATTCTGTGATTAACTGTTTTAGTTTGAAGAACATTCTTCTTCTTCACACAACTCAAGGGATGTGGCCATTACCAAGTGAAGTGGGATATAAAAATCCAGTTATCTGGTCAATTCAGAAAATATTCTCAATGCTGAGATTCCTACTTGACAAACTAAAATCACTGCATTCTGTATAATTAAAGCTTATTTGATATAATTATTTTTACACCTCCCTTTTTTTTATCATGTGCTTTAGTAAATGTTCTCATGGATTAGTTGCAATGTGCTATAGGGATTTTATAAACAGTGTATTTTTTTTCAATGTAGATCAAATTATCTGGAGTTTGGAGACTCTCTTTTTTCTAGAACAGATAATTTGGGTTCTATTTTATGATTTTGACTGAAATTAGAAAGCTAAAGATAATAAATGAGAAAGTTGGATGGTTGAACAATTCTAAATTAGAAATAACTGAGGAGAAGGCAATGGCATCCCACTCCAGTACTCTTGCCTGGAAAATCCCATGGACGGAGGAGCCTGGGAGGCTGCAGTCAATGGGGTCGCTAAGAGTCAGATACCACTGAGAGACTTCACTTTCACTCTTCACTTTCATGCATTGGAGAAGGAAATGGCAACCCACTCCAGTGTTCTTGCCTGGAGAATCCCAGGGACGGGGGAGCCTGATGGGCTGCCATCTATGGGATCACACAGAGTCAGACACAACTGAAGTGACTTAGCAGCAGCAGCAGCAGAGGTACTTGAATAATTTATAGAGTTAGCTCTTCCAATGAATTTGTTCTTGCCCACAAAAACTAAGAAATATGACTAATTAAAAAACAAGATGAAATTAGTGGCAAAACAATGATCACAACAAGCCTGCAATACCCAAGCCATCCTTATTGACAATGATTCATCCAAAAATCTTTCTAAATTTCTTAGTATTTAAATATATATTATGACTGCCATAAATACCTTAGTCTAAAGTCATTCAGTAAGAAGGTAAGTAAAGAGTCAGAACTTTGATTTACCTAAGTATCTTTCAGAATATTCACTGAGTAGCCCTACCAATGCCAACCAAAGATAATAAATTAGCTTGCTGTCTAATACATTTCAAAAAGGAGATGTGATACATATTTTAATGGAACGTCCACATGTTGTTTTTTATAAATAGGCAAAAATCTCAGTTTCAAATTCACACTTTATATATATCAAAATTAAAAGGACGTAAGTGAGATTTTAACATATTTGAACAAATTTGGAGGTCTCAAGCTGCAATCTTGTTTTAAAACTTCTTTGTAAGAATGAAACTGCTATTGAAAATGATAATTATATTTCTCAAATGGCAATATAATTCCAAGCATTAAAAAAATTCAACACATTTCCCACTC
>SJYT01066513.1:0-12452 GCA_006410635.1 Cephalophus harveyi
CCCTCCACCCATCCAACTCTCCCTTGTCCAGCTGTCTGCTGGTCCACTCGTCCCTCACCTGTCTACCTGTCCCCCAGTTCGCCATTTCCCCGCTCCTGTCCCCCAGCTCCCCGGCCTTCTTGTGCAGACCAGGGTCAAATGGGATGAATTGACACTAAGGTGGGCAGGCAGCAAATGGGAGGAAATCATCCTGGTCACTGGGTGCCCTGAGCTTGTTGCTATGACACAGAGGATGTGTCCTTTAGGAGGCCATGCACAGCCGCTGGGGCCTCAGGGCGGAGGCCGCCGTGGACCCCGCACAGGGCCCACCGAGGCCTCTGGTGACTGGCACTGCTGGACGCCCCTAAGCCTTGCAGGATGCCTGCTCCGGTGTTCTGGGCGGGTACTCAGGGTGGAACTGCCGGGCCCTCACAGAAGCAGTTAGTCACAGAGGGCTGAGCCCGGCACCAGCCTTTCTGCCTGGGGGTGGTCCACGGTGGGACCTGAGAACCTGCATTTCTGGCGCTGCTGCCACCTGTCCCTGGGCCACTGCTGAGAACGGAGGCTGTGACGGCAGGTAGAGGGCAGAGCGTGACGCCGGCACCCGCTGGATTCGGACGTTTCCAGGGCTCACGTTAGAAAAAGGCAGGACAGGTGGAATTCATTGTAATAATGTCATTTGTTTAACCCTTGTATCCAGAGTTCCCCGTTCTGGTGTGTAATCAGTATAGCGGCCGGTGGGGAGACATTTGGCATTGATTTTCCAGTCGCCTCGCCTACGATGCGGGGGTCTGCGCCTGGAGCCTGCGTGGCGCCAGCGCCGTCCCCGCGCGGGGGCCTGCTTAGCGCGGCAGGGCCAGGTGCCGGGGGGCGCGGGCCGGCCCTGCAGACGGAGGCGGCTTGCTGGGTCAGCACTCTCCGCTTTGTCCTAAGGACGTTTTCTCGGTCCTTTCCAAAGGAAGCTTCGAAGCCCATCACCACGACCCAGCTTTCCTTGTCGATTCCGGAATCGCCCGCCGAGCCGGTGGTTCACTTCTCCAATGCATGAAAGCGAAGTCGCTCAGCTGAGTCCGACTCTTAGCGACCCCATGGACTGCAGCCCACCAGGCTCCTCCGTCCGTGGGATTTTACATGCTATGTTGTATCTGTGTGTGTGTGTAGGTGTGTGTGTTTACACTTGTATGTGCATGTCTGCAGTGTGTACATTTGCTTGTACCCTATGGGTACCAGGCAGTGTACATCATCTCCTCACCTGTCTCTTATACACATCTCGCCGCGGGGCTCGCGAGCGGGGCTCCACGTCGGGGAGGAGCAGCGCCAGCGACTCGGGGCGCTCTCGGGGCGCGGCGTCGGGGACGCCGGGCTGGAGCTCGGCCTGCAGCAACGACTCGGACTTCGAGTCCGGCCGGGCCGTGCGCCATTTCCGCATCGACCTGCCGCAGGAGCTGCTGGAGTGCGGCGCGCGGGGGCACAGCCTGCTGCGGACCCCGGGCCCCGCGCCCGCCGACCGGGGCGTCATGAGGAGGATGGCGCTGGGCATGGTCCAGTAGGTGGCGGGCCGGGGGCGCCTCGGGGGGAGCCGCGAGCCCCGCTCCCGCGGGAGGGCGGTTCTGCACGCCGAGGGCGGCTCCCAGCGCCTGGCCTCTCTGCCCTCCCACCGGAGACGCACGGGCGGGCGCTCACCCTCAGTCACCCAGGGACACACGCGTGCTCTCGTGCACACCCGCCCGCACACGGCCACTCACCGTGGACGCGAGCGCGCACCACGCCCGGGAGCCTCTCACTGAAGCAGGGCTGCCCTTCCACCAAGTCCCGAACACACAGAAAGTCTTCAGGGCCAGCGCCCCTCGCGGTGAGGGCTCCGAGGTGGCCAAGTTTTTCATAAAAACTGGTTCTCTCTGTGAATATGCAATGGTTAGTGAGAAGGCAATGGCACCCCACTCCAGTACTCTTGCCTGGAAAATCCCATGGACGGAGGAGCCTGGTGGGCTGAGTCCATGGGGTCGCTAAGAGCTGGATACACTGAGCGACTTCGCTTTCACTTTTCACTTTCATGCATTGGAGAAGGAAATGGCAACCCACCCCAGTGTTCTTGCCTGGAGACTCCCAGGGGCGGGAGCCTGGTGGGCTGCCGTCTCTGGGCTCGCAGAGTCGGACACGACTGAAGGGACTCAGCAGCAGCAGCAGTGTTACTTTTTGAATGCATTGCTAAATATTTGAACACATTTCTCAGTCTTAATTTGTAAGACAGCAGACAGGGATGGCTGGAACCCAGGTAAACAAAGCCCTCTGGGGCCTGGAAGGACTGTACAAGTGCGGAGGGCTCGGAGGGCAAGCCGTCTGAGCGCTGCCGCCCTGCACTGACCCAGCCTCCTCTCTCCCTCTGCTCTGCCGCGGTCAGCGGGAAGGGCAGGCCCGCCCTGGGCCTCTCCACACACCCCGCTCTCCAGCCTGACCTGCTCCCTGCCGCCCCCACTCGCTCGGCCCCTGCGGGCGCAACCCTCACCTGTCTGCACGAGGCTGTGTGTGCTGCTCTGTGCCGCTTGTGAGAGATGTGTGTGCCAGTGTGTGTGTGGTCGGTGTGTACATGCGGTGTGCTGTGCATGTGTGCTGCTGCTGCTGCTGCTGAGTCGCTTCAGTCGTGTCCAACTCTGTGCGACCCTGTAGACGGCAGCCCACCAGGCTCCTGTCCCTGGGATTCTCCAGGCAAGAACACTGGAGTGGGTTGCCATTGCCTTCTCCAATGCATGAAAGCGAAGTCGCTCAGCTGAGTCCGACTCTTAGCGACCCCATGGACTGCAGCCCACCAGGCTCCTCCGTCCGTGGGATTTTACATGCTATGTTGTATCTGTGTGTGTGTGTAGGTGTGTGTGTTTACACTTGTATGTGCATGTCTGCAGTGTGTACATTTGCTTGTACCCTATGGGTACCAGGCAGTGTACATCATCTCCTCACGGCCGCCCCAGGAGGAAGACTGGCCCCCACCCCTACCCCCACAGGTGACCTCAGAGAGGCTAAGTGAGGACCGGGGCTGAAGTCAGGCAGGGCCGCAGCTGGACCTGAGCCTGGCCAGGCCGGCCCGCTCGGGGTGGGCTGTCCTGGAGCAGAGAAGGGCTGCAGTCTCGGCAAGGCAAGACCCCGGGGCCGGCGTGCTCTGCGTCAGGCCTCGCCAGCGCCAGCGGCGGGGGCTCCTTCCGGCCCAGGGCATGTCCGGGCTGTGGGCTGCGCGTGCCCCTCCGCCAGCCTGTGACGGTCTCCCTGCTCCTTCCAGACACAGGCGCAGGTGGGCGACCATCACCCTCCTGCTGCAACGCGGCGCCGACCCCAACCTGTGCCGCACACCCATGCAGGTCCTCTTCTTCGCCGTCAAGGCCGGGGACGTGGACGGGGTGAGGCTGCTGCTGGAGAGCCGCGCCAGGACGGACATCCAGTTCCCGCCCGAGGTGGGCCGGCGGCGGGGGCCAGTGGCGGCGGGGGCCGCGGGCCGACCCTGACGGTCACTGTAGCGTCTGCTCTTCCTTCCTGGCGGTGTCGCTTGTCAGTCCCTTAGGCCTCTCCTATTTGGAGGTGCTGACTTTTGAAAAGGCTGCCAGCCTCGCTCGCTCTGGCTCCTTGCTCGCCTTCTGGGCCCCTGAGCCGGGTCGCTTATTTGCTCCTTTTTCTTGGGTGTAAGTGCAGGGGTGCAGGGAAGTGGGATTTCAGATATCAGACCCAGGAGGATTTCACAGGAACTTTTTGGGTTCACGGATTGGTCTCCATCTTTGAAACCTCCTGGAGGAGGGTGGGGACGGTTGGTCTAATAGGAAGCTGGGCCACCAGGGCCTGTGTTCCCATCTGTCACCCTGGCGGATGAAAGCGTCATGAATCAGAGCAGACGGGTGGGGTTGTGCCGTGTGTTTGTGGTCCCCTGTGGGCGGGCCTCTTGTCCCGAATATCCCGGGATGACTTGGGGACCTGAGGCAGGCGGGGGGCAGACGGCCACGCTCTCGCCCTGGACGGGGGCCCCTCAGGCCTTGTTCACACAGAACCCCACCTTCGGGCTGACGGCTGTCGCTCCTCGGGGAGCCAGGGCTGTGCCCTCACCCGCCTGTGTTCCCTCTGCAGCTGGGGGCCCTGACCCCTCTGCACATCGCAGCCGCCCTCCCCGGGGAGGAGGGCGTCAAGATAACAGAGCTGCTGCTCCACGCCATCACCGATGTGGACGCCAGGGCAGCAGACCAGGACGACGTGTACAAACAGGGCAAGGTTGGCATCCGCCCCGTGGAGGGTGGGGTCCTTCTGCAGGCGGTGTGAGGTCCCTAAAGGAGGGTGCCCGACACTCTGTGAGCCTCAGGCTGGCCTGGATCCGGACAGCGTGTGCCTGGACACACCCGCGGTCGTCTGTGTGAGCCAGGGCCTGTCTGGGGCAGAGGGAGGCAGTGTGGCTTGGGCACTGAGTGTGAACACCCCACACACAGGCCTGTGGTGTGGGAGAGGCACGCACACTTGATGAATGTGAGTGAGATCCTGCTTCCTCAGGCAGCTCACAAAGCCCTGGGGTCCTCACCAGGGTAGCTGGGCCCCCGGGAGGGCATTCTGTAGGAAGTTCTGTCTCACTCCACTTGGGGATGCCCCTCTGCCTGGAGATGCGTCTGCCCGGGGCCGCATTCCTTGGCTGGGTTCTCCCGCCCCGCCTCCTCCTAGCCGCCCCTCCGACCCCTGGGCAACCTCTAGGCTGCTGCGATCTGAGAAGGCCAGCCCTGAGCCCTGCGGGCTCTGAGCTCCTGCTGTGCCCGGGGGAGTCGGGCTGTGGGCCTCCTCGGGCAGACACCGAGTCTGCCACAACCTCAGGGAGCCTCATGTCCCCAGACCAGGGTTCAGGGCCCGGTGCCCGCTTCCAACCTGCTCTAACATGTGACGGGGAGGGGAATGGACCCTCAGGGGACAGGGCAGGCTGCCGGGTCAGGGGGTGATGCTGCAGAAGGGCCTAGGGGCCAGAGGTGGGGCTTGGAGCCACAGGGTGGGGGTTCTGGGGTGCAGGGCTGGTGAGGCAGAGCTTGCGTCCTGGCACCTGCAGCAACCCCCCTGCCTCAGCAAGGCCATGCCGAGGCCCCCTCTTCCATGCAGCCCTCCCAGCCTTCCTCCTCCAGGCTGAGCCCCTGGAGCACAGCAGCTCTGCCGTCTCGTCCTCACATCCACTTGAGCCTCAGCCCTCAGCGCCCGAGGGCGTGGGGCCGGGAGGGGAGGGCGGGTTCGAGGAGTCAGGGCGGCTCACAGGGTACCGCTGCAGGCCTGTGGGCTGGGGAGGCGGCGCGGCCCTGGGGGAGCTCTGGATGTGAGCTGCTGCCTGCAGGGTGCTCAGGGCCCGGGCGGCACATGGTGGGTCTCTGCACTCTGGGAGGACGGGCTCGGGGGCCACCTTCAACCCCTCTGTCTGCCCACAGCTGGACCTGCTGCCTTCCAGCCTGAAGCTCAACAACGAAGTGGGCCCGCCCAGGATCTACTACAGCAGGAAGGTCCTCTTCTTCGCCGTCAAGGCCGGGGACGTGGACGGGGTGAGGCTGCTGCTGGAGAGCCGCGCCAGGACGGACATCCAGTTCCCGCCCGAGGTGGGCCGGCGGCGGGGGCCAGCGGCGGCGGGGGCCGCGGGCCGACCCTGACGGTCACTGTAGCGTCTGCTCTTCCTTCCTGGCGGTGTCGCTTGTCAGTCCCTTAGGCCTCTCCTATTTGGAGGTGCTGACTTTTGAAAAGGCTGCCAGCCTCGCTCGCTCTGGCTCCTTGCTCGCCTTCTGGGCCCCTGAGCCGGGTCGCTTATTTGCTCCTTTTTCTTGGGTGTAAGTGCAGGGGTGCAGGGAAGTGGGATTTCAGATATCAGACCCAGGAGGATTTCACAGGAACTTTTTGGGTTCACGGATTGGTCTCCATCTTTGAAACCTCCTGGAGGAGGGTGGGGACGGTTGGTCTAATAGGAAGCTGGGCCACCAGGGCCTGTGTTCCCATCTGTCACCCTGGCGGATGAAAGCGTCATGAATCAGAGCAGACGGGTGGGGTTGTGCCGTGTGTTTGTGGTCCCCTGTGGGCGGGCCTCTTGTCCCGAATATCCCGGGATGACTTGGGGACCTGAGGCAGGCGGGGGGCAGACGGCCACGCTCTCGCCCTGGACGGGGGCCCCTCAGGCCTTGTTCACACAGAACCCCACCTTCGGGCTGACGGCTGTCGCTCCTCGGGGAGCCAGGGCTGTGCCCTCACCCGCCTGTGTTCCCTCTGCAGCTGGGGGCCCTGACCCCTCTGCACATCGCAGCCGCCCTCCCCGGGGAGGAGGGCGTCAAGATAACAGAGCTGCTGCTCCACGCCATCACCGATGTGGACGCCAGGGCAGCAGACCAGGACGACGTGTACAAACAGGGCAAGGTTGGCATCCGCCCCGTGGAGGGTGGGGTCCTTCTGCAGGCGGTGTGAGGTCCCTAAAGGAGGGTGCCCGACACTCTGTGAGCCTCAGGCTGGCCTGGATCCGGACAGCGTGTGCCTGGACACACCCGCGGTCGTCTGTGTGAGCCAGGGCCTGTCTGGGGCAGAGGGAGGCAGTGTGGCTTGGGCACTGAGTGTGAACACCCCACACACAGGCCTGTGGTGTGGGAGAGGCACGCACACTTGATGAATGTGAGTGAGATCCTGCTTCCTCAGGCAGCTCACAAAGCCCTGGGGTCCTCACCAGGGTAGCTGGGCCCCCGGGAGGGCATTCTGTAGGAAGTTCTGTCTCACTCCACTTGGGGATGCCCCTCTGCCTGGAGATGCGTCTGCCCGGGGCCGCATTCCTTGGCTGGGTTCTCCCGCCCCGCCTCCTCCTAGCCGCCCCTCCGACCCCTGGGCAACCTCTAGGCTGCTGCGATCTGAGAAGGCCAGCCCTGAGCCCTGCGGGCTCTGAGCTCCTGCTGTGCCCGGGGGAGTCGGGCTGTGGGCCTCCTCGGGCAGACACCGAGTCTGCCACAACCTCAGGGAGCCTCATGTCCCCAGACCAGGGTTCAGGGCCCGGTGCCCGCTTCCAACCTGCTCTAACATGTGACGGGGAGGGGAATGGACCCTCAGGGGACAGGGCAGGCTGCCGGGTCAGGGGGTGATGCTGCAGAAGGGCCTAGGGGCCAGAGGTGGGGCTTGGAGCCACAGGGTGGGGGTTCTGGGGTGCAGGGCTGGTGAGGCAGAGCTTGCGTCCTGGCACCTGCAGCAACCCCCCTGCCTCAGCAAGGCCATGCCGAGGCCCCCTCTTCCATGCAGCCCTCCCAGCCTTCCTCCTCCAGGCTGAGCCCCTGGAGCACAGCAGCTCTGCCGTCTCGTCCTCACATCCACTTGAGCCTCAGCCCTCAGCGCCCGAGGGCGTGGGGCCGGGAGGGGAGGGCGGGTTCGAGGAGTCAGGGCGGCTCACAGGGTACCGCTGCAGGCCTGTGGGCTGGGGAGGCGGCGCGGCCCTGGGGGAGCTCTGGATGTGAGCTGCTGCCTGCAGGGGGCTCAGGGCCCGGGCGGCACATGGTGGGTCTCTGCACTCTGGGAGGACGGGCTCGGGGGCCACCTTCAACCCCTCTGTCTGCCCACAGCTGGACCTGCTGCCTTCCAGCCTGAAGCTCAACAACGAAGTGGGCCCGCCCAGGATCTACTACAGCAGGTGCACGTCAGTCCCCGACGAGGGGGGCAGGACGGCCCTGCACGTGGCCTGTGAGCGGGAGGACAGCCACAGGGTGAGGCAGCCTTCCGGGTGTGCACGGGCGCCTTGAAGCGTACCCGTGAGCGCCGGTCCGTGAGTGTGTGTGTCTGTGTGCAGGCATGTGTGTGAGCTTGTAGGTCGGTGTGTGTGTCCGTGTGCATGTCTGTACACGTGCACGTGTGGGGCAGTGAGCCCTCAGCCCGGGTGGGCTGAGCCAGGCCTCCCCGTGGCCACTCGAGCAGACCTGGGCGTGTCTGCCCCTGGCTGCCGTGGTCCAGACCAGGGTCCCCCAGCTATAGGCCATCCTCCCTGAGTGGGCCGGGGACTCGGGGGACTGGGTCAGGTCGGCAGTGAGCTGGGACACGCTGTGTTGAGATAGGATAGGAAGCGTCATGGAACTCGTGTGCGTGGACATGTTATTTCAGAGCACGTGTTGGGGACACGCGACCACACGCAGGCCTGTGTACCGGGGGTGGGGGCCTGGGTCACCTCGTGAAGTCACTGTCTTACTGCAGGCGGTGGTCACACACGTCTGTGCTGCCAGCCCATCGGCCCCCGGACGGTGACCCCATCTGGCGCCACTGCCTCCTGTCCACTTTGGGGATCAGCTCGCACGCGGCAGGTGCAGGAACCCTTTGGAGGAAGGGTGTGAGGGGCCTCAGGGGAGCTGGGGAGCCGGCCAGAGAGCCCCGAGTGCATGGTGCGATGAACCTCCGTTTACCTGCCAGTACAATGAGAGAGCAGCAGCGTCACGGGCCTGCAGCAGGTCTTTGTCACTGCCCAGGGTGGGGGTCACACATGCCACCCTGATGGGGGCTGTGAAGGCCTGCGTGGGGGTGGGCCCCCGCACAGTGCTGGCAAGGGACCACCTGCTCCAGAACATCCCTGTCTCACCAACGCATCTCGGGCTGTGTCACTGCCCCCCCAGAGAGGGGCGGCGAGCCCAGGCCGAGGCTGGGGACAGCCAGGTTCCAGGAAGGCGGGCTGCAAGGCCCCTGGTCAGGAAATTGGAGGCCTGGGCTTGGAGCACAGCTCTTTCTAGCTCACACGCCTTTGTCCTTTGTACTGATTTGGGATTTGGAAAAGTTAAGAGGAAACAAAGTCAGGAAGACACCATAGGCCACGTCCTCATCAGATCAAGGACAGATCACCAGTGTAACGTCTAGTGCTAAGACGTGAGGGCTGCAGCCATCCAGCCATCACGCCTGCATTCCAGCAGGGAGAGTGAGAAGAGGGGAAGCTTCCCACGAACCCCTCGGCACACTTCTGTGGGCTCCCCTTGGCCTGGCTAGTTAGGCTGGTGAAGAGGGTGGTCCTGCAGGGTGGCCCAGCTGGCCCCTGAGGTCTGCCTGTCTGCAGAGCAGCAGGGGTTCAGCAGAACGCTCCGTGCTGAGGAGAGTCTGGGTCAACTCCTGCGGGCACATCTCAGAGAGGAGGAGGGGGAAGCTGATAGCTTCCTTGGGGGCGAAGGGCTGAAAGTGCCCTGCGTTCGTTGCCCCTGGTGCGTCCTGGTGCAGGGCTCATCCTCTGCCCCACCTGCCGTGAGCCCGGTCCCGCTGCAGTAGTCTCGATACAGGCCACAGCTCTGTTAGAGTCTGCAACGGCTGCAGTAGAGCGGCCCCGACTCCTCTTTTCTTCCATCAACTTCCTCATCACCGACATCCCCATTTTCCATCTGAAATGATCGACGCTTGGAAAGCCTCTTCTCAGCTTGTGGATCCGCCAACCCCGTTCACTACCCAGCGTTCAGGGCACTTGTGTGTGCCAGGCAGGGCCCTAGTGCGAGGGAGGAGCAGTCAGTGGGTGGGCTGACCGCACGCTGTGTGAGATTCCCCTGGAGGGGAGGCGCCCCTGTAACCCGCCATCCTCCCACCACTCTCCCCCCAGTGTGCCAGGGACGTCGTCCGGCTCCTGCTGGCCCACAGAGCCAACCCCAACTCGCTGTGGAGCGGCCACTCCCCGCTCTCCCTGTCCATCGCCAGCGGCAATGACCTGGTGAGCAAGTCCTACCCCCGGTGTACCTGCGTGTGTCTGTCTCATGCCCCTGCTCCAACGCAGGCTCTGGGATGTGCTGTCCTTGAGGTGCCCCCCAGGGACAGCATGGTGTGATGGCCGGAGGGTCCTCTCCCGCGAGGATGGAGTGCCCCTCAGAGAGAAGGGTGGAGGGAGGAAGTGAGCATGAGGGTGAGGGCTCACCCGGGAGGTGCTGACTCAGTCTCAGAGCGCTGGGAGGGCACCTTGGGTGGTTCCCACCTTCCCTGCTGCCAAGGACCATGTTTGTTCTTCCACCCACCCCCCTGACTAGCCACCCGGTCATCCACTCACCCACTCATCCATCCTCCCAGTCATCCACTCATCCACCCAGCGATCCATCCATCCATCCTCCCAGTCATCCATCCATCTATCCTCCCAGTCATCCACTCACCACCCAGTCATCCATCCACTCATCCACCCAGTCATCCATCCATCCATCCATCCTCCCAATCATCCATCCATCCCTCCTCCCAGTCATCCACTCATCCTCCCAGTCATCCATCATTCCATCCTCCCAGTCATCTACTCATCCTCCCAGTCATCCATCCATCCCTCCCCCCAGTCATCCATCCATCCATCCCTCCTCCCAGTCATCCACTCATCCACCCAGTCATCCATCCACTCATCCACCCAGCGATCCATCCACTCATCCTCCTAGTCATCCATCCATCCACTCTCCCAGTCCTGCACTTTTCCTTCTTTCCATTCATTTATCCACCTCCACAGTCATCCACTCATCCTCCCAGTCATCCATCCATCCATCCTCCCAGTCATCCACTCATCCACCCAGTCATCCATCATTCCATCCTCCCAGTCATCTACTCATCCTCCTAGTCATCCATCCATCCACTCTCCCAGTCCTGCACTTTTCCTTCTTTCCATTCATTTATCCACCTCCACATCCACCTGCCCACCCACCCCTCCACCCCTCCATTCTTCATCATCCATCCCTCCTTCTGTCTTGTAGCTCAGTCTCTCAGTCGAATCTGACTCTTTGCGACCCCATGGACTGCAGCACACCAGGCCTCCCTGTCCATCACCAACTTACAAAGCTTACTCAAACTCATGTCCATTGAGTTGGTGATGCCCTCCAACCATCTCATCCTCTGTTGTCCCCTTGTTCTCCTTCCCTCAATCTTTCCCAGCATCAGGATCTTTTCCAATGAGTCAGCTCTTCGCATCAGGTAGCCAAAGTATTGGAGTTTCAGCTTTAGCATCAGTCCTTCCAATGAATATTCAGGACTGATTTCCTTTAGGATGGACTGGTTGGATCTCCTTGCTGTCCAAGGGACTCTCAAGAGTCTTCTCCACAGTTCAAAAACATCAATTCTTCGGTGCTCGATTTTCTTTATAGTTCAACTCTCACATCCATAGGTGACTACTACTAGGAAAACCGTTACTTTGCGTGGACTTTTGTTGGCAAAGTCATGTCTCTGCTTTTTAATACACAGTATAGGTTTGTCATAGCTTTTCTTCCAAGGAGCAAGTGTCTTTTAATTTCATGGCTGCAGTCACCATCCACAGAGATTTTGGAGCCCAAGAAAATAAAATCTGCCACTGTTTCAATTTTTTTTCCCCATCTATTTGCCACAAAGTGATGGGACCAAATGCCATGATCTTCATTTTTTGAATGTGGAGTTTTAAGCCAGCTCTTTCACTCTCCTCTTTCACCCTCATCAAGGGGCTCTTTAGTCCCTCTTCGCTTTCTGCCATTAGGGTAGTATTGTCTGCGTAATAGTCTATGTACCAGGTGGGCGCCATTCCAGGCAGTAGGTGTTGAATAGAACGGAAGTGTCAAGGATCCTACGTTCTAGTTGGGGCAGAGGGGCCACAGGCTGGTGTGTGACTGTCAGGCAGTGAGTTTATGAGGAAAGTGCTGGTGGGTGAGGGGAGGAGAATGACGGGGCTCCTCCAGCGCGGTGGCGGGAGGGCCTCTCTGGTGAGATGGCACGTCGGGAGGCCTGAGGCAGCCACTGGTGGTGAGGGGCTGGGGCTCCCGTGCCCCTTCTGCCCGGCCCCTCCGCCTCCTGCCTCAGCTCCTGCACCGAGTCATCTGCTCAGCGGGTCACGTGGGCACCTGCTCTGTGACCAGCCCTGGAGTGGGAGGCGGGCGGCCTGGAGGAGCACCTCCGCCCACGTGCAGAAGCTCCCGGAGGGCCGAGTCGGTGCCTCGCACGTCTGGAGCACCTGCTCCGACTCCGGGCTCCCCAGGGGCCCCTGGGCTAGCGGCCAGGGACGCAGCAGGGAGCAAGGGAGCCCCGTCCTCTGCACGTGCTCAGGCGATCACGGTGACCAGCTGCCCCGGGTAGAAGCAGGCCAGTCCCAGGGACATGGGCCAGCAGGACGTGCGCCTGACCCTGTGGGGTGAGGCCCGGCAGGATCCAGCTGCGTCCCCGGGTGGAAAGCAGAGAGGCGCCGGGACCACTTCTGAGCAACTGGATGTTGTTCTGAGGCAGCGCTGGACCTGGGCTGCCCTGGGCAGTGGGAGTCCTCGCTAGGGGGCTGCCGTGTGCCCGCCCCAGCCTCGCCATCTGAGCGAGGCCCCTGGGGGTGGGGAGCAGGGAAGCCGCCCGTGTGGCCTGGCTCACCTGGCTTGTTGGGAGGGGGCGTGGCGGGTGCTGACAGGCCCGTCTGCGTCCAGATTGTGAAGGAGCTGCTGTCCTGCGGAGCTGACCCCAACATGCTGCTGACCAAAGGCCTGGGCAGCGCCCTGTGCGTCGCCTGTGACATCACCTACGAGAGCCAGAGGAGCCTGGAGGGCAGG
>SJYT01066513.1:16357-51009 GCA_006410635.1 Cephalophus harveyi
GTTATTCATCACAGGATGGTTTGTAGAAGAAAAGAGTAGAAACAACCTAAATGCCCGTCAATACAGAATTTGGCTAAATGAACTCACTGGAATTTTAAAAATGAGGAAGCTCCTTATGTACTGTTGTGGAAAGATCTACAAGATAGATATACCATTAGCAAGAAAAGCAAGAAACATGAGGGATAGGATGTTACCAAATTGTAAAAAAGAGGAGAAAAAATAAGGAATATTTGAGATATATCCTTACTTATGCATAATACATATTTGTACAGGTGTATAAAGTAATTATAATGGAGAGGGACACTGAGTAGCTGAGGGATGGAGGTGGGAATGAGACCTCTTACTGACTATTCTTAGTAATAATCTTAAATGCCATGAACATATGACTGATACAAAATTAAATTCAAAAATAAAATGAACTCAACTAGTACTTGGTATAAAAATAAACAGGCAAACAAGTGAGCTTTCTTTGAGTTTTCTCTCCACTTACTTCTATCTCCTTTTGAGGGCTTCCCAGGTAGCTCAGTGGTAAAATCCACTTGCCAATCCAGGAGAAACAAGAGATGTGAGTTCGATCCCTGGGTTGGGAAGATTCAGATGTGTATAAGAGACAGCATCATAACCCCCCCCCACGCTCACCAGCCCACCCACAGCCACCCACGTCCATTCACCCTCACACCAGCGCGTGGCCGCCGACCACCTCGTAGCTGCCGACCACCTCGTAGCTGCGTGCCCACACACGACCTCCCCATCCGTCGGGTCAGAGGCTGTAAAGGTACCGTGGCCTGAGTTCAGCAGGGTGGGAGATGCTTAGTCAACAAGCAGCTGTTTGCTCAGTTCAGGAGGCTGGAGACCGAACTCCGGGAGCCGGGAGCTGGTGTGGCCGGTTCTGGGGAGGGCCGCTTCCTGGCTCCTCGATGCTGTCTGCCTGTCCTGTTCTTAATGGGGGGCAGAGCGTGCACTTCCTCTTTTTACAGGGTACTAATTCCACCAGAGGGCTCTGCCCCCATCACCCCGAAGCCCCCATCCAAGTCCTGTGGCACTGGGGTTAGGCTTTCAGCAAATTAATCTTGGAAGGATACAGGTGTGTCCATAACACCCCTCCCCGGCCCTGACTCAAACACGAGCCTCTCCTACCCTCTCACCTACACACCACCCAGCACACAAACAACGACAGTCAGCCCCAGAGAGGGGCAGTGACGATGGGGAATGAACAGGTCCCCAGTGAAAAGTGGGCACCACTGAGCGCATCCACGTGGGTGTAATGGAGAGAGGGGGGCAGGAAATGTGGAGGAAGATACCGTAATGAAAACATCCAAAACCTGCTGAAATCGTCAACCTGTATATCCAGAGAGCTTAGTGAACTCCCAATAGGATAAACACAGAAACCCACAAACAGACACACGATAGTTAAATACTGAGAACCGAATGATTTGCCACAACGGGACCCCAGTGAAGTCAGCAGTTGGCCCCTCATCAGAAGCCACGGATGCCAGGAGGCAGTGGTATGGCATAGTCAAGCGCTCAAGGCGGTAAGCTTCGGCTGAGAATGCTAGATCCAGCACAGCTGGATGGAGGCGTTCCTGAAGACAGAACCCTTGAGGACTTGTCCCTCGTTGCCCTGCTTTACAGGAAGTACCAAAGCACGTGACTCCAGATGGAAATCAAGTCATCGTGTGAATAAAGAGCACTGGCAGAGCTAACTGTAAAAATAAAAAATAAATGCATGTTTTCTTAACAGATTTAAAAGGAAATTTGCATGATTTATATATAAGCATTTTATAGAAAAATTACTATAAGCATATATATATGGTTATATCATCACTGCTGATGGTGACTGCAGCCATGAAATTAGAAGACAGCTACCCACTCCAGTATTCTGGCCTGGAGAATTCCATGGACTGTATGGGCCATGGAGTCGCAAAGAGTCGGACACAACTGAATGACTTTCACTTTCACTTACAAGGAAATAACAAAAGTATAGTTTAAAATAATTGAAAAAATTAAACATTACATTTAAAAGTATTCACTTAATGCAAAAAAAGTAAATAAAGGAGGAGTAGAAGGACAAAAATACGAGATGCATAGAAAACAAAATGTAAAGCAGCAAATGTAAGCCTAGCTATGTCAGTAATAACATTAAGTATGAGTGAACTAAATAATACAGTCAAGAGGCAGAAGCCATTAGATTGGATAAAAATAAGAAAAATCCATTTACATGCTTCCCACAGGAGATATATTTTAGACTCAGTGACACAAATAGATTGGAAGTAAAATGATAAAAGAATTTTGCATTATGAAAATAACAACCAAAAGAAAGCTGGAATAGCTATACTTATACAACCTAAAAATGGACTTTAAAGCAAAAATATTACTGACAATAAAGAGGGACATTTTTAAATGATGAAAGAGTCAGTTAATCAGGGAGATAAAGTAATTATAAACCTATATGCACCTAACAGCAGACACCCAAATAACCAAAGCAGAAAAGACACACGTGAAATGCAAAATAAATAATTCAATAATAAAATAGTTGGAGATGTCAGTTCCCGATGTTCAATAATCTGTAGAAAATCTAGGCACAAAATTATAGAGAAAAGAAGATTGAGCAATACTGTTAGACTACAGAGGACAGGGAATCCTGGCACGCTACAGTCCATGGGGTCACAAAGAGTCGGACACGACCGAGTGACTGAACACACACACACACGTTAGGCCACGAGACCTCATGCATTTACGGATGTAGAAAATCTAGGCACAAAATTATAGAGAAAAGAAGATTGAGCAATACTGTTAGACTACAGAGGACAGGGAATCCTGGCACGCTACAGTCCATGGGGTCACAAAGAGTCGGACATGACCGAGTGACTGAACACACACACACATGTTAGGCCACGAGACCTCATGCATTTACGGAGCACTATGCCCACCAAACATCAGATACACATTCTTCTCAAGTGCACATGGGACGTTGTCCAGGGCAGACCATGTGCTCGGTCATAAGAACCCCCCCCCACCCCCACACACAAAACTCTTAATACATTTATAGGCATAGAAAGAATGCAAATTAGGTACTCTGGCCACAACGGAATGGAATTAGAAATGAGTATAACAGGAAGACATTTGGAGATAGCACATAAAACAATACACTTCTAAATAACCAGGGGTCAAAGAAGAAATAAAAAAGGCAATTAGAAAGTACTTTGATACAAATGCGGAAGAAGACAACATACCAAAACTCATGGAATGCAACTAAAGCAGTGATCACAGGGAAATGTATGAATGTATGAATGTATAGCTATGAATGCCCATATTAAAAAGAAAAACAACCTCAATCAATAACCTAACCTTGCTCCTTAAAACACTGGCAGAAGAGCTCACTAAACCTAAAGTAAGCTAGTTTGCCAGCTAGATAAATGTATGTGTGTCTTTTAGAATATTAGTGAAATACCGGATAGAAAAATAATAGAGAAAATCAGTAAACCTTGGAAATGGTTCATTGAGAAAATCAGAAAAACTGACACATTTGGCTAGATTTACCAGGAAAAAATGAAGACTCAAATTACTGAAATCAGAATGAAAAGAGTAGACATTACTACCAAACATTTAGGAGTGAAAGAACTATGAGAGAATATTATAAACACCTTTATGACAACGAGTTGGAGCACCAAGATGAAATGGACAAGTTGCTGAAAACATAGCGTCTACCACAACTGATTAAAGAGGGAATAAAAAATCTGCCCAGATTTATAACAATTAAAAAGATTGAGTAAATAACAAAAAACGTCCCGACAAAGGAAAGCGCAGGCGCAGATGGCTCCACTGGTAAGCTGTGCCGAGCATTTAACGTGGAATCAGCTCAAATCCTTTTCTAATTCTTCCAAAAATTAAAGAGAAAGGAACATTTCCTAACATTTTATGAAGCCTCATTACTGATTCCAAAGGCAGACAATAGCATTATAAGAAAAGTAAAGACCACTATCCTTTATGAATATAAATGCAAAAATCTACAACAAAATACTAATGAACTGGGACTTCCCTGACAATCTAGCGGCTAAGTCTCTGTGCTTACAATGCAGGGGCGTGAGTCCCATCCCTGGCTGGGCAACTAAGATCCCACATGCTGCGTAGTGTGGCCAAAAATGTACATACAATAGCAAACCAAACTCAGCATCGTGCCAAAGAGCTGTCTACCATGACTGAGTGGGATCTGCTCCAGAAATGCAAGGACGGTTTAACAACAACAAAGTACTACACTATTAAAATGAAAGAAAAAATTCAGTTGATGTAAAAAAAAAAAACTGATGTAGAAAATCCAACATCCTTTCATGATGAAACACACAGGAAAGAACAGAAGGGCATTTCTTTAACCTGATGAAGGGCGCCTGTGAGAAAACCCCCCCAGCCAACATCAAGTCAGTGACCCCAAGATCAGGAAGGAGACAGAAATGTCTTCTCTCCCCACTTCTGTGTAACATTGTACTAGAGTTGTAAACTATGCAATTAGACAAGAAAAACGAATGAAAGGCATCTGATTTGGAAAGGAGAGTTAGAGTTACACCGTGCTTTATCGCCGGCTCCCCCAGAAGCATCACTCTGGCGCCGGGTGGTTCGGGAGGGTTCTTTGGCCCTGCCCACTCTGTCGCTCACAGAGCTGCGTGGACCCCACAACGGCACGGGGAGTGGTTCTGGGGGCTGGGGGCATGAAGAGCCGGGAAGGAGGGTCTCCCACATTCTCTACTCTGCTGGTGAACGGGTGTTTCTTTGTGGGGTTCCTGCATGTTAAGGGGTGCCGGGGGAGTGGAGGATGGGTGCCTTCCTTGAGGGGACTGGCGTATTGTCTAAGCACAGGAAAGCAGAGGGGTGTGGTTGAGCATCGGGTGATTCCTGTGGGGGGGCTCGCTGCTCTCCTGTCCCCCAGCCCTCTGGGCGTCCTGCCGCTAGTGGCCAGAGAACAGAGCCAAGGGTCTCCAGACCAGAGCGGCGTGCGAGCTGGCCAAGGCCAGAGGGAAGCTGGTGCCGCCCTGTGGCCGTTAAAGGTGGAGTCAGGAACCCGGAGCTGGGGCCGACGGCCAGGAGGCTTGCGGAGCTCGGGCACGGGTGCAGGAGCAGACACGTGCAGCCCACTCTGTGCCCTCGGACCTGCTGGGGGCTGCTCAAGGGCAGTGCTGCCGCCCGCCAGCCTTGCAGGGCCGGGGAGGGGCTCACCAGGTGGTGGAGGCGGGCAGCAGAGTGTCGCCCTCCACAGGTGGGCATCGTGCATGACCAGGGGCCGTGGAGGCTAACGCAGGTCTCTCTCGGTGCAGCGGAGCTGGCCCCCTGCCTCCGGCTGAAGCGGAGGGGCGGCACGCCCAAGGGCCAGGACTTGCCAGAGGAGGAGCAGTAAGTGGCTGGGTGATGCCCAGCTGGGTGGTGCTGCTGAGCCTGCCGCGACCTCCCTGCCCGGGGCAGGGTCACTCCCGAGAGGGTCAGCTCTACTGCGGGCCGTGGCTCAAGCCAGGATGGGGGCAAGGGGGGTTGCAGGCTCACTTGTGGACTGGCCTGGGTGGCTCTGGGTGGGTTCCATGGCCCCTGGGAAGCGGGGAGTGGCTAAGGGGGGTGAGCCCAGCTCTGCTGCTCGGAGATGCCCCCCACCCCCATCAAGCCGAGGCCCTCCTTGCCCCTCTGCTGCTGGCCCCCTTGGGCCCCAGCTCTGCCCCGTCCCTGCTGTTAGGGGCGGTCCTGCGTGCCCAGAGCTGTGTTATCCCCAACCGGCCGGGGGGGGGGGGGGGGGGGGGGGGGGGGGGGGGGGGGGGAAGGGCACGCACCCAGCTCACTGCCCCCCGGCCCCGCAGCAGACCTGCCCAGAACCGGCTCCCCCACTGCAGACTCCTGCCACCCCTCGCCATGGTGATGACGTGAGGGTCCCCGCGTAGGGGGTGTCATTTCCTGCCCGGGCGGGTTGGCCAGCACAGGGTGGGGGCTTGTTTCCTGTTCTTGGCGGCGCTGGGCTGGACACGCTGGACACGGTTAGACCAGGACTCGTGAGCTGTCCGCTCTGAGCGCAGGACGCAGCGGGTCCCGGCGCCCAGGGCCTCAGGCACGTGTGCCGGGCGCCCCCTGACTGCCCGCCCGCTCCCTTGCAGGATTCCCTTCTTCAAGTTCTGCTACCAGTGCGGCCGCTCCATCGGGGTGCGCCTGGCACCCTGCACCCGCTGCTATGGGATCCTGACCTGCAGCAAGTACTGCAAGGCCAAGGCCTGGTCCGACTTCCACAAGAAGGACTGCAACACCCTCATGGCCATCGGTGAGGCCAGGCGGCGGCTGGCTGCCGCGGGGCCAGGAGGGTGACCCCGGCCGTGCCCCGAAATCTCCCCAGTTCCAGCCACTTTGTGCAATTCCCGGGGAGGGGGCCTGTGCGGGGACAGGGAGGCACGCAGGGAGGAGAGGCCGGGGCTGAGGGCGGTGGCTCTCCCTGGCCCTGCTGCTCCGGCGAGGCCGCTGGTGGGCAGGGTGGTGTGCAGAGCTGGGACATGGCCAGGCGGCCTGGGCCCTGTTGGGGTCGGGGGAAGCAGGGGTGTCCTGCTCTTTCTTAGACTCTGTCCTCGGCTGCAGTGGAGAGGCTGGACGGACCCCTCCCCTTGGGCCCCTGCCCCGGAAGCTCTGATCCACAGCATCACCTCCATTTCCCACTCTGTGAAGTGGGTCTTTTAGTAACAGACTGCTGTGGGGGGCACGCTGGGTCTGGCCACAGTGCCCTCGCCTCGGGGGCTGCAGGACAGAGGCCTGGGTCATCTCTGGGGAGCAGCTGCCCTGACAGCTGGTTCTCGCCGTGTGTCCCGCGCGCGTGTGGGCTCTGAGCAGAGAGTGCCTGTGCAGCGCTCACCCCAGGTCGGGCCCGGGGCTCCGGACGCCCCCGCTGCGGTGGGACGCGGGGAGCCGCGCGCAGACACTGCTCCGGGCGGTGCTTCCAGCAGCAGCCACCGGCCTGCGCGGGCACGCGGCTCCCGGGGGGCGGCCCGGCCGCTCCGCTCCCGGCTGCCCGCTCGCTGCCGGTTTCTTGTCCAGGCGAGCAGGAGGAGGAGCCCTGGAGGGTGGACGCATCTCAGTGAGGAAGTGGCGCTGGGCTCCGCCCCAGGAGGGCTGGGCCGCCGGCCCCCGCTGGCACCCGCCTGTGGGGCCGCCTCCGGGCTGCTGGCCTTGAGGACTCTAAGGCGGGGACCTGCTCGCTGACCCTGAAATAAAGCAGCCCCCTGGAGGGGTTTTAACCCGGCTTCCCAGGTGGCGCTGGTGGTAAAAGAACCCGCCTGCCAGTGCAGGACACATAAGAGACCCAGGTTCGGTCCCTGGGTGGGGAAGATCCCCTGGGGGAGGGCATGGCAACCCACTCCAGTGTTCTTGCCTGGAGGACCCCATGGACAGAGGAGCCTGGTGGGCGACAGTCCATGGGCTCCCAAGGACTCGGCCACGACTAAATCGACAGCACGCGCGCACGCACCCCTACCCAGGCCAGGGGCTCTGCGTCTGGCCAGTGGTCTCACTGGCCCCCTGGCCTCGGCTGTCTGTCGGGAGAGGAGGGTGGTGGATGCACGTCAGGACCGGAGCGTGCTCTGGAGGTGCCGCCAGGAGGTGGGGGTGTCCGGGCTCATCACGGCTCACAGGGGGCAGGGCGGCACCTCCTGCTCTTGCCCACGGGTGCCAGGCTGTCCACTAGTGGCCAGGGTGTCCGTTTCTTCCATGCCCGTTTACTGGACGTCTGCTTTGCCAGGGCTGTTCTAGGGGGGCTGGTGGGTGTGGGAATCACCCCCAACTGATGGAGGGGAAACTAGAGGGTGACCGTGAGCCAGGAAGGGGGTCCCCAGGTGGCGTGTCTGCCCCCGTGGAGGGGCGGGAGGAGGGGTGGTGAGGCGTGAGGGCCGGGGACTCCATCTTCTAGCAGGAAGGTGGTAGGTGCTCGAGGGAGGGGCTTGCTGCTGAGAGCAGGATGGTGGCGGGGTGGGCAGGTGGCAGAGGAGGTGGGGTGGTTGGAGCCCAGCAGGGGAGGACCCCAACCCAGCAGGCTTTTCGCTGGTCAGGGTGGTGTCTGCAGCCGTGCTGGTCTGGCCTGATTTCCGGAGTGTCTTGTCGAGGACCGGGCTCCCTCATGAGGCTCCCTCCTTCCCCGAGGGAAGTTCGCCGGGGCTGCTCCGCCTGCTGCTCCCGGCAGGGCTGAGGAAGGCAGCTGGGCAGAGGAGAGGGCCTGGCCGTTGCCCTGGAGCTGGGCTAGCTGTGCCGAGGGGCTCCCCGTGGAGGCTGGGGGTGGGCCTCTGCACCTGCCTCAGCCAGTTCTGGCTGCAAGCCACCATGGGACACATGACGTGGCTGTGGAGCGCCTTCCTGGAGGAGGGGGATGTGGGTGCCTCCCACTACATCTGCCAGAAGGAACACTTTCCTAAAAATGACTTCTTACAAGTTACAGAACACGTATACACAAAAGTAAGAAATGGGAAATGACAGTCATCCTAGCACCTGGAGATCACCATGGTTGACACAGTGGTGTGTGTGCTTCCAATTTCATCTGAGAGTCTATATAGACACCAGTGGGAACAGTGACAGATGTTATTTTCTTGGGCTCCAAAGTCACGGTGGGTGGTGACTGCAGCCATGAAGTTAAAAGATGCTTGGAAGAAAAGCTATGACAAACCTAGACAACAGATTAAGAAGCAGACAGATCACTTTGCTGACAAAGGTCTGTAAGTCAAAGCTATGGTTTTCCCAGTAGTCACGTTTGGATGTGAGAGTTGGACCATGAAGAAGGCTGAGTGCTGAAGAATTGATGCTTTCGAGCTGTGGTGTTGGAAAGGACTCTTGAGAGTCCCCAAACCAGTCCATCCTAAAGGAGATCAGTCCTGGATTTTCATTGGAAGGACTGATGCTGAAGCTGAAACTCCAACACTTTGGCCACCTGATGCGAAGAGCTGACTCATTTGAAAAGGTCCTGATGCTGGGAAAGACTGAGGGCAGGAGGAGAAGGGGACGACAGAGGATGAGATGGTTGGATGGCGTCACCGACTCAACGGACACGAGTTTGAGTAAACTCCGGGAGTTGGTGATGCACAGGGAGGCCTGGCATGCTGCAGTCCATGGGGTCACAAAGAGTCGGACATGGCTTAGCAACTGAACAGCAGAAGGCATCATATGTAACGTGTGCACACCACACACGCACGTGCATATCTGCAGTGGGAGCATGGTCACACTGTAATCTAGGCCGTGAACATCTGTGCTATTTATCTGCAACATCATTTTCCCCAAATGAAAGCAGTCTTTATTCCGGTTGTGCAAGAGGAAGTCAGCAGAAAGCATCCCAGTCTACTCAAGGATAACGCCCCTGAACGTGTTTCGATTTTAATCTGTGCACATGGGCACACATGCACATATGTCCCCCAGCACCCTGTGCACACGTGTGTGCTTTTCCATGCACTCCATCCATCCATCATCAAAACAGAAAGGTTCACTTTGAACCTTAACCTGCCTTCCTAGCACCCTGTGGGGTCCTGTCACTTCCACGCAGGAACCCCAGCGTGTCTGCCTGATGCCCCTTTGATGGGCATGTAGGTTCACTGTCCACATGTGCAAGGCCGCTGCGCACACACTGTTGGCCCATTTTCCACTTTGTCTAAATTCACGGGGATTAGCTCTTCACACCTTTGTTCTGCGTCCATGGCTCGCCCTCTGGAGGTCATTGGTCGTGTCCCTCCCCCGCCCCGCCAGCCCTGGGCTCTGTTGGTGTCGGCCTGTCCAGTCCCCAGGGTGCCTCACCCCTCAGCTCACAGCTCACTTCCACACGTCCATTCTGCATTTGTTTTTCCTCTTGCCTGCTTCTCCTGGGAAGGTTTGCTCTCCCTGACTTGTGAGGACTCCCTAAAGCACATCCCACCCCGTCTCCGGCTCCCATGGGAAGGGCCTTCTCCCGGCTGAACTTGGCCACGTGGAAACGTCTGCTCTGTGGTCCACTCCGTCCGTCCTGTCTTTGAGGGCCCAGTTTGCTAGCGTGCTTAGGAAGCAACCCTGGATGAGACTGTACGAGGCTGCGCTCAGATTCTGCAAACGATTTTCTTACACTGTGGTTTTCACCTGCTTACCTGTAACTTTTCCTTCTTTCTGGGGTTATTTCTCCACTCTCCTCCAGTAGCATATTGGGCACCTACTGACGTGGGGAGTTCATCGTTCAGGGTCCTACTTTTTGCCTTTTCATACTGTTCATGGGGTGCTCAAGGCAAGAATACTGAAGTGGTTTGCCGTTCCCTTCTCCAGTGGACCACGTTTTGACAGAACTCTCCGTCATGACCCATCTGTCTTGGGTGGCCCCACACGGCATGGCTCATAGTTTCATTGAGTTAGTCAAGGCTGTGGTCCATGTGATGAGTGTGGTTAGTTTTCTGTGATGTGGTTTCCAGTCTGTCTGCCCTCTGAAGGAGAAGGATGAGAGTCTCATGGAAGCTTCCTGATGGGAGAGGCTGACTGAGGGGAAACTGGGTCTTGTTCTGACGGGCGGGGCCATGCTCAGTGAATCTTTAGTCCAGTTTCCTGTTGCTGGGCCGGGCTGTGTTCCCTCACTGTTGTTTGACCTGAGGCCAAACTATGGTGGAGGTGATGAGGATGACGGAGACCTCCTCCAAAGGTCCCATGATGCACTGCTGCACTCAGTGCCCCCGACCCTGCCGCAGGCCGCCGCCAGCCCACGCCTCTGCCGGAGACTCCTGGACACTCACGGCAAGTCTCGGTCGGCCTCCTGTGGGGTCCCTGCTCCTTCCTCCCGGGTCCTGGTGGACACAAAGTTCTGTTTGAGCCCTCTCAGAGTCTGTTTCCCCAGTCCTGTGTAAGTTCTGGCAGCTCTACGGTGCGGTTAATGGCGACCTCCTCCAAGAGGGCTTGTGCCACGCCCAGGCTGCTGCACCCAGAGCCCCTGCCCTCCAGCAGGCCGTGCTGGCCCGTTCCTCCGCAGGAGACACTCACACAGTTCTGGCTCAGTATCCGTGGGGTCTCTGGGTCCTGGTGCACAAGGTAAGCTTGAGCCCTCTCAGTGTCTCTGGCAGGCATGGGGATGAGTCCAAACACGACTTCGCCCCGCGTACCATCTCTATGGCTTCTCCTTTGCCCTTGGACATGGGCATCTCCTCACAGTCCCTCCAATGCCTGTGAAGATCAGTGGAGAAATAACTCCAGAAAGAATGAAGAGATGGAGTCACTGCAAAAACAACACCCAGCTGTGGATGTGACTGGTGATAGAAGCAAGGTCCGATGCTGTAAAGAGCAATATTGCATAGGAACCTGGAATGTCAGGTCCATGAATCAAGGCATATTGGAAGTGATCAAACAGGAGATGGCAAGAGTGAACGTCGACATTCTAGGAATCAGCAAACTAAAATGGACTGGAATGGGTGAATTTAACTCAGGTGACCATTATATCTACTACTGTGGGCAGGAATCCCTTAGAAGAAATGGAGTAGCCATCATGGTCAACAAAAGAGTCTGAAATGCAGTACTTGGATGCAATCTCAAAAACGACAGAATGATCTCTGTTCATTTCCAAGGCAAACCATTCCATATCACAGTAATCCAAGTCTGTGCCCTGACCGGTAATGCTGAAGAAGCTGAAGTTAAATGGTTCTATGAAGACCTACNAGAAGAAATGGAGTAGCCATCATGGTCAACAAAAGAGTCCGAAATGCAGTACTTGGATGCAATCTCAAAAACCACAGAATGATCTCTATTCATTTCCAAGGCAAACCATTCCATATCACAGTAATCCAAGTCTGTGCCCTGACCGGTAATGCTGAAGAAGCTGAAGTTAAATGGTTCTATGAAGACCTACAAGACCTTCTAGAACTAACACCCAAAAAAGATTTTCATTATAGGGGACTGGAATGCAAAAGTAGGAAGGCAACAGATACCTGGAGTCACAGGCAAATTTGGCCTTGGAGCACAGAATGAAGCAGGGCAAAGGCTAATCAGCTTGATTATATTCTTTGCAGCCAAAGATGGAGAAGCTCTATACAGTCAGCAAAAACAAGACTGGGAGCTGACTGTGGCTCAGATCATGAACTCCTTATTGCCAAATTCAGACTTATATTAAAGAAAGTGGGAAAACCACTAGAGCATTCAGATATGACTTAAATCCCTTACGATTATACAGTGGAATTGAGAGATAGATTTAAGGGATTAGATCTGAGGGACAGAGTGCCTGATGCACTATGGACAGAGGTTCGTGACATTGTACAGGAGACAGGGATCAAGACCATCCCCATGGAAAAGAAATGCAAACAGGCAAAATGATTGTCTGAGGAGGCCTTACAAATAGCTATGAAAAGAAGTGAAAGGCAAAGGATAAAAGGAAAGGTACACCCATTTGAATTCAGAGTTCCAGAGAATAGCAAGGAGAGATAAGAAAGCCTTCCTCAGTAATCAATACAAAGAAATAGAGAAAAACAATAGAATGGGAAAAACTAGAGATCTCTTCAAGAAAATCAGAGATAACAAGGGAAATTTTCATGCAAAGATGGGCACAATAAAGGACAGAAATGGTATGGACCTAACAGAAGCAGAAGATATTAAGAAGAGGTGACAAGAATACACAGAGGAACTATACAAAAAAGATCTTCATGACCCAGATAATCACAACGCTGTGATCACTCACCTAGAGGCAGACATCTTGGAATGTGAAGTCAAATGGGCCTTAGGAAGCATCATTAGGAACAAAGCTAGTGGAGGTGATGGAATTCCAGTTGAGCTATTTCAAATCCTGAAAGATGATGCTGTGAAAGTGCTGCACTCAATATGCCAACAAATTTGGAAAACTCAGCAGTGGCCACAGGACTGGAAAAGGTCAGTTTTCATTCCAATCCCAAAGAAAGACAATGCCAAAGAATGTTCACACTACTGCACAATTGCACTCATCTCACATACTATTTAAGTAATGCTCAAAATTCTCCAAGCCAGGCTTCAGCAGTATGTGAACTGTGAACTTCCAGATGTTCAAGCTGGATTTAGAAAAGGCAGAGGAACCAGAGATCAAATTGCCAACATCCGCCGGATCATGGAAAAAGCAAGAGTTCCAGAGAAACATGTATTTCTGCTTTCTTGACTCTGCCAAAGCCTTTGACTGTGTGGATCACAGTAAACTAGAAAATTCTGAAAGAGATGGGAATACCAGACCACCTGAGCTGCCTCCTGAGAAATCTGTATGCAGGTCAGGAAGCAACAGTTAGAACTGGACATGGAACAACAGACTGGTTCCAAATAGGAAAAGGAGCACGTCAAGGCTGTATATTGTCACCCTGCTTATTTAACTTCTATGCAGAGTACATCATGAGAAACGCTGGGCTGGAAGAAGCACAAGCTGGAATCAAGATTGCCGGGAGAAATATCAATAACCTCAGATATGCAGATGACATCACACTTATAGCAGAAAGCGAATAAGAACTGAAGTTCTTCTTGATGAAAGTGAAAGAAGAGAGTGAAAAAGTTGCCTTAAAGCTCAGCATTCAGAAAACGAAGATCATGGCATCCAGTCCCATCAGTTCATGGCAAATTGATGGGCAAACAGTGCAAACAGTGAGAGACTGATTTTTGTGCTCCAGAATCACTGCGGATGGTGATTGCAGCCGTGAAATTAAAAGACACTTGCTCCTTGGAAGAAAAGTTATGACCAACCTAGACAGCATATTAAAAAGCAGAGACATTACTTTGCTGACAGAGGTCTGTCTAGTCAAAGCTTTGGCTTTTCCAGTAGTCATGTATGGATGTGAGTGTTGGACCATAAATAAAGCTGAGTTCGAAAGAATTAATGCTTTTGAACTGTGGTGTTGGAGAAGACTCTTGAGAGTCCCTTGGACAGCAAGAAGATCCAAACAGTCCATCCTAAAGGAAATCAGTCCTGAATATTCATTGGAAGGATTGATGTTGAAGCTGAAACTCCAATACTTTGGCCATCTGATGTGAAGAGCTGACTCATTGGAAAAGACCCTGATGCTGGGAAAGACTGAAGGTGGGAAGAGAAGGGGACAACAGAGGATGAGATGGCTGGATGGTATCACCAACTCGATGGACATGAGTTTGAGTAAGCTCCGGGAGTTGGTGAGGGACAGGGAGGCCTGGCGTGCTGCGATTTATGGGGTTGCAGAGTCGGACATGACTGAGCGACTGAACTGAACTGAACCTGTAACTGTATAGTCAGCCTAGTGACTGGTGCAGGGCATGAGCGCCGCCCGGCTGGAGCCCACTTCCCAGGGTTGGTGGTGACTGAGTGTCCCCTTCCGTCTGCTGCCCGCCCTGGGTGCTGGCTCACCGCCCGGGTCGGCCTCACCGGAGCTCCTGCTCTGAGATGCGCTGCATGTTGTCCATGCTCACTCAGTCAATCGCGTGTCGGGGTCGAGACTGTCTTGTTGGGCGCTGTCATTATTTTCAG
This sequence comes from Cephalophus harveyi, assembly GCA_006410635.1. Taxonomy (NCBI): domain Eukaryota; kingdom Metazoa; phylum Chordata; class Mammalia; order Artiodactyla; family Bovidae; genus Cephalophus; species Cephalophus harveyi. The sequence goes on from SJYT01066513.1 coordinate 30,783, forward strand.
CGTTTAGTTTCGGAGACAGCTGCCACCTTTCATGTGTTGTTTTCCAGCCAACCATGTGTGGCTGTAGTTTGATCCTTTCCGTCATGTGGGAATCACCGTCTTCTGGTTTCACACCTCACACCCAGCTGCTCAGCTCCGCCTTCATCGTAGGCTCCCCAACGCTGGCACGGCCGCCGCCGTGCGTCCCCTCCTGCCCCCTGCCGCCCCCGAGGCGACGCCCACTCCCCTGCAGTGAGCCTGTGCCCTGAGTGCCTCTGTGCCACGCGGTGTGCGCCGGGCTCCCAGGACCCTGCAGAGGCCAAGGACACCGGCCCCTGCCCCGCGGGGCCCACGTTCCAGGAGGCAGAGCCCTGGTGTGGAGAAGGCCACAGCTGCCGGCCTGGGCCAGGGCAGGAGCGGGGTCCGCGGCTGACCCGCAGCTGCTGGGGCGAGCCCCAGTGCCGTCCCCGGGGCCCGGCCGCAGGCCCCCAGCGTGCAGGCCGCCGCTCGTCCCCGGCTCTCTGGGTGGTCGGCCGTGGGCTCTGCGGCCCGTGACGCCCGGTCCGTCCCTTCCTGGGCTCGCTGGTCGAGGCCGCGGTGGATGCCGCGCCCTCTGTGACTTCCCGGGAGCGCTCTCGGCCTCTGCTTTAACAGCAGGCTCACGGCCTGCCTTCCTGGGGTTGCCGCGCTGAAGTCAGGCGTGCCGGCTCGCGTCTCCCCTCCCCGTGGGCTGCACCTGCTCCGTTATCTTGCTCCCGAGCGGGTGCCGTGCCCCTGCGTGTTTCCACTTGGGCGGGGCGCCGTCTCCCCAGCCCCGCCACCCTCAGGCCTCAGGCCAGGGCTGTGCTCACCTCCCCGCCTCTCCCGGAAACGCAGCGCCTCCTGCCTCGCCCCTGGGGGTGACCGTGGTGATGGGAGCGCGTGCTCTGTCAGCCCTCGTCCGTGCCCAGCTCCGGCCCGAGGTCCTCCCTGCCGGACGCTCCCCTCCCTCGTTGCCGTCCGCAGAGACTCCGGCTGGGGCGGGGTTGCAGCCAAGCAGACGGCCGCCCCCTCACATCCCGAGTGCCTCGGGCAGCTGGTTGGGATTTCGGATGCGTGGACGGCTCAGGCTGGGCTCCTCTCTCCCATGGACAGACTCAGACTGTGTAGGGGCCTGGCACTGCCCGTGTGCATGGAGCAAAGTGGATGTCACACATCCCTGGGGCTCCTGCAAAGCCAAGCTTCCTTTCCAGAAAGTTCTGGGCTGTTAGCGAGGCCCTCCTCCGGCTTCTGCCCTCTGAGTGAGGGGAGGCGCCTGTATCCTGCCTCCCTTCTCTGGCTGCTGGGCGGGCCCCGCGGCCCCTTAGCTCTCTGAGAGCCTGGCGCTGCCGGCACTCAGGCTGCGAGAGGGAGGGCTCTCAGCAGGCCAGGGCGGCCCCACCTGTCCCCCAGGGCCCGGGCCCCAGGGGAGCTACAGACCTTCCCTTGTGGCCCCGGCCCCTCATCGTCGTGGGGGATGGTCTGTCACGTGCTGGAGGTGGGTGGGTGGGGGACACACCGGGTCCCTGGGGAGCGGTGCTCGTCTGCTCAGGCTGCCTGCCGGGGGCTGGGCCGGGCACTGGCCTGGTCTGGTCCCTCGTGCCTGGCTGAGCGTCAGGGAGAGGGGAGAGCCAACCCCCCAGGAGGCAGTGGGGACCACACAGCAGTGATGAGCAGGGGTCAAAGTGACTGATGGGGGTCAAGGTTTGGCCAGGGGGGTTGCAGGGGTCAGAGTTCAGTGCAGAAATAGTCACTCTGTGGGAGCATCTGGGAGGCGGGGCTGCGGAGAAAAGTGGGGAGGGGCGGGGGAGGGAGAGGCAGGAGAGGGGGCGCCCCCCCCCGCCCACAGACGCGGGAAGGGGAGACGGGGCGTGGCGGGTTGGGGTTTCTTCTGCCCTGTTCAACTGAGGCGGATGCGTGTGTGAGTGTGTGCGTCCGTGTGTGCCTGTGAGTGTGTAGAGGGTCATGCCACGTGGCTGGAGGGCCCGGTTCCCTGGGGCTGCCTCTCCAGACAGCTGCTGAGGAGTCAGTCTGAGGGGAGTGGCCCGAGACCCCCTCCGCTTCGCCCTCCTCTCCCCAACCCGGTCCCCCCCACACTCCAGCTCGAGTGTGTGCCCGATGCCCGCTCACCCCGCCCTCCAGGACCCTCACCCCCACCTCCCTGCCTTCCAGGCTTCTCTCGTCCACCCACCTGGACTCCGGCCCTCCTCCGGGCTGGGAAGAGAAGCCATGCCCCCTGCCCCAGGCCGGCCCGAGGGCAGCTGAGCTGGGGCTGGCGGAAGGCAGGGCCGTGGAGGGCGCGGTGCCCCAGGGTGATCGTGGGTGACGGCAGAGTGGGGGCCGCGGTGGCCCTGAGTCCAGACTCGGTCATGAGGACGGTGAGGGAGGACGGGGGACAGATGGGGGTGCAGGTGGAGGGGCCAGCGAGCAGGACAGTGGCCGGCGGCGCCCGAGGTGGGCGTGCCCCAGGGCAGGCGAGCTCGGCGAGGTGGAGCGAGGGGGGCGGAGAGTGGTTGATGGGCCCCTCTTCAGCAGGGGAGCCAGGGGCTGGGGGCGGGCCACAGGGACGCTACCCGGGGAGCCCATGTGCTCAGCATGAGGGGGGCGGCGGTGCTGGGGATGGAGGCTGGAGCCTGGGCCAGGTAAGGTCAGGGGAACCTCGGGAGGAGACAGCCGGGGAGCTGGAGGTGGGGCGGTCAGGGAACCCAAGGCGGGCGCATCCTGGGGGGCAGCTTGGGATGGGCAAGGGCAGTGGCGCTGGGCCTGGAATGTTGCTGGTTGACATAAAGGGCCTGGAATTTGTGGGTGTCGGGATTCTGCCCGGAACCCAGCATTCTGTGTTCTGCAGAGGTAGGGGGCGGCAGGGTGAGTCTCCGGAAGGAAGCAGAAGACAGGTTTGTGTGTCCTGGAGCTTAAGGTGTCCTTCCAGGCCGCAGAGCCCCCCGGCTGTAAGTGTGGCATGCTGCAGTCCGTGGAGTCGCAAAGAGTTGGACACCGCTTGGCGACTGAACAGCCACACAGTATTCCGTTGTATAAACAGGCCACACTTGCTTTACGCTCATCTGTCAGTGGGCACTTAGATTGCTTCCATGTCTTGGGTGTTGTAAATATTGCTTCTGTGAATATTGGGGTGTTTTGTCATTGTTGAGTTGCTAAGTTGTGTCCAACTCTTTGCAACCCTGGGGACTGCAGCACGCCAGGCTTCCCTGTCCATCACCAACTCCTGGAGCTTGCTCAAGCTCATGTCCATCGAGTTGGTGACGCCTTCTCACCAACTCATCCTCTGCACCCTCTTCTCCTTTTGCCTTCCATCTTTCCCAGCATCTTTGGGGTGCATATGTCTTTTCCAATTAGTATTTTCCTTTTCTTTGGATTGTAAATACGTAAGCGGGATTGATAGGTTGCATCATAGTTCTGTTTTTGATTTTTAATCCATGCTGTTTTCCATAGCAGCCACACCAGTTTCCATTCCCACCAACAGTGCCTGAGGGTTCCGTTTTCTCCACATCCCCGCCAACACGTATTTATTGTCCTTTTGATGATGGCCATTTTGACAGGTGTGAAGTGGTATCTCATGGAGTTTTTGATTTGAATTTCCCTGCTGGTTAGTAATATTGAGCATCTTTTCATGTGTATGTTGACCGTCTGTCTGTCTGCTTTGGAAACATGCTTATTCAGGTCCTCTGCACGTTTTAAAATCAGATTGGGCTTTTTTAAAACATATTGACTTGTGTGAGTTATTTATATGTTTCAGGTAGTAATGCCTTATCAGACATATCATTTACAAATATCTTCTCCTATTCAGTAGGTGACCTTTTCATCTTCATGATGGTTTTCTTCACTGTGCAAAAGCTTTTTAGCTTGATGTAGTCCCATTTGATTATTTTTGCTTTTTTAAAAGCCTTTGCCTGAAGAGACAGATCCATAAAAGTATTGTTAAGGATGATGATATCAGAGACAATACTGCCTGTGGTTTCTTGGAGTTGTGTGGTTTCAGGTCTTAACTTTTGAGTCTTTAGTCCGTTTTGATTTCTTTTTGTGTGCGGTGTGACATAGTGGTCCAGCTTGATGATTTTACCTGTAGCTGCCCGGTTTTCCCAACACCACTTTTTGAAGAGTCCGTCTTTCCCCCATCATATATTTTTCTTCCTTGCTGTAGATTAGTTGACCACGTGTGAGTGGGTGTATTTCTGGGCTCCTCCGTCTCTTCCACTGTCTGTGTGTCTGCTTCTGCGCCAGTGCCACTCTGCTTTGATTATTATGCCTTTGTAATATAGCTTGAAGTCAAGACGTATGATGCCTTCTTTCTTCCTTCTCAAGATTGCTTTGGCTATTTGAGGTCTTTTATGGCTCCATACACATTCAGGAATCATTTTCTCTATTTCAGTGAAAAAAAGTCACTGGCATTTGACAGAGACTTTGTAGGCTGCCTTGGGTTGTAGGTCATTCTAACATATTAACTCTACTAACCCATGTGCAAGTGATAGCTTTCCGTTTATATGCATGCTCTTCAACTTCCTTCTTCAGTGTCTTATAGCTTTCACAGTACAGGTATTTTCCTTTCTTGGTTAGATTTATTCCTGGGAGCTTTATTTTATCTAACTTGATTGTAAATGAGATTGTTTTCTTATTTTCTCTTTCTGATAATTCATTATTAGTGTATAGAAAAGCAACAGAACTCTGAATATTAATTTTGTATGCTGCACATTTACTGTATTTATCATAATATTTCTAACGGTTTGTTGGCGGAGTCTTTAGGGTTTTCTCTGTATAGCATCAAGTCATCTGTAAACAGTGACAGTTTTCCTTCTTTCCTCCAGTTTGGATGCCTTTTGTGGTCTGAGTGCTGTGTCTTCCAATACTGTGTTAAATAGAAATGGTGGAAAGAAAAGCTTTTGGATTTTCACCATTGACTATGATGTTACCTGTGAGTTTGTTTTAAATGGTTTTTATTATGTTGAGGTACATTCCCTCTATAGCAATTTTGTTGAGAGTTTGTTTTTTTTTTTTAAATCACAAATGGGTATTGAATTTTGTCAGATGCTTTTTTGGTTAGTTATTTACTAAGATGATCACATGATTTTTATCCTTTGTTTTGCTAATGTGGTGTTTCATGCTGATTGATTTGCATATACTGAACCATTTTTGCGTCCCTGGAATAAATCCTACTTGACAATGATGTATGATCATATTTATTTATTGTTGAATTCAATTTGATAATATTTTGTTGAGACTATTTGCATCTTTGTTCATCAGGGATATTAGTTGGTAATTTTCTCTTTTTATAGTGAGTTTGTCTGGTTTTGATATCAGAGTGAGGCTGGCCTCGTAGAATGAGTTTGGAAGTGTTCCCTTCGCTTCAGTTTTCTGGGATAGTTTGAGAAGGACAAGTGTTACCACTTTTAAAAATGTTTGATAGAATCCACCTGTGAAGTCATTTAGCCCTGGAATTTTATTTATTGGGAGTTTTTAAATTACTGATTCAACTTCATTGCTAGTAGTCAGTCTGGTCAGATTTTCTATTTCTTCCTGATTCAGTCTTGGAAGATTGTGTTTCAAGGAACTGATCCATTTCGTCTAAGTTGTGCAATTTGTTGGCATATAACTGTTCACAATATATCCATATGATGGTGTGTATTTTTCAGATATTGGTTGTAACTTCTCATTTCTAAGTTTTAAAATTTGGGCCACTCTTTTTTCCCTTGATAATTCTGGCTACAGGTTTATCAATTTTATCTTTTCAAAAAGCCAGCTATTATTTTTGTTGATCTTTTCTGACACTTTCTGGTCTCTATTCTATTTATTTCCACTCTCATCTTTATTATTTCCTTCCTTCTGTTAAGTTTGGACTTTGGTCTTCTTTCTTTAATCTTTTAAGTGGAAAGTTAGGTAATTTATTTGAGAGTTTATTTGTTTGTTTGTTTCTTTGCATAGAGCCAACTGGAGCTGACTCTGGCTCAGATTATGAACTCCTTATTACAGAGTACATCATGAGAAATGCTGGCCTGGAAGAAGCACAAGCTGGAATCAAGATAGCTGGGAGAAATATCAATAACCTCAGATATGCAGATGACACCACCCTTATGGCAGAAAGTGAAGAACTACTAAAGAGCTTCTTGATGAAGGTGAAAGAGAAGAGTGAAAAAGTTGGGTTAAAGCTCAACATTCAGAAAACTAAGATCATGGCATCTTGTCCCATCACTTCATGGCAAATAGATGGGGAAACAGTGGAAACAGTGGCTGACTTTATTTTTGGGGGCTCCAAAATCACTGCAGATGGTGACTGCAGCCATGAAATTAAAAGATGCTTACTCCTTGCAAGGAAAGTTATGACCAACCTAGATAGCATATTTAAAAGCAGAGACATTACTTTGTCAACAAAGGTCCCTCTTGTCAAGGCTATGGTTTTTCCAGTGGTCATGTATGAATGTGAGAGTTGGATTGTGAAGAAAGCTGAGGACCGAAGAATTGATGCTTTTGAACTGTGGTGTTGGAGAAGACTCTTGAGAGTCCCTTGGACTGCAAGGAGATCCAACCGGTCCATCCTAAAGGAGATCAGTCCTGGGTGTTCACTGGAGGGAATGATGCTGAAGCTGAAACTCCAGTACTTTGGCCACCTGATGCAAAGAGCTGACTCATTTGAAAAGACCCTGATGCTGGGAAAGGTTGAAGGTAGGAAGAGAAGGTGGGGACAGAGGATGAGATGGTTGGATGGGATCACCGGCTCAATGGAAATGAGTCTGGGTAGACTCTGGGAGTTGGTGATGGACAGGGAGGCCTGGCGTGCTACAGTCCATGGGGTCGCAAAGAATCGGACACGACTGAGCAACTGAACTTAACTATTGCAGAATTCAGGCTTAAGTTGAAGAAAGTAGGGAACATCACTACGCCATTTGGACATGACCTAAATCAAATCTCTTATGATTATACACTGGAGGTGACAAATAGATTCAAGAGATTAGATGTGGTAGACAGAATGCCTGAAGGACTATGGACAAAGGTTCATAACATTATATAGGAGGCAGTGACCAAAACCAAAGTGTTTGTCTGAGGAGGCTTTACAAATAGCTGAGAAAAGAAAATAAGTGAAAGCCTAGGGAGAGAGGGAAAGATATGCCTAACTGAATGCAGAGTTCCAGAGAATAGCAAGGAGAGATAAGAAAGCTGTAAGTGAACAATGCAAAGAAGTAGAAGAAAACAACAATAGAATGAGAAAGAGCTCTCGTCAAGAAAACTGGCGATAGATATCAGGGGAACATTGCATGCAAAGATGGGCACAATAAAGGACAGAAAGGTCAGGAGCTAACAGAAGCAGAAGAGATTAAGAAGAGGTAGCAACAATACACAGAAGAACTGTAAGAAAGGTCTTAATGATCTGGATGGATAACCACTCACCTAGTGCCAGACGTCCTGGAGTGTGAAGTCAAGTGGGCCTTAGGAAACATTACTACAAACAAAGCCAGTGGAGGTGATGGAATTCCAGCTGAGCTACTTAAAATCCAAAAAGATGATGGTATTAAAGTGCTGCACTCAATATGGCAGCAAATTTGGAAAACTCAGCAGTGGCCACAGGACTGGACAAGGTCAGTTTTCATTCCAATCCCAAAGAAAAGTAATGCCAAAGAATGTTCAAACTACTGCACAATTGCACTCATTTCACATGCTAGCAAGGTCATGCTCAAAATCCTTCAAGTTGGGCTTCAGCAGTATGTGAACTGAGAACTTCCAGATGTACAAGCTGGATATAGAAAAGGCAGAGGAACTAGAGATCAAATTCCCAACATTCCTTGGATCAGAGAGAAAGCAAAGAATTCCAGAAAAACATCTACATCTGCTCCATTTGACTGTGTGGATCACACCAAAGGGAAAGACTCTTAAAGAGATGGGAATACCAGACCACTTTACCTGTCTCATGAGAAGCCTCTCTGCAGGATAAGCAGCAGCCGTTAGAACCAGACATGTAGCCATGGACTGGTCAAAACTGGGAAAGGAATATGTCAAGGCTGTATGTTGTCACCCTGCTTATTTAACTTATATACAAATTATAGCATGCAGAATACCTGCCAGGATGAATCACAAGCTGGAATGAAGATTGCCAGGAGAAATATCAGCAACCTCAGATATGCAGATGGTATCACTCTAACGGCAGAAAATGAAGAGGAACTTAAGAGCCTCTTGATGATGGTGAAAGAGGAGAGTGAAAAAGCTGGCTTAAAATGCAACATTATAAAAACTAAGATCAAGGCATCCAGTCATGGCAAATAGAAGGGGAAGAAGTGGAAACAGTGACAGATTTTATTTTCTTCAGCTCCAAAATCACTGTGGACAGTGACTGCAGCCATGAAATTAAAAGGTGCTCCTTGGAAGGAAAGCTATGGTAAACCTAGACAGCATGTTAAAAAGCAGAGGTATCACTTTGCCAACAAAGTTCCTTCTAGTCAAAACTATGGTTTTTCCAGTAGTCATGTACAGGTGTGAGAGCTGAACCATAAAGAGGGCTGAGCCCTGAAGATTTGATGCTTTTGAATTGTGGTGCTGAAGGACTCCTGAGAGTCCCTTGGGCAGCAGGGAGATCCAATCAGTCAGTCCTAAAGGAAATTAACCCTGAATATTTGTTGGAAGGACTGATGATGAAGTTCCAGTACTTGGCTACCTGATGTGAAGAGCCGACTCATTGGAAAAGACCCGGATGCTGGGAAAGATTGAGGGCAGGAGGAGAAGGGGATGAGACAGAGGATGAAATACTTGGATAGCATTACCAACTCAGTGAACAAGAGTTTGGGCAAACTCCAGGAGACTGTGATGGACAGGAAGCCTAGTGTGCTGCAGTCCGTGGGGTTGCAAAGATTTGGAGAGGACTTAATGCCTGAACAACAAAGGCCTATGTTGCTATAAATTTCCCTCTTAGAACTGCTTTGCTGCATTCCCCAGATTTTGGAGAGTTGTGTTTCTGTTTTCATTCATTTTGAGGTGCTTTTTAATCTTTGATTTCTTCATGGACTCTTTTTCAGTAGCGTGTCGGTCAGTCTCCATGTTTTTTACCCACTTTCTTCCTGTGGCAGAGTACTAATTTCATACCGCCGTGTTCAGAAAAGGTGCTTGATACCATTTCAGTCTTCATGCATCTGTTGAGACTTGTTTTGTGGCCTAGCGTGTCATCTATCCTGGAGAATGCTCCCCGTGCACTTGAAGAGAATGTGTATTCTGCTGTTTGGGGATGGAATGTTCAATAGACACCTATCAAGTCTGTATGGCCAAGTGTGTCATTAAAGGCCCTTGCTTCCTTGTTGATTTTCCGTCTGGATGAACAGTCCCTTAACGTATGGCAGGTATCACTGTATGGTTTTCTCCGTCTTAACATTTGCTTTATATGTTTGAGGTGCCCGTATGTCAGCAGCATATATATATGTTTATGAGCAGCATATCCTGTTCTTGGAATAATTACTGTATCGTTATACGATGCCCTTCTTTGCCTTTTGTTGTAGACTTTGTTTTAAATTCTGTTTTGTCTAATATGTGTACTACTACCCCACCTTTCTTTTTGTATCTGTCTTCAAGGAATATCTGTTTCCACTCTTCCATTTTCAGGCTGTGTCTTTAGTTCCGAGATGATCTCCTATGGGCAGCATATGGATAGTTTAAAGCAAACAAAACAAGCACATTCAGCCACGTCATGTCTTTTTAATGGAAGTGATTAGTGGCAGGTGTGTGGTTCCTGCCATTCTGTTACTTATTTTCTGGTTGTTTTGTAGTTCTCTGATCTCTCCTTTTTTTTTTTTAGTCTTTCTCTCCCCTTGTGGTTTGATAACTTTCTTTAATGTTATGTTTGCATTCCTCTCTCTTTTTTGTGTATATCTGTTGTAGGGTTTTGCTTTGCTGTTACTGGGAGGTTCATATATATCTTTGTAACTGTGTCTATATCTATCTTGGAGAAGGCAATGGCATCCCACTCCAGTACTCTTGCCTGGAAACTCCCATGGACAGAGGAGCCTGGTGGGCTGCCGTCCATGGGGTCGCTGAGTCAGACACGACTGAGTGACTTCACTTTCACTTTTCACTTTCATGCACTGGAGAAGGAAATGGCAACCCACTCCAGTGTTCTTGCCTGGAAAATCCCAGGGATGGCGGAGCCCAATGGGCTGCCATCTGTGGGGTTGCACAGAGTCGGACACGACTGAAGCGACTTAGCAGCAGCAGCAGCAGCAGCTATATCTATCTATATCTCTAATTTGTTTTACCCTGATAATCATATTTTAATTCAAATACATTCTAAAAACTACATTTTTTCACTCCCCTACTCCACAATTTTATGCTCTGATGTCATATTTTACATCTTTATGCGTGTCTCTTAAGTCCTCATTGTAGTTATATGTAGTTAATTTTATGATTTTTGTCTTTTAACCTTCATGCTAGCTTAAATTTTAAGTGGCTGATCCACTGCCTTTACTATATATTTGCCTTTCCAGTGAAATACTTTTCCTTCATAGATTTTCGTATTTCTTTTTATGGCCTTTTCTTTTTTTTGATTAAAGAGGGCCCCTTAACGTTTCTCGTAAGGCTAGTTCAGTGGTGACAGACTCTCAGTTTTTGCTTGTCTGAGGAACTCTGCCTCAGTTCTGAATGATGACCTTGTTAGGCGGAGTATCTTTGGTTGCAGGTTTTCCCTTTCAGTCCTCTACATGCATCCTCTTGCTCCCTTCCGGCCTGCAGTTTCTGGTGAAGCATCAGCTGATAGCCTTGTGGAGCTTCCCTTGTCTGTGACTCTTTTTCTCTTGCTGCCTTTAAGGTTCTCTCTTCGCCTTCACACTTCGCCGTCTGACTATGACACGTCTGGGTGCGTGCCCCTCTTGTTTGGGACCCTTCGTGACCTTTACCTGGATATCGGCTTCCTTCTTCAGGAAAGGGATGTTTTCAGCCATCATTTCATCAAATACGCTTTCTGCCCCCTTTCTTCTCTCCTTGCCTTCTGGGGCCCCTACAGTGTGAATGTGAGTATGCTTGGCGTTGTCTCGGGGGCTCTTTAAACGGTCCTCGTTTTGAGAGATGCTTTCTCCCCGCTGTTCTGATGGGTGGCCCGTCACTGTCTCCCCGCCACTTGCGTGTGCTTCTGCGTCCGCTCGTCTGCAGTTGCCTCCCTGCAGTGTGACCGTCATTTCCGTGACTTCTTTTGCTCTGGTCGGCTCTTTTCTTTGTATTTTCTGATTCTTTGTTGAAGTTCTCGCTGCGTCCCTAAATTCTTTCCCAAGTTTGGTCAGTATATCTCTGGACTCTCGCTTTGAACTTCTTAGCTGGTGCATCACTCATCTGTGCTTCTTCAGGGCCTTTCTCCCCCTGGGGTCTCATCTTGTTCTCTTATTTGGAACGTGGTCCTCCGTCTCCTCAGTTTGGCTCTCTCTGTCTGTCTCTACAAAGTTATGCGACTTTGTGCCGGCTTTGAAGGCACGTCCTCGTGTGGGGGCTCCTGCCCCGGGCGCCAGCGGCGTAGGCGGCAGAGCCAGGTCTGAACTGAGCCTGGCCGCGTCCTCTGGGCTGTGCCGGCGGCTGCCGCACACACTTTATCCACTGCGCCGGTTTCCATCACACCTAATGTTCTTGGGGTGCTCTCTCTGCTGGGATGTTTCGGCATGTTGGAATTTTAAAACCTGAGCTCCTATCACTGGGGATTTTCTATTCCCTCTCCCCGCAAGGGGATCACACTCTGCCTGACACTGGGAGAATCGTATGGGTTCTTTCATATCTGCTCCTCTCCACTGTCAGCTGAGGATCTGTGGGATGCCCACGCTGCTGGACACGCTTCTGCCCAGAGCCCTGGCAGCAAAGCTTTCCTGGCCCCTCTGCCCATAGGGAGAACTTTTTGTCCCTTCCCTAGTCCAGGCCGCACAGGGCTGCCAGCTCCACACCTGTGAGGCCCTGAAGGAGATATTGCTGCATCTGGTATCCACACACACACTCACTACGGCCACACAGGTGTTTTTAAGTATGTGGGACTTAGGTCCCCTGTGACCTCAGGTGGCTATTGACTTTATATTAATAAATATTGATTTTGCCCAACATTTTGATGTGTCTGCCAGGAAGGCGGTCATTTCAACAGTTACCATACTGCTATGACTTCTTCAAAATAGACATTTCTGAATACTTACCCCTTTCCTGATCCTCTCATCTTGGCCCAGTCGGTCTGATTCCCCAGGTAGATGCTGGTGCATATTTTGAGAATTTTACTAAGTTCCTTGCTGGTGTTTTTCTCGTTTTCCCAGGTTGGGTATAGAAACAGGTTTGTGGTCTAATAGAAACTGGGGAGGTTCTTGTTATTTTTTAGGCCGCAAAGAGGAAGGAGGGAAATAGGGTCACGGAGGTTTCGCTTTGGCCTCCCTGGTGGCTCAGACGGTAAAGAATCCATCTGCGATACGGGAGACCTGGGTTTGATCCCTGGCTTGGAGGATCCCCTGGAGAAGGAAATGGCAACCCACTCCAGTATTCTTGCCTGGAGTCCCACAGAGAGGAGCCTGGCGGGCTGCCGTCGGTGGGGTCAGAGTCAGACACGACTGAGCGGCTACACGGGCACACAGGCCTCGCTTTAGGGGCTGGGTCCCCTCTGGAAGGAGTCCCTGCTGTGCTGGGGGCGTCTGCTGGGGGTCCCCTGGGATCCCACCCTCATGCCCATCTTTGATGGCTCTGACATGTGACGTGCCATGTCTTCACTTTCCCGTAGGGACAGAGACACGCTGGTTCTAACCCTCCCTCTGTTCACTAGGGACTCAGGGCTGGAGAGTCAGTTCTCCATTGAGAATCTGAGCAGCAGCACTGTGATGATGACCATCACTTCTAGACAGAGGGGTTTTCTACAGGTAAAGGGACGCCGAGTGCCACCTGGAGGGGAGTGGAGAATGCATTCCTGTGTGTGTGCACACACTTGTGTGTGTACGCCTGTGTGCTCGAGTGTGTACCTGTGCCCAGGCCACGCTCAGGTGACTCCGAGGTGCTGGCTGCTCTGTGCCCATCAGTGTGAGTCAGGATGTCTGTGACTTCCGGATCCCCACAAGAAATGAACAGGGACAGAGGGCGAGGAGGGAGCCTCTCACTGACCAGCACCTGGCCTGGAGCGGGCAGGGCTTGGGAGCTCAAGGGTGGCCCCAGGACCCAGGGCAGGGAGGGCCCAGTGCTCAGGGTCAAGGCAGAGAGGCCTTCGGGGACAAGGACAGCCCCCTCCCCTCCTGGCCTGGGGCTGTCCTGTGCCAGATGCTGCCTTACCCTTGTCCTCCTTTCCCTGACAGGAAAAATGTACCCAATGACGTTCATAAAGAAACCCCTGAAGCAACTTGGCAACGAGCCCCAGGGGTCTGAGGCCCAGAAGCCATCACGCAAGTCCAGGTGCCGCATATCATACTCCACCTACAGTCACGAGTGAGCGTCTGGGCGCCCCGCTGACTACACAGGGCTCCCAGAGCACCCCGAGGCTCCGTCCCAGCCTGCCAGGGAAGAAGGCCTTCACAGCCACCTCAGCCTCCGGGAGGAGCTGGGCCAGCGGGCTCGGGGGCCTGTCAGGACTCGAGCAGGGGCGGGCAGGTAAGCACCCCACGCTGCCCAGTGGGGTCCGCAGAAGCCTCCTCCCAGTCTGCTGCCCGGCCCCTCGGCGATACAGGGCCCCGACAACTAAGAAGCTTTGTTGAACGCTTGCATAGCCAGCCAGTGTGGGCGGCGACACCTGAATAAAGTGGCCGGCAGTGGCTCGTGCCTCTGCTGCGGCCTCCGGCTGGGGTCTGGGGCCCGCACGCGCTGTGACGCCGGAGAGGCTGCCCCGCTGGGGCTTCAGGGCACGTGGGGGAGCAAGGGCGGGGCTGGTGGCATCACTCGGGGATGCAGGACTCTGCTTGGGCAGGCAGGGCAGGGGTGCCTGCTCTGGTGAGAGATGCCAGCTAGGCACAGCTCTCTCTGTGGCACTGGGGACTAACAAGACCATCAGGATGCCAGGTCAGGCCCGGCTACGGGATGACACTAGTCCCCCCATGCTGCGGCCTCCAGGGTGTCTCTGAGGCTGCTCGGCAGGAACTGGTAATGGGAAGTTTCCTGGACGTGCCCAGATGTGTGCGTCCAGAGCGGGGAGAGGGAGGGTGGATGGCAGGAGGACCCAGGCCAGGGGCAGGACGGGCAGTCTCCAGCCGTGGGCCATGCCACCAGGCAGGACCCGTATGCAAGCCCGCCCTCACCTCCCCACCGGTCACAGCGTGCCAGGCACACCCAAGCACACACTTGCTGCCAGGTGGGGTACGGCACGATCACTGCAGCGACACGCGGTCTCCAGTCTTTTATTCATACGAGGACTCGAAGAACACACGTCACCTGCAGACGCCGTGCGGCCCGAGACACAGCCGGCCCGGCTACTGACCACACAGGGCCACCCGGTCCAGAGTCAAAGGGAGGGCGGGCCCGAGTGGCCGCCCGGGCACACGGTGATGCTGCCCTGGGCCGAGAGTCCAGCTAGCCCCCACCCGCAGGCAGGGAGGCCCTGGCCTGATCCCGCCCCGGCACAAGGTTCTGATAGGGTTGGCATGTTTGTGTGAGCAGCCCCGGACCCGGCGTGTCCCAGAGCCCAGAAGCCCTCCACCGGTGAGAAAAAGCAAAGCGGCAGGAAGCAGCCTTCTCCGGGCCCAGGGGCTGGTCAGGACGGTGGCGTGGCTACGTGGCTCAGCATCCCCCAACCCTCAAGCCCACCCTGCCCCGCCCGAGCCCTCTCTGGTAGGGAGCGGCCCCTCCCCAGACCCTGCAGTGGACAGGGCTTAGGAGGGCGGGCCTCGGCCTGGGGAGGAGCCTGCAGAGACCCTGGGCCGCGGAAGGTCACCTGGGACTCTCAGAAGCTTCCGGGGAGGAGCCGAGAAGGCAGCTCTAGGTGAGAAGGTCGGGAGGGGCCTGTAGAGGAGGTGCGGCTAGGAAAGCCCTTAACTGTCGAGCGCCCTGGCCTGCGGCCGGCAAGGTCAGGAAAGGGAAGGCCCTCAGCGTGGGCGCTGATTCTCGCTGGCCCTGAGCTCAGATTTCCCCAGCCACCCAGCATCCCCGTGGCCAGGGGTCAGCTGTGGCCCTGGCCCGCATCGTCCTGAGCTGGGACGTGGCCCTGGTCTGGGTGGGGGTGGGGAAGGGCGGGGGCAGGTGGCGTCTCTGGAAGTCCCCGTGCGGCCCTCGCCGACGGCCAGGAGCACAGTCCAGCGCCGCCGCTTAGAGGGGGCCCCCACGGGGTCCTGGGGGTGGGGTCAGGGCTCAAGCATAATTCCAAAGGCCCCGCTCGCCCGCTGGTGGGAACCCTGACACCCTCTGGGGGGTTCTTGGGCCTGAGGACTGGGTGTGGCTCAGACCCCTGAGCCCCAGGTGCTCGGTGGCGGGGGAGAAGGGCACAGCCCGCACTAGGCCGGACCCCGCCCAGGCGGCCTCCTCACCCACCCCCGTGCCGCAGGGACTGGGGGCAGCGACGGCCAGCGGCACCTCGAGGTCTCTGAAACGCATGGCTTTTGGGGAACACCGTCCCCGGCTGACCTGAGGGCCCCGTACAAAAGTAAAAGCTCGGGGGGCTGGGCGAAGCCCCCCGCCCTGCCCCCAGCACAGTCACACGCCGGGTCCCTCGGCGACCCCTCCTGTCCCGCTTCGGGGCCTCCCGGCCCAGGGAGTTAAATATCGTCTGCTGCGGGTTTTGGCGAAGTCAGTCCTCGGCCGCGGTCCTGGGGGCCGGGGCGGTTACCGCCCGCGGGGCGCGGCTGCCGGAAGGGCCAGGGCGAGCCCCAGGAGCAGTAGGGGGCTGGCACGGGGCAGGGGGCGGGCCGCGGCCGAGGTCTGCTGGCCCTCCCGCTCCGACAGCCCCGGGAGGGCGTGCGTCAGCGGCGTCCGCGAGCTGGCGCTCTTCCTGCCGACCTTCCGGCCGCACACTTCGTCCGGGCAGCCCTCGCCGCTGCCTGAGCCGCTGCCGTCGTCGCCTGGGGAGGAGAGGGGAGGAGGCTCTGGGGGACCTCGAGGGCCGCAACCCTCCGCCTGGGCCTCCTGCGCTGGGGACGGCAGTGCCTGGAGCCTGCCGAGGCTGGGCGGACGTGCTGGCTGGCTCACAGCCGTGCTGGAGACAGGGCGGGACGACAGCTGGGCAGCAGCCGGGCCTTCAGAGCCACCTGGGCCCCGGGGTGGGCGCCCCCCCGCCCACCTTTCCCCATCTAGGGTCTCTCCCAACCCTGCATCCTTCCCCAGCTGGGGCTCCCTGGCACCCCCACGCCCACCCCGGGTGCCCTCACTGGCGTCCTGGAAGTCCAGGTCGTTACCCCCACACCCACCCGGGGCTCCACCCCGCTGCCCGCCCTCACTGGCGTCCTGGAAGTCCAGGTCGTTGCCATTATAGGCGCCGCGCAGGCGGTTGGTCATGATCTTCAGCTGCATGATCTGCTGGCGGATGGTCATGTCGGGCTTGGTGATGTCCACCTCCACCTCGGGGTTGTTGATCTGATTGGCCAGGCCATCACCCATCACCTCAGGGAGGTACCTGGAGGCCAGAAAGACAAGCCCTGGGTCACTGTCCTGCTCCCCACAAAGGGGCCTGACCCCAAGCCGCACCTTGGCCGTGAGCGTGTCACTGTTGTCCTGGAGGGCGCTGACGGCCTCTGCCAGCCAGGAGTGCACGCCACCGATGACACTCTCCGCGCCCGACGGGCCCCAGAACTTGTCTGTGATGAGCACCATGGAGTCTGGCTCGGCGTGAACAGAAACATGGGGTACTTTGCGTGGACGCACGCTGGCCCATGGCTGCACTACGCACAGGCACGTCAGCCCACAGTATTTGCGGGTCTGCTTGCTGCAGCCCAGCCCAGCCACACATGAGCTCCTGTCTGTGTTGGCATGCGTGCATAGGTGGAGCAGGTGTGTTCTGGCCCACTGTGTGCACACGTTGCCTCGTGTCTCACAGTGTTCGCATTACGCCATCACACGTCCACATTAGTATGTTTCGGCGTGTATGTGCGCCGGCCTGTGTCCCCACGGGGGTCGATACAGATGTGTGTTGGCTCACCTCACACGGAGCAGACGCACACACCAGTGCAAGCATGTTGGCGCATGTGTCTGGTGACCCACCTCACATCTGCACGTGCCAGCCGGCTCACCCGGTGGCAGCAATGCCCATGGTAATTCACGTGTGAGTCGCCCTGCTGTGCGCCTCACGTGTACACCTCGGCGTGCTCACTCAGTGGGCAAGGACAGGAACCTGACCCCCAGGGCGCCCTCCTGGGCAGCTGGCCATGGCACCTTCTGTCGGGAGATGCAGAGGGAACCCTGCCCCCCAGCCTCAGGACCACCCGCTCTGGAGGCCAGGCGCCTGAGGGCGGTCGCGGCAGTGGGGGCTCACCCAGAAGGTTCCTCCACTCGGCGTCCAGGTCGGCCTGGTTGGCCAGGCAGCCCTTGAGCACGTTGCGGCAGTAGTCGGGGCAGGGCCGGGCGCCGGGCACCCCCAGGCAGTGGGCGCAGTACACCAGCTTCATGACGGCCCGCGAGCACTCGGGGCTCAGCGGCACCTGCAGGGCCAAGGCAGTCTGACCCCGAAGCCACAGCACGTGATCACCCCCGGCGGGAGCCCCGGGCAGAGTCAGGGTGCCCAGGTCTGCCCCACGGCGGCGGGGCCTTTTCTGGGGCCCTGTGTCCTCCCAGGTGACCAAGCAGGCCTGCGGCCCAGCGGAGGCGGGGGCAGGGCGCACTCAGTCCAACCAGTGCGGTCACTGTGCCGGGACTCCCCCGCGTACACTGCGGTCAGAAACCTCCCCGGGGAAGCGGGAACACTGCCCGCCATGCAGATGAGGGCCCCGAGGCCGGGCCGACTTACTGAGGGCCCTCGCTGGGGGGTGTGGGTGGAGAGGTGGGTTCTACCCAGCCAGCCCCGTAGGGGTCTGACGTTTATGCCCTCCCACACCGTACACCGCACTCTGCCGCTCCGCCTGGGAGCGGGCAGCCCTCTCATGTCCCGTCCACCCGACCCCTTGAGCCCCCGGGGCGTCCAGCCCCAGGCCCCTCCCCTTCCCGCTCCGACAGGCCTGGGCCCTTGCCCAGGGCAGAGCTCTCAACCCGGGTCCCCCAACCCTCCCCCGGGCAGGGGCGTGGCCGCGGCGCGCACCTTGGCCACCCTGCGCACCACGTCGCCGGCCACACCCAGGCCCTGCACGAAGGCGCGCGCCGCCACGAAAGCGCGGGTGGCGCGCAGGCGCAGCTCGCGGGGGGCTTCGCCGAAGGGCCGCAGCGGCTCGGCCTGCTTGCCCAGGCAGTCCAGGTAGTCGTCAGGCAGCAGCAGCTGCGGGTGCAGCTGCCGGAAGAGGCGCTCGAGCAGGCGCGCCCAGAACTCGGCCAGCGTCTCCTGCAGGTGCAGGTTGGCGCCGCCGTAGTAGAGGCGCAGCTCGGCGTACAGGTCGCGGAAGGCCTTGGCGTTCTGCGTGTACAGCTCTCCGAAGGCGCCCGGGAAGGCCTCCTGCAGCGCGCGCTCCGAGTCGTTCAACAGGCGCTGGAAGTGATCTGGGCGCGTGGGGGAGGTGGGCGTGAGGCCTTCGGGGGCCCCCGCCCACCCCAGTGCTGCGGCAGCCCTGACCTGCATTCCTGGGGGCTCCACCGGCGACCCCCAACCCCGGTGCTCTGAGCCATCAGAACCTGGGGGGGCCCTGGGTGCCGGCCCCCACGGGGTCCTGGGCACTCCCCCTCCTGGCCTGGGGACTGCAGTGTCCAGCATCTATTTCTGACCTGAGCCCCATGCGAGCACCTGGAAGGGACTGCTTCTGAGGGCAGGAAGGTGCAGGGTTGGGGTGGGACCCACAGGGGGAAGGCCCTGGGTGCCCCTCACCTGCCCTCCTTCCCAGCAGCTCTCCTTCCTCCCTCCACTGTCACCCAGCCAGCCCCCCATCCTGGGGAGTCTTGAGTCCCCCACCGTGTGTCTCTGTCCACCCTCCACCCTGCGGGTCTCTGGGGCTCTACTGGGCTTCCTGCCCTCCCGCCTCTCTACGCGGCGCTCCGTCTGGTTCTGGAAGCTGGCCTGCGGGTGGTCTGGAGAGGGCCCCCTGCAGCCCTCAGGACATGTCCAGAGTCCAGACAGGGCTGCGGAGGTGCAGGATGAGCATGGGCAGCAGACCCTGGGGGTTTGGGGGAAATGCTTCTGTCCTATGTGCTGAGAACCGGGGCCCTCACGTCCTCCTCCTCTCTCAGCAGGGAGACTGCAGGGGACAGGGCACACCACCCGCCCACGAAGATGCCCAGCAGCACACGGGGTGGTCTTGGGGCCGCCATGCGCCTGCCTGGCCTCCTGCCTCCCCCCATCCTCAGGAGATGACGGCCCCGGCGGCTGCGGCCTGAGAGCTGTGTCCTGGAACACAGCCAGCGTGGGCTTGCTGGGCTCAGGGCCTGGAGTGCTTCAGACCAGGGCCCCCTGCGCCAGGTGGCCTGGGGAGGGCTGCTCGGAAGACCTAGGGTGGCCGGACCAGGTGCAGCGGTGGGGCTGGGGTGGGAGGTGGCACGCAGAGGGGTGGGGGGTCCAGGTGGGACTGGAGGCGGGTGAGGAATTGCTTTTAACACAGATGAGTGTCCTGAGTGGGTGGCGCGCAGGCTCTGACTGCAGCTCAGTTGCTTCTGGGGGCGCCTGCTGCCACCCCCTCCGAGGGGCCCATTGTAAATGTCACCAAGTGGTCCCACCACTCCTCGCTCGGGCCCAGACGTGACGGCCAAGCCCGGAGGGAACCGCTGACCCACACACGGCTGCCCCTGAGGCACCGGGACCACTCCATGGGCCCCCGCTCGCCGCGCCCTGCGGTCCTCACGCAGAGCTCCCGGCTCCAGAGCCTGGTGGCCCGCCCCAGGCCGGTCCCTGGCAGACGCTGGGAGAGCTCTGGGTGCCGGGGAGCCACCTGGAGGCGGAGGGTCCCCTCTGGAGGGCTGACGGGAGAGAGGCTGGCTCCTCGAGCAGATGAAGAGGCCCGCAGGCGATCTGCTACCGCGCCCGCTCTGGCCCACCCCCGCCACGAGTGTCCGTGGCCCCGAGCCTGCTCACCGTCAAAGCCCCGCTGCTGGGCGGCCAGCGTGGCCTGCAGCACCCGGGCGCCCTCCAGGAGCGCCGTCTCCAGCTCGGCGCGGCTGCGGTTGGCCAGGTTCCCCTCCATCTCGCTGGTGCAGCAGGTGTAGCCCTGGGGGCAGATGCGCAGGTGCTCGCCTGCGGGGAGGGCTGGCGTGAGGGAGAGCGGGGGCGGGG
>SJYT01066513.1:54634-76615 GCA_006410635.1 Cephalophus harveyi
CCCCGCCGCGCGCCGCGCCGCCCCCTTTCCCCGGAAACCGCGGCGGCTGCACTCAGCCCCGGAGCTTCCCGCGGCCCGGGCCTCCGCCTGGCTCCTGCCCCACGGGGCTCCTCCCGGCAAGGGGATGCGAGGGGGGCGCCAGCTCGCTCCCCAAGGAGCATGGCAGCGCCCCGCCAGCGAGCCCCCTCACCCCATGACAACGACCAGAGCCCTAGGCTGGGCGCTCAAAGGCCACCGTCAGCCCCGCGTACTCTCTACCCGCCGCTAGCCTAAACTCGGTGATCCTGGTCTGCATCCTCACGTCCTGTCCGCTTCCCCTGCGAAATAAAAGGCCCCCGCCTGGCCACACCCTGCTCCGGCCCAGTCCCCACCTCCTCCTGGGTCCCCCTCCCACAGGCCTAGGCGGTCACCGTGGCTGGCTCTCCCCCGTCCCCGCCACTCCCTGCAGCCCCAGCCCTGGTCCCGGCTGCCACAGCACAAGCCAGACCCACTGCAGGGCCTGCCCGCCAAGGCCCCCCGCCCTGCAGCGCCGCACGCCCGGGACCCCCCGAGGCTGGCCTGCACAGAGCCTGCTGGACAGGCAGCTCTCAGCAAAGTGGCCTCTCCAAGGCAGCCCACAGCACCCAAGGTCCCGGAGCAAGGGGGCTCCGCCAGGCAGCTCACAGGGCTGCTCCCCGCGGCCTGCTTTCTGCTCGGAGACCCCTGAGCAGGCCACCCTGCCAGTGGGCACTGGCCTCGGAGGCTGCCTTGGTGAGGCGGTAGGCCCCCCTGGATGTGGGCCTGGACCCAGCTCTGGCTGAGGGGCCAGGCTCCCTCCCACTGGCCTTCCCACAGTGCTTCAGGGTCCACGGCTCACACTAAGGCCTCAGAATAAACTGGGGATTAAGGGGTGTCTGCTCTGCCCGTGAGCCCAGGCCCTGCTGCAGGGCGGGGGGTCCTTTCAGGGCCTGGGAGTGAGGTGTCCCTTGGAAGCCTCGCCCACCAGGGCAAGCTCCGTGAGGCTCACTCATCCTCGGCCCAGGCCAGGCTGCAAAGGGCACTCACTCGAGACGCTGCAGACCCGTCCCTGACAGGCGGCCCCGGGAACACGGGCTCCGTACGGCTCTCCCATCTCCCTCGCCCGACCACCCAACCTCTGGGCCGGGAGTAGCCCAGGAGATGGACCGGTGCCGCCCCCCTCTGCCACGTCTGCCCGGGCGATTCCAGAATAGCAGAAGCGGGTGCTGCAGCCCCAGGGCCCTCTCAGCAGGCTCCTCACAAAGGCCCCACGCTGGCCTGTCTGTCGACCCCGGAAAGGTGGTGGACACAGCCCCCCGGTGGGGCCAGAACACAGCAGACCCCGGCGCCACTGTGGGAGCCTCCGGGGACAGGCGCTGCCCCCGGCCACGCCCAGCAATGGAGACGGAGTGGGCAAATGGGTTCGGCTGCTCACCAACCCCTCAACCCAGCTGCTCCCCAGGAAACCTGGCAGCCAAGGCCAAGGTCACAGCCGCCCCTGCTGGCGTCCGTCTGACCTGCTGCTTCCCCCAGCCCCCGGGTCGCACACACTCTCCCCTTTGCCCTGCTTTTTCTTTCAAGACGCATTCGTCTAACCCTTCGTCCAGGAAGCCTTCCAGGTTCCTCTGGGCCAAAGTGCCTGCCCAGCCTCTGACCTCTCGGAGCACTGAGCGGCCTCAGTGGCGGCTTCCTGCTTGGCCACCCTTTCTGGCAGCCAGAGAGCTGCTGGGCCTGCCGGTAGGTGCCGCTCTGCCCATGCCCAAGCTGGACCTGGCGCTCAGGTACCTGTGTCCAACGAGACTCTCTGGGCTGTGCCAGCATTCCGGGAGATGGGGCTGGGCACCAGCGCAGCTGCAAACCTGCAGCCTCAGGCCTCCACCTCCGCTGGAAAGCCAGCATCCCCCGACCTGACCCCTCCCCAGAGCTGGTGCTCCCTACTGATGCCAGGGGTGTGGCGGGGTGCTTCCACCGCCCACGAGGACCCCCTCGTTCTTCCAGGCCCCGCCACCACCCGACGAGGTGCAGCGAGCACTGGGGGCCTGCACGGTCCAAGGGTCCTTTCACACTCATGACCGTCCCCTCCGGTTCTTCCTGTCGGAGCCACTCAGGGAGCTCGAGCCACGGGCCCAGGGCACTCAGCCCGGACTGCTGCACAGGACCCGGAAGGACCCGGGCCTCCCCGCCTCTCCCAGCGCAAGGCCGCCCTTGATTCCAGTCCCAGGGGAATTCCTGAGCAGGAGGGCGGAGGCCGAGGCAGGAGCCGACACGCTCTGCCACCGAGCCGGTCACCCGTGGCCCGCCCGCCTGGAGGGCCCGGGCAGGAGCAGGTGGGGTGCCCCCCCCCGCCCCGGTGCTGACTCAGCATCGCCACCCAGGCAGCACCTCCAGGCACAGCATCACCCACCTCCCTGCCACGCATGGGCGCTTCTGAGCCCAGCCCCGAAGGCACAATTGGGGTGGGGCACAGATGGTCAGGACACAGCTACATGAGCATTTCAGATCAACGATGCATGCATTATTTTCCAGAATAAAAGTATCTGGCCCCAAAGCATTGACAGCAACGACGTGACTGTAATTTTGTCCACGCCTGTGCAGAGCCAGCTTTAGGCAGAAGGCCAAATGGTGGAAAGAGCCCAGGCGTCCACTTCACTGTCCAGTGAAGTGATGAACACAATCTGGGCCCAGCCAGACAAGGGGACGGACGCCACGCAGCCTTGGGGAGTCACCAAGCGCCGCACACCTCAGTGTGGATCAGCCCCAGACACGATGCGGAGCCTGAAAGCCAGAACGGCACACGCTTAGGATTCCACCTCAGTGAGGGCCCCTGGAGACAGAAGCGGCATGGTGATGAGCAGGGACGGAGAGGGGTGGGGGGTGTTCAGTGGGTACAGAGCTGGGGGAAGATGAAAGCTCTGCGAATGGTCGGTGGGGTCAGCTGTACAAGCGTCAGTGCCCGAAGTGCCACTGGACGCACACTGAAGATCGTTACGGCAGGAAACTTGATTAAGTACAGTTCACCACAAAATGCACGCAAAGCCCCCTCCCCAATATCTGGGACATACTTGCACTACATATGTGGAGATGTTTCTCCTAAGAACACATCTGTTANCACAAGCGTCAGCGCCCGAAGTGCCACTGGACGCACACTGAAGATCGTTACGGCGGGAAACTCGATTAAGGACAGTTCACCACAAAATGCACGCAAAGCCCCCTCCCCAATATCTGGGACATACTTGCACTACATATGTGGAGATGTTTCTCCTAAGAACACATCTGTTATTTATTTGAAATTTAAATGTTCAAGATATATGCCCTCAAATGATTAACTACCTGAAAAGACCAATTTATTAAACAGGCCTCCGGCAGTTTTACCTGCTAAATCTGGCAGTCCTTTGTGGGGTGTGGGGAGAAGCCTGACTGAGTCACCCATGCTCCCCACCACGTGTGGGTGTGCATACGTGTGTACTTGTTTCTGGGGCCCCCCGACCCCGCCCAGCCGAGCAGCAGAAGCAGGGAGGTGGGCGTCAGAGGGAGCCTACCCTCCCACAGCCCCCAGCCTCCTCGGAGAAGGATGGGCCTCACCGTCTCTGTCAACAGGAAGATACAATCATCCCCATCTTACAGATGAGAAGACTGACGCTGGGGGGTCTGAGCCTCGCTCCATGGCTCAGACCTTGCCTAACACTGCCTGCTCCTACCGGCCCGCAGGCCTCCCTGTCTTCCCTGAAGGGGGGGAGATGAATGTCCCGGGCACCCAGGGGCCCACCAGCCTCCTGGGAGATGAGGGCAGAGTGGGTCCCACCAGACACAGCCCTGGCCACCCCGCT
This sequence comes from Cephalophus harveyi, assembly GCA_006410635.1. Classification (NCBI taxonomy): domain Eukaryota; kingdom Metazoa; phylum Chordata; class Mammalia; order Artiodactyla; family Bovidae; genus Cephalophus; species Cephalophus harveyi. Next base: position 58,459 of record SJYT01066513.1, read on the forward strand.
GGCTGCACCACCCCTTCAGTGGCCCAGGACACCGGCAGGAGCGTGAGGGCCGGCAGCCACCCCACCCGCACCCAGGAGGGACTGGGGCCGGGACAGCCACGGGAAAGGGCCCCCACAAGCTGACACGCTGAGGGCTCCCAGCCCTGCGCAGTCAACTGAGCTCAGCGCTTGCTGCTTGCCCGGCTCCCCAGAGGTGGGACCCTGGCCTCCCTCTGGGTCCTGGGGGCAGGTGGGAAGGTGGGACCCGCCTGCTTCCTGACTTCTCCAGCTCAGCCTCTCGGACGGTCAAGCTGAAGCATCTGTCAGAGATGGTCTCCAGGTCGGCAGGGAATCTGGACCTCCAGGCACCCGGTGTCTCGGTCCCTACTCTGTCCAGCCATGTCCACCAGGCAGATGTAGGATGGCCCCGCCCAGGGCAGCCGGGATTCCTGGGGCAAACAACCCCATCCATCCCCCAAAAGGGCCAAAGGGACGGTGAGGGGTTGGCCCCAGTGAGCTGGGCAAGGATAGGCCTGACGTGGGCCGCCATGGCCCGAGGCTGGCCGTGGGGTGACCATGAGCAAGGTCCTGTGGGCACCTCTCCGCACCGCCTCCCGTCTCTCTGCAGCGCCCTCTGAGACTTTGCTGGACCCCCTTCTGAAAGCCGGCTGCCGCCCTCAAAGTTGCGCCAGGAGCCCTTCTGGCTGGCCCTGGGCTTGGCAGGAGAGCTGGGGGGGGGGTCCTCCTACACTGTGGGCTGCTCTCCTGGGGGGCCCAGAGCTGACACTTCCTGAATTCCTAGCTTCTCTGGACCAGTCAAGTGGGAGCAGAGACACCAAGAGATGGCGCCGCCCAGAATGTGGCGGCGGCGACGGGGAGACCTGCCTCCCGCCCGCACCCCATTGACCCCCGGCAGGCAGTCTCCCGCCTCCAGCCCACGCCCCGCTGACCCCCNGTGGGAGCAGAGACACCAAGAGATGGCGCCGCCCAGAATGTGGCGGCGGCGACGGGGAGACCTGCCTCCCGCCCGCACCCCATTGACCCCCGGCAGGCAGTCTCCCGCCTCCAGCCCACGCCCCGCTGACCCCCAGCGGGGCCCCGAGGCCGGCCAGGGCAGGCCGACCTGCCTCACTCCCAGCAGGCAGTCCCCCGCCTCCAGCCCGCACCCCGCTGACTCCCAGCAGGGTCCCGGGGCCTGACGGTGTAGGCCAACCTGCTCGCCCTCGGGGTCAGTCTCCCCGCCTCTGGACACAGGCTGGGCCTGCCTCTCCAACAGGTGCACCGTGACGTGACGCCAAGACACATGGGCACCCTGGCCGCCCTGTGCTGTGCATGCCACACGAAGACCCAGTCTCATAGCCACTCCACGTGGCAGACGCTGCCACCATCCCCGTTATACAGAGAGGCATTCTGAGGTCAGAAAGGTTCAGTAATGGCTCAGGGTCACACAGCGCTTGAGCGTGGAGCTGGGCTTGAACCCTGGCAGGATGGCTGGGTCCGGGCAGCCAGGTGTTAGCCTCTGATACGGCCCCACCTCTTTCCTAAGACATCGGCCACTGGGAATGGCCACTGGATCTGCAAGACCTAGCCCTGGGCCAGGGGAGGGGCTCTGCCCAGCTCCTCTGTCCATGGGATTCTCCAGGCAAGAATACTGGAGGGGGTTGCCATGCCCTCCTCCAGGGGATCTTCCCCACCTGAGGATCGAACCTGGGTCTCTTATGTCTCCTGCACTGGCAAGCGGGCTCTTTGCCAGCTGTGAAGCTTGTACACCACATGTATCCATCTAACCCTGCACAGGTTCTCTCTACTTTTAAATTACAAAAGTAACATGTGGGCCGGCAGAGCTGCAGCTCACGTGAGGCCTCTGACAGCTGCCCAGTGCCTGCAAGGAGACCACTGTGGCTGCGTTTCAGCACCAAGGACAGTGCTGGGCACGCAGTAGGAGCTCAAGGACTCTCCAAAGGACTGATCTGTGTGCCCCACACTCCCATCCCTGGCCCACAGGCTCTCCTGGAACAGACAGGGCCCCCCCCGGACCCACTTGAGGGTCCAGCCCACCACGCAGAAGAGGCCTCCTTCCTCTGTGCCCTTGACTGCCCACTGAAGCCCAGAGACCCTTTCTCAGAATAACGCTTAGGAAAGAAAAGATTAAGCAGGGGATAGTGAAGGAAGCCGCAGGTGCGGTGACGTGGCTGTTGAAATGTGATAAACGGGCAAGCAAGGCGGTGCCCGCGAGCTGGCTGACACCCACGGGGAACGCGAAGCTGCGTGAGTGGAAGCGGCACCTAGAGACATCTGCTCGTGAAGTAAAGGGCCAGGGGGACCCAGCAGTCCACGGTGAGCGAGCCCCGGACTCCAGACGCAAAGGGGCAGGGGACCCAGCAGTCCACGGTGAGCGAGCCCCAGACTCCAGACGCAAAGGGGCAGGGGACCCAGCAGTCCACGGTGAGCGAGCCCCGGACTCCAGACGCAAAGGGGCAGGGGACCCAGCAGTCCACGGTGAGCGAGCCCCAGACTCCAGACGCAAAGGGGCAGGGGACCCAGCAGTCCACGGTGAGCGAGCCCCAGACTCCAGACGCAAAGGGGCAGGGGACCCAGCAGTCCACGGTGAGCGAGCCCCGGACTCCAGACGCAAAGGGGCAGGGGACCCAGCAGTCCACGGTGAGCGAGCCCCGGACTCCAGAATGCCATCGCCGCCTTGTTTGTAATGACAAGAGGCGCTAAATTCTGGCTAAAGGTGAGCAAAAAAGGACTGTCTCTGTCCATGGGATTCTCCGGGCAAGAAAAAAACACTGTACTGTCTTTCTCAGTCGAGCTCGTGAACTCCTAGATTTCCAAGCCTGGGCTTCTCCTGGGCACCCTGGTTAAGGACTCCAGCCTCAAATGACCTGCCTTCACACCTGAATCTGTCCACCGCAGTTCGCCGATCTTTCTAGAGCTGAATCCACCCCAACCCGGAAGCCTGTCCTGGCCCTAAGCAGAGGGCTGCCCCCCACCCCGGCTCCGCTCCCCTGGCCGCTGACTGCGTCCCGTCTAGAGCTGTGGTTCAAGTGCTTCCCGTGGGGGTGCGACTGGTGTTTCTGGAAGCCGCCCCTTGACCTGTTCAGGAGTGACCTGCACTCCACGGGGCGCCTGGTCTCCCCGTCCCCTGCCCTGCACACTGTGATGGCCGAGCATGGCCCCAGGGAACTGCTCCCGGCTGGGGACACCGCTTTACCCTGGGGGAGGGCGGCCAGCTGTGCCCCAGTGCCCCCCAGCCCCCAAATACACAGTGACAGGGAGGTCACCTGGGTGTCAGGTCACTTGAAGAGAGGTTGCCATGGCGCCTGAGTACCCTGGGGACGGCCACTGCCAGGCCAAGGGAGGGGGCTGGGGATGGTGGGGCTAAACGTCAGAGCCTCTAAAATACGACTGTGGGTCCAGTGTGTCTTGAGCTCCGCGGCAACGGGAGGCGGGCGTGATCGCCTGAGCCAGCCCTGTGGCAGGGGGCGGAACCCGTGTCCCGGGGGGTCTGCAGGCCGTCACGGGTGGCGGGAGGTACTCCCCGCGGCCCGGAGCCTGGATGGGCACCCGGAGCCCCGTGGCTCCAGGACACACAGACGCAGCACGTGGCTCAGCACCGGGGCCCACAGCGCTGCAGGCGGCCCTGGTGCCCAGGATGCGCTTAGACACAGGGTTGAGACCGGCCGGCCACCACCAGGGTCAGACAGTGTCCTCGGCGCTGGGGAAGGTGCCCCAAGGTGCACGTGGGCCACCACAGGCTCCTGGGCTGACAGTGAGCCTAAGGAACGTCGCCCCTGGGGAGGCGCAGGGGCACTTGTCCAGGGCTGGCTGCCCACGTGGGAGGGAGGCGTGCCGACCTGCCCCTCAGGCCGCTGGGCTAACTGAGGGTGTGACTGTGGTTACACGCGCCCCAGGCCAACAGCCAGGCACATAGGCGCGGGGTACAGCCACTGACGGCCGGGCCCTGGACTGTGGGGGTTGGGGGGCCTCGCAGCCCCAGCTCACTAGACCCTGATCCCGTGGAGGGGGCCCGTGGCTTACGGGTGTGTGAAGCGGTGAAGGATGGACGGGTGGGGGGGTGAGGGGCCTCGCCTCTTGCCAGGACCTCCTAGTGGGTGGGGCTCGAACCTCAGGCGCCGTCAGCAGGACCAGCTCTGACTTCAGGAGGCGGTCCTGCAGCCCGGGTCCTCGCGGGGGTCTCACGGGCCCCGCTCCTCTGCTGGCCCCGGCCTCACCTGGGACTGGCCAGCTGCCCCTGACCTTGGACAAGTCAGTCCTTGGAGTCTGCCAGGGTGGGTGCGAGGGGCTCTGTGACCTCACCCTCAGCTCCATCCTCTGACCGACCACGCCCCATAACCTGGAACACGTGCCCAGAGCGCATGGACAGAGCCACACGGATGCCCCCCAGCGCCCCCACGGGGCCTGCGTGATGGCCCCGCCCCTGACCTGCTCCCTGCTGGGGCACCCCGTCGGTGCCCACACCAGGCACTGGGGGCGCAGCGCGGCCAGGGCAGGGAGGCCATGGGGGAGCAGCCGCTCCAGGGACAGGGCCCTGGGCACTGGGGACCTCTCGCAGGGACCCAGCTTCCCCCCCGACCCACTAAGAGGTGGGACCAGGTGGCGCTCGGCCTGCCCTGCAAGCCCCCTAACCTGCCAGCTCCGGAAGGCTGGGCGGGGCTGGCTGCCAGGCAAGGGCCGGTTGGAGGCCAGGGAGTGGAGGAAGGAGGCAGGGCCACGAACCCCGGCCTGGCCTGGCTTGTGGGCACCGGCGGGTAGACGGGCGGCAGAAGGCATGGCCCGGAGCCGGTGCTTCCGCAGGGCCCCCTGTGTGGCCAGCTCCGGCCCCGTCCTCCCCTCGGCCCCAGGCCTGGCTGTGCTCACCCCGTCCACCTGCGGGGCCCGGGGCCTGGCACAGCACAGCCTCCCAGAGCTCTGGCCATCCCCGCCAGCCGCCCAGGGCCCCTCCTTCCAGCCGTGGCGGGGGCGGTGGGCGGGGCTCTGGGACACTGTGGGGCTGAGATGGGGTGGGGGGACAGCGCGTGGGGGAGCCCTCGGGGCTGTCCTGTCACCCGGCCAAGCCTCCAGAACCCAGGAGTGTTCAGCACAAAGGAGCAGCCTGGGTCCTCCGGAGCGGAGCCAGGAGCCAGCCCCGGGGCCCCCACTCACTCCNCTGGGCCATGAGGCCCAGGGCAGGCCTCCAAGCCCTGTCTCTTATACACATCTCTCACTCCAGCCCCCCACCCCACACTCACTCCTGCCCAGCCCCCTCTACACACTCACTCCACCCCGCACGCTGTATCCCCTCCCAGGGCCTCCCACACGTCGGCGGGGACCCCAAGCCTGTCCACGCAAACCGGGGCCACTGAGTCACGATGGTCCCAGCCTGGTGGCCCTGCCAGAGGTCTTCACGCAGGGCCCTCACTGCCCACCAGGTTCTGGGTGGTCCCTGCCACCAGGGAGACGCCTCAGCAGGTCGGGAAGATCAGAGGCAGAGGACCCTGCTCCCTACCCCCGATCTGATTCCGGAGATGTTCAGGCCCCCGGGGGGCAAGGCCCCGGCCACTTCCTGAGACGCTTGCGGGCCAGTGGGGGTGAGGAGCGAGCTAAGGATGGCCTGACCCACTCACCCCGTCACAAGGCCCCATAGCTGCACTGAGGCCCTGGCCCAGGGAGCCCCCCAGTCCCCACGGAACACCCAGCGCCCAGGAGCCCTGCTCACTGGATGGGAAGCGCCCCTAACCTTGACTAAATCCTATCCCTAGTTGACACATCAAACCTTTGGACCCGAGGATGGGAACTCGTTTGAGTGTGGGGTCTTTGCAGACGTAACTGCTGCTGCTAAGTCACTTCAGTCGTGTCCGACTCTGTGCCACCCCACAGACAGCAGCCCACCAGGCTCCCCCGTCCCTGGGATTCTCCAGGCAAGAACACTGGAGAGGGTTGCCATTTCCTTCTCCAATGCATGTGAAAGTGAAAACTGAAAGTGAAGTTGCTCAGTCGTATCCGACCCTTCACGACCCCATGGACTGCAGCCCACCAGGCTCCTGCATCCGTGGGATTTTCCAGGCAAGAGTACTGGAGTGGGTGCCACTGCCTTCTCTGGCAGACCTAACTGCTCTACTCCTAACTTGATCGGACCAGTGTCCTTATTTCCATAAGGTAGAATCTGGACGCAGGCCGGCACAGGCCTTGTAAAGACGAATCAGCAAACCCCAGACCAAGGGTTGCCCACCACCTCCCGAAGCAGAGAAGACCCCAACAAGTCTTCCTGTACGGTCTTGGGGGGAACCACGTAGATCTCGGACTTCCAGCTCCCGCACTGCAAGACGACAGCCTCCTGCCATGGAGCCGCCCAGCCTGGGGCATCTCCATGGGCAGCCCTGGGGAAGCGGCTACGTGCCTGGGTCCCAGTGCCCAGCCCAGCCCGGCGCCATGCAGCTGGTGCCCAGAGATCTCACTGCTGAGGTGTCCGGTCTGGGGAGCACCCTGGGGGGCAGAGAGCCCCCAGAGCGGGGCGGGGGGCGCTCGGGAGGCTGGTGCGGGTGGGCCGGGGGGCCAGCCTGTGGGAGGGCGCGTGTGTGCCAGGACAGTGGGAGCCGACGCCGAGGCCACAGGCAGATGCGGGCTGGGCGGGGGCTGGCCTGGCCCCACGGCGGCTCCCTGGCCTGCCCGGTCTCCCACGCTGCCTGCCAGCGGAGCAGGTCCGCACCCCTCACACCCAGGGTGCCCTGCACCAGAGGCCGGAGCAGGAATAGTCAGGAGAGTGGGAGGCCCGGCTATACCCCCAGGGCAGAGGCCACGGCAGGGAGGACAGGCCAGCACCCCCGCCCCACAGGGGGAGACAGCGGACGGCCACGGCCCCCACCCCGCCCGAACCAGCCCTGCCCAGAGGCTGCAGGCAACTCGGGGCTCCTGCCCAGGCCTGTTCCTAGACGCGCGCGATGAGAAAGCCGCCAGCCGGCACAGGGTGGGTGGCCCTGCACTGGAGCCCCACCCGAACGTGGGCAGGGGCCTGGCCCCACAGGACTAGCCTGGTGGCTGGACGTGGTCAGGGCAGGCACCAGGCACGGGCCTGGTCCTGAGTCCTGGTCTGAAATGCTCCAGAAATAAGCTGAGGCCTCGGGGAGAGCCGGCTGGCCTCTCTCCAGGGGGCGAGTCCTGGCCGGTGCCTGACCTGGCCTGGCGAGGCCTGTCCCCCTGGCCTGGCCTGGCCGGGCTGATACCTGTGCCTGTGTCTCTGGGGGGCCGAGCACAGGCCCAGTGCACCCACACCCACTCTGTGCTCCCCTCCCTGGCTCCGGAGTCTGCCTGCCGCCGGGCCAGCGTGCCCCAGCCCCTCTGCCAGGAGGCCTGTCCACCTCAGGCCCATGCTGTTCCTAACTAGGGCCAGCACAGGGCCCGTTTACTGAGCCCTCTGGCCAGCCGTCCGGAGTTACCCACCCTGGACAGGACGTCCCCGTGACTGCTGGGAACCCGGCTTGCTGTGGTGCTGGGGACACTCAGGCCTGCCCCGAGGGTCACAGCCGTGCTACCCTCGGGGCACACCAAGAGTCAGGCCCGGAGGAGCGCTCCTGAGCAGGGCGGGGGCAGCAGGCCTGCACTGGACAGGCGCCGGGGCTGGCCAGGGGTGCATCTGTGGGCAAGACCAGGCCGCCGTCAGCCCAGTGAGGGAGGGGCACGGAGGCCCCGGAGGGGTCAGTGCAGAGGCTTCCCACCTGGTCTGAGAGGTGGGCTGGGACCGGGGGAGCTGCAGAGAGGGCACCTGGCAGCCCAGCGAGGCCTGGGCCATGAGGCCCAGGGCAGGCCTCCAAGCCGGGGTGGCGTGAGGCGTCCAGAAGCCCGGGCCCAGCACTGCTCAGCCGTTAGTGCCACGGGCCTGGGGGTCAGCACACTGGGCTCTGGACCTGAGCGCCCAGTGGGTGAGTGTGGAGCTGGAGAAGTGGCGGGGCTTCTTGGCCTTGGGTACTCACCCCTGAGTCAGGTCCAGACCCCCCACCCCCTGCACCCGCCAGACAGTCCCGGGGAGTGACCCCCAAGTCAGGTCCAGACCCCCCACCCCCTGAACCCGCCAGACAGTCCTGGGGAGCTGTCTCTTATACACATCTAGATGTGTATAAGAGACAGCCTAGGCGCGGGGCGCGGGGCGCGGGGGCGCAGGGCGGGAGAGAGAAGGGGGCGCAGCGGCGCTCCGGGCGCGCGGGTCACTCACCCGAGATCTCCGCCTGGGGCACATCGCTCAGGCTGAAGCCCTTGGCCCCGTAGATCTGGCGCACTTCCCCGCAGCTCCGACTCTTGCTGGCAGGGTCCCCGCGGGCGCAGGCGACCAGCACGGCGGCCGCGTACAGCAGCCACCAGCCTCGGGCCCAGAGCTCCATGGCGGGGCCGGCGGCGCCCCCGGCCGGGCCCGCGCAGCCCCCGCCCGCGAAGGGCAGAGCCAAGGTCCCCGCGCACTCGGCTGGCGGTCCGGAGGCGCCGGCGGCCTGGGAGGCGGAGACAACAAAAGCCGGCGGGGCGCGGGGCGCGCGGGGCGCGAGGTCCGGCCGCTGGCTCGGACGGCCCCAGAGCGCGGCAGGCGAGCGCGCAGTCCGGGCCCGGCCCCTGGGCGGCGGGGAGAGGGGCGGGGAGGGGCGTGCGGGGCGGGGCGCGCGGGGCGCGCGGGGCGGGGCGCGGCGCAGGGGCGCGATCCCAGGCGCGCGGGGCGCCCCTCCGGTTCCCGGGCCTGGGGCGGGGAACCGCCCGGCTCGCGCGGATCTGGCAACAGCTGGAAGAGAGCGGGGTGGCGGAGAGCGCGGGGCCGCGTCCGGGGTCCCCAGGGCGGGCCCCCCACACCCGGCGCCCGGGGCGCGACACCACCTGCGGGGGCGGGGGCGGGGGCGCTGAGGCAGGAGATGTGTATAAGAGACAGCCCGAGTCAGGTCCAGACCCCCCCACCCCCTGCACCCGCCAGACAGTCCTGGGGAGCGACCCCCGAGGCCGGGGCAGGACGGAGCTTCCACCTGCTAGACAGCACTGCTGGAAGGGCCCGCGTGGGCTCCAGGGCTGGAAGCAGCCCCCAGAGCGCACAGGGCCAGCGCACTCTCTCCCGTAGCCTTTGGGGTGGTCCTGACTGTGTCCGTTGTCACACGTGGAGAAATGGGGGCCTGGAGAGCCCGGGTGGCGGTGGGCAGGCGCCGCAACAGGGCTGGCCTTCGCGCCAGGCCCTGGGAGGATGCCCTGCCCCTCTGGGAGGTGCAGTGGCGTGCCGGGGCTCCAGCGGGGGCCCAGGCCGTTGCATCATGCGGTGGCCTGTCGGCTCCTGGCTCCCCTGGGCCCCCACCCTTCTTCCCCCGCCCTCCAGCCTTGTCCTCAGGCTGGGGATGATGAAACCGCAGCAGCTCCAGGGGCGAGGGGCCAGAGCAGCGGCTCAGTGGAGGCTGGAGACCACCTGGGGACCCAGGGCAGGCCCCTGGGCCTCTGCCCTCTCAAAGGGACAGGCTGAGCACTGTCTGGTCTGGGGCTGGGCTGGGCACCAGGCGGTCTGTGCGACGCCCGCTGACCATGGCCGAGCAACAGCCTTGGGCAGCAGCACGGAGAAGCAATGGTTCCTGCTGGGAGGCCTGAGCGGTGGCCCCTGCTGGGGGCCCCTGGCCAGCTGGGGCCCCGGAGACGAGGAGCCGCTGACAGCGCCGGGCTCCCCTCCGACCTCCAACCCCAAAGCCAGACAGCCAGGTCCTTCCTCCTCGGCCCGGCCCTCCGCCTCCCATGGCCCCCACCGTGGCCGGGCATAAAGTGGGACGTGTGTGGGTGTGGACTGAGAACCGACTCCGTGCCAGGAACTGGGCGAGGTTCTGCGGCTGCCGCAGAGAACACAACAGACAGATGCGCCTCTGCCCCCAGGACCCTAGCAAAGGGTCAGACAGATCACGATGAACCGTGGCATCAAAGGGTCGGGAGAGCCAGCAGGTGCCCCGGGAGCAAGCCCCTAGGTGAAGGCCGAGAGACCACAGGCACCTGTACACATGTATGTGTACACGTGTATGCACATGCGCGTGCACGGGCGTGCAGATGTGTACATGTGCACCATGTGTATGCACACACACGTGTGTATGTACATGCATGCATGTATGAGTGTGTGCATGTCCTGTGAGTGAGATGCAGCCCGGGGCTGGGCTTTTCTCAGACGCTGCAGGCGGATTGAGGTTGAGGGGCAGCTCCCTCTCACTTTCTGCGCAGCGCTCTGGCTGGGGGGAGGCCCACCTGTGAAACGGGATGACTGCCCTTCTCACCCTGGCTGAGCCTGCCTGTCCATCCAAAAAACCACACAAGTCACAAACAAGGCCCTCGTGCTCTGATGCCCCTCTTTCGTGAGTCCACAGAGTTTCTACCCCCTGGGGAGGTGGAGGCTGGAAAGGTCGCCCACAGGCCCAGGGCTGCCCTCCCTCCCCTCCAGTCCTGGGAAACACGGAGCCTCCACCCCACCTGCCAACTCAGGCGCCCACCCGCGCGGGATCCCCAGGCCAGAGGAGTCCACCCACCGGCCCCCAAGACGCAACACGGAAGGCCCGGCTCCAGGAGAGCGTCGTGCCGCCACGCGGCCACCAGGGGGCGCCCGGCCCGCGGAGCCGCACTAAGCTGCCGGAGCAGGAGGAGCGTACAGGGCCGGCCGCTGCCTCGGGAGGTCACCCTGCTTCCTTTACCCCACGTGGCGCTGGCACTCCTCTCGGTGCCTGGGCCCTGCGGGGCACTCACGGGGGGCGGGGTGCAGCCACAGGACCCCCGGGAGCTGGGGCGGAGGAGTCAGAGGGAGTCCAGGCAGGGAGGCCCCGTGAGGGCGTTACCGGAGCCGCGGCTGGCACCACGCTCCCCAGTTGCAAAGCCCCCATCACACGCACAGCAGCGCGCTTTGCCGGTCCCGGGCCCTGAAGCCCCTGCACCCTGCAGTCCAAGGAGGCCCGGCCGCCAACCCGCCTTGCCTTCCCCAGCCTGCCCGCCGGGTTCCCAGCCCTTGGCGGCTGCCCAAACTCTGCCACTCTGTCTCAGCCTAACTGGGACAGAGGCCTGTGGATGCGATCGAGAGTAGGATGGCCCCCAAGGACACAAAGGCCGCGTGGGAGTGGGCTTCTGAGGGAGGGCTGTGGAGTCCAGGGGACTTGGGGGGTGCCAGCCGAGACTGGGGCTGGGAGACCCTGGGGCTCGGGGATTCACCCAAAAGGTCAAGCATTTCCAGGCATCCGGCCCCTGCATGGGGCAGGGTCAGGGGAGAGCCTGAACCGACTGTGCAGCGGGTCTGGTGCTGGTCCTGAGTGCCCAGACGCACCCACCAAAATCGCCCCTCCAAGGGAGGAGGCAGCTCTGACGACCAATGGCGGGGCTCTGTCAGCAGAAGCGCAGGAAGGCCTGCCTGAGGGGCTCGAGAAGGGGATCTCCGCAGCCCCGGGCAGGGCGGGGGGCTGTCAAGGCGCCCAGGCAGTGTTCTGCGGGTTCTGCCCTCCTGGGGGCAGGGGTCAAGGGCCTGGCTGCCCCCCACCTCTCGTCCCCAGCCAGGCCCGGCCATGGACGCGGCCCTCACTCTCCCCTCTCAATCAGAATTCCTGTGGCTGCGGTCCTTCCCCGTCCCCGAGTCACCACTTGTGTGTGGTCTCTCCACGCCACCCCCCCACCCCCGGCTTGGGAGGCGTCCCCAGGGCAGGAGCCTGGAGCTCTGCTCCCGGCCGCCCCCCTCCACCCCGGTCCCGGGAACCCTGCACCGCCGTGCACGCCCGGTGCAGCTCTGGACACGTTTGCAGCTTGAGGAAGGAGCCTGGGGGTGGGGGGAGTGTCTGCGAGCTCCGCAGACTCCGCGCTCGCCCCTCACCCCCGCTCCGGTCCCTACAGCTCCTCCGAGGCCCGCAGGAGGGTGTGCAGGACTGCGGGCAGCTGCAGGGCCCAGGCCGCCTGCGACGGCGCTGCTCTTACAAAGAAACGGCACGGCCCCTGGGCGGGATCCAAGGCGCCGACCACCTGCAGCTGGACTCCCTGCCGGAGGCGGCCCGGAGCGCCAGGCGAGCACAAGTTCCCCAGGCAGGCGTCCCTGCGAGGCGGCGTTCCGCTCCCGCTGGCCGAGGGCGCGCCCGTCCGTCCCGGCCCTCGCCCCTCCCCAAGCGCACAGCTCGCTCCCTGCCTCGCCGGGGCTCCGAGGATGTCTCTGCTGGGCACCCCCGGGAATTCCCGGGCCGACCCCAGGAGCCTCCGGGGAAGGACTGCACGGCCCCGAGGGAGTCCCGAGCCCACGGCCGCGGTCGTCTGCGCCCCCACAGCCGACTCAGCGGCTCAGCCCAAGCTGCCCTGGAGGACTCTCCGGGTCGGGGTGCGCCCCGTTGGCTGCGCGGCGAGGACAGCTCCGCGGGGAAGGGGCCAGTGTGTGCGCGTCGGCGGCCGGGGAAGGCCGGGCGGAGTGGAAGAGACCCGGGCGGAGGGAGGGCGGCGCGGGGCGCGGGGCGCGGGGGCGCAGGGCGGGAGAGAGAAGGGGGCGCAGCGGCGCTCCGGGCGCGCGGGTCACTCACCCGAGATCTCCGCCTGGGGCACATCGCTCAGGCTGAAGCCCTTGGCCCCGTAGATCTGGCGCACTTCCCCGCAGCTCCGACTCTTGCTGGCAGGGTCCCCGCGGGCGCAGGCGACCAGCACGGCGGCCGCGTACAGCAGCCACCAGCCTCGGGCCCAGAGCTCCATGGCGGGGCCGGCGGCGCCCCCGGCCGGGCCCGCGCAGCCCCCGCCCGCGAAGGGCAGAGCCAAGGTCCCCGCGCACTCGGCTGGCGGTCCGGAGGCGCCGGCGGCCTGGGAGGCGGAGACAACAAAAGCCGGCGGGGCGCGGGGCGCGCGGGGCGCGAGGTCCGGCCGCTGGCTCGGACGGCCCCAGAGCGCGGCAGGCGAGCGCGCAGTCCGGGCCCGGCCCCTGGGCGGCGGGGAGAGGGGCGGGGAGGGGCGTGCGGGGCGGGGCGCGCGGGGCGCGCGGGGCGGGGCGCGGCGCAGGGGCGCGATCCCAGGCGCGCGGGGCGCCCCTCCGGTTCCCGGGCCTGGGGCGGGGAACCGCCCGGCTCGCGCGGATCTGGCAACAGCTGGAAGAGAGCGGGGTGGCGGAGAGCGCGGGGCCGCGTCCGGGGTCCCCAGGGCGGGCCCCCCACACCCGGCGCCCGGGGCGCGACACCACCTGCGGGGGCGGGGGCGGGGGCGCTGAGGCAGGGCTTCCCCCGCCGGACGTGACGTCACGCCTCCCGCGCGCCTATCAGGGGCCTCCCCGCCCCCCGCCGGCCGCCCTCCCCGCTTCCCTCGGCCCCGCGCCGGCCCTGCCGGCCTGCGCCCTGCTGGCAGCGTGCCTCGCGCGCCGGGTCCCGCAGCCTGCTCGGCCCCCCGTGTCCGCCGCCCGCCCCTGGCCCTCATCCCTTCGCCGACCCCTCACCCTCGCGCCCGTTTCGGCCTCCTCGCCCGCGGCTGCAGCTCCGTCCTGATTGTTTTGTGGAGGAGGGTGGGGGTCTGAACGCGGGAAACGAGCCAGGAGAGCGGCCCGCGCCCGCTCGCCTTCCCGCTCAGAGGCCGCCCGCTGCTTAGTTGCCGGAGATCGTCGGCCGGTTTTTGTCCCCTCCACGTGATGCTCTGGATGCTCGAGAAGCGAGAGCGGGGCAGAGGCTTGTCCGAGGGCTGGGGCCGCCGGGTGGTGGCAGGTGACCTCTTGGAGAAGGGGTGGGGTCGGGCCGAGAGCAGGTCAGGTGTATGGGCGAGGGGGGCGGAGAGCGCTCGCAGACCGCCGGGGTGGCCGGGACCGCGCGCGGGGGTTTCGCAGTGCTGCCGGCCGCAGGGAGAGGGAGAGGGGCCGGGGGCCGCGGGAAGGGAGATCAGAAGCTGGGCACTGGCACCCGGAGGGTGCTTCGTTTCTTCCCAGCGGCTGCCCTCCCCCGCTTCGCGCTCGTGCCCTCCTGCTCTGTGAGCGCCGAACCCAGAGGCCACCAGTCCCCGAGCCCAGACGCCTGATGGGCAGAAATGGGGTGAAAGCACATGAACCAGCACCCTTGGGAGGACCCGGAGCCCACCACCGGGAGCCAGGAAGGCGCCTGGGCCTTGGCCCTGGGGCCCTGGTGTTCATCTCGCAGGAGCAAGCCTGCCCACTGTGGGAGGAAGGCGGCCGCATACCTCCCCTGGGGCTCCCAGAGCGGTGGGCGCCGCAGCCCTAGAGCGTCTCCTAGCCCCTCGCCATTGTGCGGAGACGGGGATGAGGCCCCCGCGCTGTGCGGGCCTCCAGCCCTCCGCGTGCACCTGCTGCTCTGTCCAGCGGGTGACTCGGGCGCAGCCCTCTGGCGGCCGCTCCAGGACCCCCCTCCATCTTTGCTTCCGGATCAGGCAGGAGCGGGGGCGGGGGCTAAACCTGGCCTGAGGTTTGGTGGGGTCACCCACCCTCGCTGTAGTTACTGGGGTCTGTCACCTGTAACGGCGGCCAGACCGGGCGATTCCTCAGGGTGGGATCAGTGCACCAGAGCCTGGGGGCCACTCTCACGTGGCCGGCGTCGAGGTGGTGGTCGTGGGCACGGCCCTGCCCGGCCCCTTCCAGGTGTGTGCTGACTCCATCGCGTGGAGGAGCCCTCACCACCGCCCCTGAGGTCCTCTGTCCTTTCCCCTTCAGAGCCAGGGTCCTTCCACTAGTGAGGAACTGTTCCTGGGCACTTCTGACGGCTCGTTGCCAGGACGTGGAGGCAAGCCGGGCAAGCGAGGGCCGCGGGCCCCGGAGGATAGCTGTGAGGGCAGCTGGGTGTGGCCGCTGGGCCCCCTCCCGGGAGCGCGGGGCTCTCCTGTGCCCCTGTTGCTCTGCCCCACACTGGGGGGGTGCCCGGGGAGGTGGTGGGGCGGCCAGGGTACGGTGTGGGCTGAGGACCAGGGTCCCCCGGGGCACACCCCGCCTCCCCCCCCACCCCACGGGTACCATCTTTCCGGCTCTCCATCACCAGGTCATTGAAGGTGACAGAAAGTGGTGGGAGGGAAAGCCCATGCTGTGTCTCATCACGGGCACCAGCGGGCTCCCTGGTTCCGTCCCGGAGTGAGAGCGGCAGACCCGAGTTCAAGGCCCGGCCCCACGCTCGTCGGCGTGTGGTTGCAGATGCCGCGCTCTCCCAGGTTCCATGTCTCCTCGCGGGGACTGAGGGCGGGGCCTGGCCGTGCCCACGCAGGCTGGGAGCTGCTGCGGAGACCCAGTGCAGGGCCTGTCCTGGGGGCCAGGGGATGCTGTGGAGGGCCTGGTGTCGGCCCGTGTCCACGGGGAGGCAGGGGACTGTCCACCTGGCTCCGGATGGGTCCAGCGCCTGCCAGGAGCCTTGTGACCAGGAGCTGGAGGCCAGGCGCGGGGGCAGCTGACTGCTCGGCGGCCGTGGCTCCGGGCGGCTCCGTTGAAGGCGGCAGGTCGCGGCCTCGGGGCCTGGAGAGGAGGCGCCACCTGACCGCCAGATTCCTTCCTCTCTTTGCTCCCCTGGCCTCCGGCCTGCAGAGCCTCCCTCCTCGCTGCCCCACCCAGGGGCGTGCTCTCTGAGTTCAGATGCCGACACTTTACCGGGCGAGGGAAGGGGCCCGGTTCGGGGTCATAACGCCCCAGTGCCAGCTGCTGGGAGTCCACTGCTCCCGAGACACAGCTGCCTGTGCCCGGCCCCCACTCATGGCCCTGGGCCTGCCGTGCAGACTGAGCGCCCCCCTGGGAGAACGCACAGCCCGGGTCTCCGGGATCTAGGGCCAGGTTGCACGGGGAGGGCCTCATGAGCCCACAGGTGGGTGCTGTGGCTCCGGCCAAGACCACCATCCTCTGCTCTGGGGTCCCGGTCTGCCAGACGTGTGGGCATAGATGTGCGAAGGGAGGAAGGCGTGAGTGGTTTGCTCATGAAGAGAAACAGCCTCATCGCCGTCGAGTGGGTGTGTGACAGAGGCTGGACTTGCCCTCTGCTGACACCAAGTGCGGGCTGAGAAGAAAAGGGCCATTTAGAGCCATCTCAGAAGGGGGCGTGTGCCCTCCCGCGTTTTCGTCTCCTCAAGGAGTGACCCTGAGTCCCGGAGGGCAGCGCCCTGCCCTCACTTCCTGTTTCTGGCCGGTGAGGGGCTGGTGGCCAGGGGTGCTCAGAAGCCACGGGAGCCAGCTGTTAGGGCTGAGGGCCTGCCGGGCTCCACCCTGGACCCCGCAGGCTGGGGCTCCCCCTGCAGCTGCTGGGGGGTAATGGGGTTTGTGTTCCGGTGGGCATCTTTCGGGACCCCCAAGGCAAGTGCCCAGGTGGGCTGAGCAGTTGAGGTCGCCTTCATCCACAGGACTGTCTCTGCCTGCTGTGTCCCCAGCGAGACCCTGTCCCGCTGGCAGGACAGGGCGGGGTCGGGGGCACTGGGCCCAGGACAGCTGGGCTGCCGCTGACCTGCTGGGGCCCCAGAGCTGCTGTGATGCCCTGTGGGTCGGCGGAGGACACAAGGTCCCCCCACCTCTGTAGGGCGCTGGGGGCTGCTGGGCAGCAGGCTGAGAGAGGGAGTGGGCGCCAGGGCATGGCCAGAGGAGACGAATGGGACTCTGGTGGAGCAGAGGCTTCTGTGGGCAGGCGTCATCGGGGTCCCTGATGGCTCCCTGAGCCTGGGGGTGAAGGGGGCGCCTTCCCGGGCCTCATGGCAGCTGCTGGTTTGCTCCCGCTCCTTGCCTCTATGGGGAGGTGGGCAAACGCTTCTAGTCGCTCACGCATCCCTTCAGGAACGCGTCTCTTGTCCTTATAAAAGATCTCGCCCCAGGATTGTCCCATTGCAGAGTCCCCAAGGTGTGGCGCCGGCCTGGGCTCCGCCCAGCAGTGTCCTGGAGGCCCCGCAGGCGAGGGTCTCGTCCCCAACCCCCAGAAGGCTGACTCGGCTCTGAGTCTGAACTTCTCCCCTAAACCAGGGTGGGGGACGCCCCTCAGAAGCAGGGAGAGTGGCGAAGGCCCACGCTGAGCATGGGGTTTGCAGGTCAGACGAAACAGGGGTGTCGTCGTCCCCAAGGGCGGTCCTGCCCGTCCCCCGTCACTTGCTCCAACTCCTGCAAGGGCTCAGACCTCAAGGCAGACATCTGGCAGCCTGCTCAGCTCTGCAGGGGCCCTTTGATCAGCCAGGGCAGGCCTCCCAAGCTCGTGAGGCTCGGGCACACAGGTGGGGCTGGGCAGGAGCTGCGGGCGGGTGCCCGAATGTGGGGTCCACACACCCCCAGGAGGAGGTGGCCGTGTGCTGAGGTCTGGGCCCACCTGGCACAGCCTCCCCTGAGCCTCCTTCCCCGCCCGGTTCCTGGTCTGGCCCTGGAGGAAGGGCTGAGCTGGGACCCAGGGCGCCCAGGCACCATCTGACGTATTGGGGCAAAACCCTCTTCGTGTGTCCGGCATGGGAGCTGCTGCTTTCCGGGGGCCCCGCCAGCCCTCCCTGCCTGCCTGGCTTCTGTCTGCCTGTCCTGCACCGTCTCCAGTCCTTCTTCACGCCTAGTGATGCCAGAGGGTTCCCAGCCGCTCCTCACCTCACGGCCGACCGGCCCATTGAACCAAACCAGGCCACCCTCTCCTCCCCAGACGTCTGTGGCGTGCCCCGGAATCTTCCACTAGTCTCAGGCAGGTCTGAGGTTGCTTCCAGCTCCAGAGGTTTGGGGCCCAGGGCGTGTGTGTCCAGGCAGGGGCGGCACCTGAGGGTCTTGGTTTAGGCTGTCTCCTAAATGTGAGGTCTCCCAGCGTCTGTTCATCACCGTTGCCCAAAGGGTGTGCACAGCCCTCTGGATCCCCCAAACTGGCCAAGTTCAAGGCGCTCTCTGAGAAGCCAGTGGGGGGCTCCTTCTGGGGCGGAGCGGGCCCAGAAGGCCCACCGTGTGGCTGGAGGAGACCCGGGATCCCCGCCGCCACTTTTAGGAAGACACAGACCCGCGTCTGAAACAGGCCATCCCCTTGCCCCCTAGAGGGGACCTAGCCCGCTCACCCAGGTGTGCCCTGGGCTCCAGCAGGTGAGATGCCAACGTGCCTGGAACGCAGGGACTCCGCTGGGCCCCGCGGCTACGGGAAGGTGCCCAGGCACTGACCTGGCTGGCTGGCCCCACCTTTGCTGCTCCTGACGAAGGGGCCGTGGGGGCAGGGCCGTGTTTCCCAGGGTCTTCTCCAGGAGGGTGGGGGAGGGGCCGGGGTGGGGCCCTGGTCAGCTGGCCTGGGGGCAG
>SJYT01066513.1:76714-100193 GCA_006410635.1 Cephalophus harveyi
GGGGGAGGGGCCGGGGTGGGGCCCTGGTCAGCTGGCCTGGGGGCAGCCGTCCCCCTTTTGGGAGCCAGGCGCCGTGGACTGGCGAGTGGGAGGTGACTGGCCTCGGTGGCCTTGGCGAGCAGCCCGCGGGCTGGGGGCCTGCACACCAGGCTGAGAAGGACCCCACCTGTGTGGTGTCCGGGCCCAGAGCCGCCTGCCAAGTGTGATGCTGGGGGGCAGAGCAGGGCCTTCCCTGGGGTGGAGTTGGGTGTCGCTCTGCAGGGTCCCAGGAGCAGGGTCTTGCAACCTGGGCAGGAGGGCTGAGCCCTGCCTGCAAACTAAGGCTCTTCTGGACCTTGAGGGGACACATTGGCAAGCAAGGCTGCAAGAAGGCTCCAGCCCCACGCGGCTGCTGCTGAGACTGCTGAGGCCTGACTGTGCAAGAGGAAAGCCCTCCAGGGTGGGGGGACATCTCATGCTGAGCCCATGACCCGCGGCCCAGGAGAACGGGCTGCAAGGCGAGACGTGGAGGCCCTGAAGCCCGTGGAGGGCGGGGGGCGCTTCCAGAGTCGGGGTTATGCTGCAGATCTTGGGGGAGGGGACTGTCGTGGATGCAGCCCAGGGTGGGGGGTCCCGGCCCCAGCACTGCTCGTGGGAGGCTGCAGCCCCTCTGTCCCCCAGCACAGCGAGGCCATCCCCACACGTAAAGGGGTGCCTGCTGGACTTGAAGGGGAGGCCTGGGGTCACAGCCTGTGCCATGAGTGGCAGTGGGGTCAGCCCTGCGGCCGAGCTCAGTCTGAGTGCCCAGCCCCAGTCAGTTCTGGGTGAGCGGGACAGGGCCGTGGTCCACCCTTGCTGGGAGGAGGGGACACTGGAGGTCGAGTGTCCCCTCCCCAGAGGTGGGTGGTCGCTTAAACCAGTGTGCGTGGCTCCTGACACCAGCCCTTCAGTGAGGGTCTGGCCCTTCCCGAGGGGCCCTGATCCAAGTGCTCCTCAGGCCTGAGGCCAGGGCTGGAGCCGGGGAGGGCAGAGAGGGATACCTGCCTGCTGTGCCCTTGGCCTCAGCCCTGGGAGCCCAGAGCTGGGGTGAGGCAGTCCCTGAAGGAGCCCCCGGCCCCACAGACCCTGGCTTGGCCTCCGGGCCCGCTCCTTCACCCCCTGCAACCTTGCTGGTCCCAACGCCGACAGCGACCAGCTGAGCCGACCCAGGGGGCAACGTGTCTCTCGCTTTCTCCACTTTCTCGTAGGAAAAACGGGCGCAATGCAGGGTTGTTCCCCGAGTAGCCCAGTAACCTAGAAAAGAGCAACAGAATACGTGTGGGGGGGTACATTTCTCAACTTCAAAACGTGCTGCAAAGCTAGGAATGGAGCAGCCTGACCCGGGCATAAACACAGACCGCTGAGCCGGGGAAGCCCGCGGGGGTCTGTGGCCAGGCGGCTTCCCCACGGGTGCTGAGACCGTTCACTGAGAGCAGGCCTGGTGCCTTCAGCGCGTGGTGCTAGGCCGACGAAGGGAGGCCCCTGCCCCACACCACACGCAGAAGCCAGCCCTACGTGGGCCAGAGGTCCAAATGAAGAGCTGCTGCTGCTGCTGCTGCTAAGTCGCTTCAGTCGTGTCCGACTCTGTGCGACCCCATGGACGGCAGCCCACCAGGCTCCCCCGTCCCTGGGATTCTCCAGGCAAGAACACCGGAGAGGGTTGCCATTTCCTTCTCCAATGCATGAAAGTGAAAAGTGAAAGTGAAGTCGCTCAGTCGTGTCCGACCCTCAGCGACCCCATGGACTGAAACCCACCAGGCTCCTCGATCCATGGGATTTTCCAGGCAAGAGTACTGGAGTGGGGTGCCATTGCCTTCTCCACTGATAAAGATCTAGTGTATATATAATACGAACAAATTAGCACATAGATAGATTTGATAGACATGAATATGTGTAGATAGCCAAAAAGTGCATAAAAAGAGGCTTGGCGTCATTGGGCCGTTAGGGAAATGCAAATCAAAACCACAATGAGGCACCTTTTCATACCCACCAGGGTGGCTATAATAAAAAAGATGGAAGGTAACCCACATTGTCCAGGATGCGGAGAGTTGGAAAGGTCATGCGTTGCTGATGGGTGTGTATAATGGTGCAGCCACTGGGAAAGCAGTTTGGCGGGTCCTTAAAATGAAGAACAGAAATGCTGTTTGACCTAGCTCGAGTACTCCTAAGTACCTGTACCCCCCAAAGAAATGAGAACAGTGATTAAGCAAAACTTGCATACGATTGTTTACAGCAGCGTTATTCACAGGAGATAAAAGGTGGGAGCAAGCCCGATGTCTCCCCGCTAATGACAGCGTAAACAGATGTGCTCTGGCCGCCCGGCGAGGTGTATTCAGCCATAAAAAGGAAGTGCTGACTCAGCCGACAACCCGGCAACCCGGTTGAACCTCAAGATCGTTAGGCTCCGCGAAAGAAGCAGGTCACAGGAACCCCCTCCTACGTGAAACGTCTGGAGGAAAGAAATCCCTGGTGACAGCCAACAGGTTGGTGGGAGCCAGGGGCTGGGGACGGGGAGACGAGGGCTGACTGCTCGTGAGGCCAGTTGGGGGGACCTTGTTGGGGTGATGAGAGAGTTCTAGAACCAGGTGGAGGTGGCAGTTTCACCACGTTGCAAATGTCTCAGATTTAAAACGGTTCACTTATATTGTGTGAACTTTCTTAACCCACCCCTCCCTCCCCAAACCAGGGCGGTCATCCTTTGTACGTCTGGTTAACTTGTGTGAAGCCTGAGGGTGTGCCTGGTGTGAGCGATCCCCCGGGGCGTCCCTGCGATGAGCGCCTTCCAGGAGGGGGACAGCGCTCCAGGAGTGTGTCCACTGTGGCTCCAGCCCTGATGGGGACCTGCGTTTGTCACCCTGAAGCTCCCGCGGCCGCTGAAGGCAGGTTCCCTGGATGGAGAGAGGGTCAGGGTGGGCAGGAGAAGTGCCTTCCAAGAGGAGAGCTTCTCAAACTCTCGAGTGTTTACTCTCCCAGCCCCCAGCCCCCAGCCCCCGGGGATGGAGCGACACTTTCGGAACAGTCTAGAGCCACATCCTCGCAATGTCAAGTTGCCACAGAGGCCGCCCCGGGTGCCGCTGACCGTCCCTGCCAGGCCGCCGGCCCCGGGGGCCTGGAGCTCGTGGGGGAGCTGGCGCGTCCGCTGTTCCTCCAGCCGCAGGTGACCGAGGCTGCGGCGCCTCCTCTCCTCCCCTGACCCCAGCTCTGGCTCCCCAGCTCGGCAGCTCCTGGGGGGCGGCCACCTCTGCCCTGAACCCACAGGCTGGCCCTCTCCCGAGCGGTCACCCCGCACGAGGGCCCTGTGCTCTGGTCCAGACCATGCAGGCCCTCCACACGTTCTGCTTCTGCATCCTCGGGGGCCTCTCCTGTGGGGAGGGGACGCGCCGCTCAGAGCCATTCAGGATGGGGCTCAGAGCCTCGGTCTCCACCCAGCAGGCGTGCGGACCCTCTCGTTGCCCTGGCGAGACCGCTAGCCTCAGGCTCCTTCCCACCCTGCCTGCAGATTTTCCCAGAAGGAGTTAGTTTCGCCAAAAGGCCATTTCTACATCTGCACCTTCAAACTGTCCAGGTGGGGTATTTTGACTAAATTGCAGCTGTAGAAAATACACTTCAAAAACAGAGCCCTTGCCCACTGCCCTGGCCCCCAGCCCTGCAGCCGTAGCCAGGGCGCCCCGCCTGGGTTGGGTCCGGTCGACATGCAGAGTGCTGGCATGGGCAGGGAGGCCGGTGGGCCGGGACCCTGGGGCTTCCAGGTGGCGCACCTGGTTTGGACAGGCGACAGGCCTGCCCCTTCAGGAGGGTCTCGGGCAGGGGGAGTGTTTGCTGCAGCCCCTGCCTGAGTGGGCGGAGGCCCCAGTAGGCTGAGGGCCGCTGCTCTGACAGGACCCAGTTTGGATGACCAACAGCCAGAATTTAAAACTTCCTAAAAACTTAAAAAAAAAGGTCTCTAGTAGTAATGTATGTGTGATTGCTACAACTCCAAATTCATAAGTGTGAAAAAAAATAGGCCCTGTTCACACCTCAAATCACACTCTCCACCCAGAGTACTGAGGTTAACGCTGCAGGCGTACCCTTCTAGAATTTTCTGGGAGTCGTCTCTCGGCAGCTGAGAGACCCTGGTAGTTTAGGTCCACTAGGCACACTGTCGCGGTGCATTTTTAGCTGAGCCCTGTGTCCTTTTCTGGTGGCTCAGGCAGTAAAGAACCTGCCCGTAATGCAGGAGACCTGGGTTCCATCCCTGGGTCGGGAAGATCCGCCGGAGTAGGGCCTGGCGACCCACTCCAGGATTCTTGCCTGGAGAATCCGATGGACAGAGGAGCCTGGTGGGATGCAGTCCACGGGGTCACAAAGACTCAGACACGACTGAGCAACTGACACTTCCACTTTCATGTCCTGGTGATCCCCCTTGTTCCTTTCCATCTGTTGCCTGATTTCCGAAAAAAGGCTGCATCTTCCTTCTATTTTAAGCCCCAGAGTTTTGTTATTTCAAACAAAGCAACATTAAAAACCCGCCAGGCACTCTGTGTGAGCATGGGAATTCTTCTATAGAACAAATGATCAGAAAAACATCTGCTGAGTTTCATGGTGTGTGTTTTAATATTTTAAATGAACATGGCCAAACTGTCCCCCCAGGACGCTGGGCCAGGTGAAGCCCCTTGTCCTGGGCCAACCTGGATGACAGGTGAACCTCCCAAGTGATTCTGTCCGTGTTCCCCACGGACCTGGAGGTTAGATGCTCTCATCTCACACCCTGAGAGTTTCCCAGGGTCCGATATCCAAGCCCTTGGCCTTTTCCCACCTTCGCTGTTGGCCTTTCTGTGTTGATATTTTTTTTCTTGGTTCAGTTCAGTCACTCAGTTGTGTCCGACTCTTTGCGACCCCATGAATCGCAGCACGCTGGTAGTCAAATTTATTAAGGTATCGTTGCTATACATTTTAAGTTTACAACTGGTTGAGGTTTGACAAGCGTATATATTCAGGTAAATATCACCCAGGTCATGATACAGAAAACTCCTGTCATGCCAGAAGCTTCTCTCTTTGTAGCGGATCTCCTCCCCAAACCTTACTTGACCCAGGAAAACGCTGATCTAATTTCTGATACCATAGATTAGTTTTGCTTCTGCACATGTTAAGTAAAATCTCCTACTAGGTATCCTTTTGTGTCTGGCTTCTCTCCCTCAACCGTGTCTGCCAATATATTACGTGTACTGGCAAGTATTTCATTTTTATTGATGAGTAGTATTCCACTGTGGACATACCACAGTTTATCCATCCATCTACTGATGCCATTTACATTATTTGCCCATTAAGCTGCCATAAACATGCAAGAGTCTTTTGGTGGTCTTTTTTTTTGCTTGTCCTTAGTAAACACCTAGGCGTAGAATCTGAGCTGTAAGTATTTGTGTTTAAGAAGGTGCCAGACTCTTTTCCTGTGTTGATATTTGAGGAGCTTTCCATGGATCAAACGGAGAAGGCGATGGCACCCCACTCTAGTACTCTTGCCTGGAAAATCCTATGGACGGAGGAGCCTGGTGGGCTGCAGTCCATGGGTCACTAAGAGTCGGATACAACTGAGCGACTTCACTTTCACTTTTCACTTTCATGCATTGGAGAAGGAAATGGCAACCCACTCCAGTGTTCTTGCCTGGAGAATCCCAGGGACGGGGGAGCCTGGTGGGCTGCCGTCTATGGGGTTGCACAGAGTCGGACATGACTGACGCGACTTAGCAGCAGCAGCAGCAGCCATGGATCAAAATGCAGCCTCTCACTTGGAGTCCCGGAGGCAGTTACCCCCCTGCCCCCACGTGAATTAGTCTGGACGATTTCTGACCCACATGAGTGCGTTCCCAGATGCCCATCCTCCCATCTCTGCAGATTTCCATCTGGACCAAGACCTCATCACAGTTTCATGGACACACTTTTTTTTCTTTAGCTTAGTTTTTTGTATTTTAGCATTTATTTTGGCTGTGCTGGGTCTTTGTTGTGGCATACAGACTTCATTGTGACCTGTGAGATCTTAGTCCCCCAGTCAGGGTCTGAATCTGGGCCCCCTGCCTCGGGAGCATGGGGTCTTATTCACTGGACCACTGTGGGAATCCTGGACACACATTTCTTAAAATTCAAAATTTCTTGGCTCTTCTTTCAGATGTTGTCCTCTGTAAGAACTTAGGGCTCAACCTGTTAAGTCTCATCAATTGCCCTGAATTTGTAGGTTAGTTTTGGGAGAACTGACTTTTTTTTTTAATCAAAATTGAGAATCCTATGAATTGCAAATTTCTTGCTTTATTCAGTTTTTTCAAAATTGCTTTTCAGGGAAGTTTTATAATTTTTATTATCTAAGTCTTTTAAGCTGAGCACTGAAGAATTGATGCTTTTGAACTGTGGTGTTGGAGAAAACTCTTGAGAGTCCCTTGGACTGCAAGGAGATCCAACCAGTCCATTCTGAAGGAGATCAGCCCTGGGTGTTCATTGAAAGGACGGATGCTGAAGCTGAAACTCCAGTACTTTGGCCACCTCATGCAAAGAGTTGACTCATTGGAAAAGACCCTGATGCTGGGAGGGAATTGGGGGCAGGAGGAGAAGGGGACGACAGAGGATGAGATGGCTGGATGGCATCACCGACTCGATGGACATGAGTTTGGATAAACTCCGGGAGTTGGTGATGGACAGGGAGGCCTGGCATGCTGCAATTCATGGGGTTGCAAAGAGTCAGACACGACTGAGCACCTGAACTGAACTGAAGCCTTTTACATTTTTAAAATTTATTTTTAGATTTTTGGGGACTCTGGTAAGCAGTAGTTTTACTTGTACAAGAAAGTTAATGACTATTGAATGTTGCTTTTTGATCTCACAACTTGAATAAATTATGTAATTAGCTCTAACAGCTTTTCAGTTGGTCCACTTCTGATTTCTCAGTTAGTCATGGCTTGATCTTTTTATTTTCAAATGTTTTAGCCTTTCAATTCTTTAAAAAAAAGTACATTTATTAATGCCTTGACTATGATACCTAGTATAATACTGGTAAAAGATAAATGTTACCAAAAATACTGTAAATGGTGAAGATCCTCGTCTGTTCTCCTGACTGTGAAGTGTTGCTCACTAAGTCGTGTCCGATTCTTTGTGTCCCCGTGGACTGTAGCCTGCCAGGCTCCTCTGTCTGTGGGATTATCCAGACAAGAATGCTGGAGTGGGTTGCTGTTCCCTTCTGCAGGGATCTTCCCGACCCAGGGATTGAACCCTACATTGCAGGCAGATCCTTTACCATCTGAGCCACCAGGGAAGCCGCCCCCTCCCCCTCCCCCTGACTGTAAGGGGGTACTTTTAAAGTTTTCCTGTTAATTACAACTTTGGCTGAGGGTTTCTAGAAGAAATCTTTATCAAGGCAGGCAAGTTTGCTGCGTTCTTTTTTTGCTAAGAGAGCTCTTTTCAGAGTTTTTGGTAGGAAAGGATCTGGAACGTTTTCAACACCTTCAAGATGATCGTGTCGTTCTTTTTCTCCTCACTGAGCCTCGTGGGTTATCTTTATAGATTTACTGGGACTGAGCATCCTTCCACCCCAGGACTGAAACTTCTGGGAATGCAGGCATTTTCAACCCCATCCTGGCTGTGGCTTGCTGCAGCCCCGAAGCGCCCCAGTTCTGATGGTCTGGGTGAATTCTCCCTCCTCGCTGGGCTGAGGGTCGGTAGCCACTCTGCCGGGACTAGTGGTGGGGAGGGTTGGTGGGCATCCGTGGCTCTGTCCCCCGTGTCCCTCTGGCTGCTGTTTGGCCAAGGTGTGAGGGATGCTGTCTGTTGAGCCTGGCCTGCCTCAGCCAGCTTCCAGCCCTGAGTGTCCCCCAGTCTGGAAAGCGCCCTGTAGAGCCCTGGACCCCCTGTCCTGCCCCGGGCTCCCGTGGCCCACTCAGTGTGCCGAGTCAGCGCCGTCTGTGCTCACGGCGGGCCGTCCTGCCTCGGGAAGCCTGGCCTGGCCTTCCTAGGGACTGCCCGGGAACGGGTGCGGGCCTGCAGGATGCTCGGGAGGGGGGCTCCTGACCGAGCGAGTCTCTGAGCAGAAGCCCGGCGGAGGGCCTATGGGTCCAGGGCCTTGTGCACCCCAAGCAGGCGGAGTCCCCCGCACCTTCCCGTGCCCAGCCTCTGAGACCCAGGGTCCTGCGGTCTCTCCCCCACGCCTTCCTGGTTGGTCCTCTGGAATACTGAAGCTGGGGTGCACAGCTGAGGGCTGCCCAGGGGCTGGAGGGCGGAGGCCTTCCCTCATGAGGTCTGAGTGCCAGCCTGCGCCTGGCTTCGTGAGCCTGCTGTGCCCAGCGGGCCGGCGCCCTGGGTAGATCCACAGAAGGGGCCACACGGCGGAAATGAAGCCATGCAACCCTTATCCAACTGGAGACCGCAGCTCAGAGATGGGGACCCTTGGCTCCCGGACCCGTGAGCGGGCTGGTGCCCTGTCATTACCCGTGGGCGTGGAGCGCAGCGGCTGTCTGGGGCCTGGCACCCGCCCCTTGGCAGCTGTCGGGGGGCCTGCCGGATCCCTCCTCCCCCGAGGGCCACAGAAAACCTGCCAGTGAAGGACACGCAGTGCAGGGTGGGCAACCCAGACAGCGAAGGCATCTTCGGGACCCTGCCTGCCCGTCCTGAAATGAAGTTCAGCCAGGGGTCCCAGCCCCCAGGGTCCCAGCTCTCCAGGGTTCCCAGCCCCCCAGGCCCCAGCTCTCCAGGGGTTTCAGCCCTCCGGGGTCCCAGCCCCCAGGGTCCCTCTGCCCGGTGCCTGCTTACCCAGGAGGCCGTCATTCTAGCCTTTGTTTGCCTCAGAGGACAGGATGTAGGTTGAGCATAGCCGTGACCCCGCGGCCTTCATCCGTCCTTGCCCAGCCCCTCCCTGCTGCCCCCAGGAGCGCTGAGCACAGTCCCTGGGGGCCCTCCGGGCGCTGTGGGTGGTGGCGGCCAGTCTGTGTCTGACCTGGTACGTGGAGGGGCTCTGCAAAGTGTGTGTTGGGTTCCTGACCTCTGAAGTGGACAGGCTGACCGAGGGCGGCTGCTCACAACCCAGGATCCCCTCACTGGCTGTCCCCACCCCTCCCAGGGTTGGGGTCCGGCCCGCTGGCTCCCGAGGACCAGTCCTCATGCCTGGCCGCCCTGGGGAGGGGATCTTGGCTCCCTGCGGCCTGGCCAGCTCCTAGTGCCCTGCAGAGATAGCGCCTCCCTGGTGGATTAAAACTATAAAATAGAAAACGGACGAAGCTGGGGACGGGCTCTGAGACACCGTTGGGCCCAACGCCGATTCTCCAAACTGTGATTTTGATGACGTGGCAGAACCGGCCTGCAGACCACGTTTCCCTTGAAATGCACAGTGGTTTTGCTTCTTATTTTTTTTTCTTTAAATTATAGGAGGAAGGAGCACTTGGCAGAGTCTAGTTCAGGACTTGCCAAGCCCAAACTATTTGAAAAAAAAAAAAAAAATCACAAGATTTTTGCCCAAACTCTAAGAAGACTTTGATTCTGTTTGAAATTTGAGGTCTGTGCAGATGGGCCCGCCAGGCGGAGGTGGAGCCTAGGGCCGGGCCCCCCAGTGTGACCGCAGTGTCCTGGGGGTGGCCTCGGCGGGGGACCCCCCCGCCCTTCCCCTCCCGTGCCATCCTCCAGCTCAGCACCCTGAGTCCCGGGGGGGCAGTGCCAGCGCTTGTTCAGGCGTTTACAGACACCTCTCCACCTCACCGCACCCACCGCGCCAGCGCCTGTGTTCAGGGAGCACGTGGACCATCTCCAGTGCCTCCCCTGCACGTTCGGGACCCCCGGGACGGCAGCTCAAGTCTCCCGCAGCAGCTCTGGGGGGCGGTGGTGCTCAGGGGCCCGGTTGTGTCCGACTCTTGTGGCCCCATGGACTGTAGCCCACCGGCTCCTCTGTCCATTGGATTCTCCAGGCAAGAATCCTGGGCTGGGCTGCCGTTTCCTCCTCCAGGGGATCTTCCCGACCCAGGGATGGAACCTGGGTCTCCTGTGTTGCAGAGGGGCTCCTGCGCTGTGGGCGGGATTCTTTACCAGCTGAGCCACCAGGGACGCCCGGGGATCCTGGGTTTGCCTGGCACACATTGAAGGGAACCATCCGCGAGATGCTGCTCCCGACATCGGTGCCGAGTGTGTGTCCCTGGGACCTCCTGGAGCACGGTGATTCACTAGAAAGACTCAGAACTCAGCAGAGCCGTTACATTTGGGGTTACGGCTTCTTCCAGGAAAGGACAGAGATTAAAGGCAGCCTGGGCAGACGCCAGGGGCAGAGCCCAGGAGAACGCCGGACAGGAAGCCTCCACGGTCCTCTCCTGGAGTTGGGACGGCGTGCCTCTCGGCACCCACGCCCCTCTGTCCCTGGGATTCCCCAGGCAAGAAGAGTGGGTCACCATTTCCTCCTCCAGAGGATCTTCCCGACCCAGGATTTGAGCCTGCATCTCCTGCGTTTCGGGTGGATTCTTCACCACTGACACCTGCGAAGCCCAGCAGAGACTCTGACTTCGCCCAAAACGACCGAGCCGCTGCCTCCAGCTCCCAGAGCAAACCTGCCGCTCACGTGAGGAGCGGTCTCGCAGGGACGGTTCCGCCAACCTGTGCCAGGTCAAACCCTGGACCCACCCCCCAGAGCCGCTGGGGAAGCCGTCCTACCGTCCCGGGGGCCCTGGACATGGTGGGGCGGATTGCCAACCCAGCCTGAGTCCAGAGGCTTTCCTGGGGCCCTTATGTGAGCATTCCTTGACTGTCCAAGTGGCTGGCCTCAGGGTCCAGGCCCGTGTGAGGTCACCTGATACCACATGACCCCAGGGCAGCACCCCAAACCCCACGGGCACTATTCGGCACGGACCAGGGTCTCCAGGTGAAAAAGGCACCCCTCCAGGGGGAGCCCTAAAGGGCTCAGGGGTCGCCTCCCGGAAGCTGGGGGCAGTGACCGGGCTGTTTTGGGTGAGGTCAGCGTCTCTGCTGGGCTTCCCGGGTGGCGCAGTGAGAAAGAATACCCCTTCGGTGCAGGAGCTGTGGGCTGGATTCCTGGGTCAGGAAGATCCCCTGGAGGAGGAAACGGCAGCCCACTCCAGTACTCTTGTCTGGAGAATCCCATGGACAGAGGAGCCTGGCGGGCTACAGTCCATGGGGTCACAGAGTCGGACGCGACTGAGCGTCCGAGCGTGCGCACACAGCCTCTGCTCTGCGGGCTGGCCCTGGGGGAGTCTGGGGACCCCTGTCGGGACCAGCATTCTTTCCTCTGAGGCGTCTCTGCCTCTCGTGTGTTTCCCTATGGTCACCCCTTCTCTGGGGCCGCCCCCCAGGGCTTCCCTGGACGAGGCTTTGAAGCCCCGTGGGCCCCGGACGGCACTGGGGTGGGCCTGTCCCTAGGGCAGGCTGTGGAGCGCCCGGGGCAGCAGGTGGGCAGCAGCCCCTAAGCCCCGGGGCCACCACTGCCATCCCTCCTCCCCAGGCCCTGGATGCACCCCCGGGATGAATGTGGGGGCAGGCCCGGGGGGAATGGCCTGGAGCCCCCGCCCAGGTCAGTGCAGGTGGGGGATGGAGGGGGCCACCTGCAGCTCTGCGCCACCAGCTGCTACTGGAGAAAGTGGGAGCAGCGAAGCAGGCAGGCCTGGAGTCCTCCCGAAGTCCAGCTCCATCCTCCCTGGGGACTGAAGACGGGCCTGGGGCTGCCTGCAGCAGGGAGGGTGGGCAGCTTGGCGCGGCCGCGGGGGGCTCTCCACCGGGTCCCTCTCCCACCTCAGCCCGCGTGGCTGGCTCCCCCCACATGGTACCTGCACAGGAGAGCGGTGCCTGGCTTTTCTGGACCAGCCCGGCCTCCTTCTGGGCCTTGCTGAGGTCTGGCTCCATCACTGGCTTGCAAGCTCTGCTTTTAGCAGAGAAGCCTTAATTGAAGGGTAACTCCCCGAGATCCCCACTCAGTCTATAAGGAGGACAGGCCCGCAGATCTTCGGGGTGACACAGGAAGGGGGCCCTTACCCTGCCCTTGCAAACCCGCTGTGTCAGAGAAATGAAACCAGGACCACCTGTTATCAGCAACTTGGGGTTTCTGGGGGCCGCCCAGGGCATGGGGGTCACTGAAGTCAGCTGACTTGGACGCTGGTACCACGTACAGACGCCTTCCTAGCAGCACCTACGTCCCTGTGTGATCAAACCACGGGGACCAAAGCTTAACAGCAGTCACGTGAACTGATCACTGCATCCACAGCGGTCAGGTGACTGATCACTGCCCCTGGACGCCCGGGCTCCGAGCTCCAGGACGCCCTCTGCAGGAGCCTCTGCGGTCCGTCCCCTGGGTGGGGGCGGGAGAGGGCGGGGCAGACCCTGGCCCCAGTCTCTTGCAGCTGTACACAGGAGTGGACCTGGACCCTCACCCCACCCAGCTCTGCTCCAGGACCTTGGCTGGCCCTGGGGAACAGCTCCTTGATGACAGCGGAGAGGGAAGGGGACAGATGGGGTTCCACACAGGTTCCCGCAGGCCCAGGACCCATCTTGAGAGCCTCTCCCCCGCCCACCCCACGCTGAACCCAGAGGTCCACGGCCTCCAGGGGGCTCTGAACCTCAAACCCCGTCCGTGGCAGACATCCTAGGGCCGAGGCCTGCGCGCCACTCACCTTCCACGTGAGGCCACGGCTTGGCCATGCGGCTGGGCGGGGGAGGGCGCGGCTGGGGTCCAGTGCCTGGACTCAGCCTGAGTCCTTCCGGCTGCTGCCTGCCCCGCTGAGCACGTGGGAGCCCGGCCCTGCAGTGTCCTGTGGGACCCTCTGTCTCCCCTCTTGGACTGAC
Organism: Cephalophus harveyi; assembly: GCA_006410635.1. Lineage (NCBI taxonomy): Eukaryota > Metazoa > Chordata > Mammalia > Artiodactyla > Bovidae > Cephalophus > Cephalophus harveyi. Next base: position 89,516 of record SJYT01066513.1, read on the forward strand.
CCTCCCCACCAGCAACCACCCGGTGACCGAGGCCTGGCCTGGGCTCCTCTTGGGATTCTCCCGCCCTGGGGTGGTGTGGAGCAGCTGGTCACTCCTCTCTGGCCGCCCCCCTTGGTGGGAGGGGGAGACTGCAGGGGGAGGACCGTGCCTGCGTGTCTGAGGTCTCGAGGGCGTGACTGCTGTGACCTCGTGGTCCCTGGACCTTCAGGAGTGGGGATGGCAAAGATGAGCTGCAGTGGAGAGGTCCCAGCAAGCCCCCTCACCCACTCTGCCCAGACACCGGGGACGGGACACGGCCACATCCCGGGTGGGAAGCGGGGGTGGCTGCTCTGTGAGGGGGTGGGCCAGGCCCCTCGGGAGCCTGAGGCCGGGCCCGAGCTCCTGGGGCAGCCTGCAGGTTCTTTCCCCTGACCTGGGTTTTCTGGGAACTAAGATATAGTCTCACACCCTTGGGTATGGGTGCAAGACCACTTGGTCATAGCGACCAAATTCATCAAAGCTGCACAGACATACATACCCATAGTCATGGGACCAGACAGGACCCAAATGCAGGATATTTCACCAAGGCCAGCAGGAAAGGGACTGGCCACTTCTGGAGCAGATGTGTACGTGTTAACCCCTGTCTTGGGTGTCTCGGGTATGTTCCCTCACCTAAGATTCCCCACACCCTTATAAAGGTGGGAGTTATTCTCAAATTATAGGTGTTGAATCAGAGGCTCTAAGACCAAAGGAGACACAGCTAAGTGGTAGGGCTGGAATTTGAATTCAGAGCTAATAACATTTTACTATTTAACACTGCTTCTACAGCCCAGAGCAGGTAGGGAGGGGGTGCAGCTCCCTCTCCAGGACTGTGTGCTCACGCCTGCCTCTGTTTCCCTAAAAGGAAACTGAGAGATGTCTTTCCCTAGTGGCGGACGCCCCTCCCGGGGTCCCCTCTCTGCCCCCCACCTGCTCCCCCTCCCTCCACAGCCTAAGGCCTGGAGGAAGGAGCAGCCACCCCCAGCCTAGAAATGAGGACTTGGAGGCTGCGGTGCCTGGGCCCCGGAGAGGGGCACTCACGAGTCAGTGTGGCTTTTGCTTCAGGTCTCAGGGAACTGTACCCAGAGAGGGATGGGAAGGGGAGGAAGGCAGGAGGGCAGGGGTGCCCTGTGGGGTGATGACCGGATGAGCTGGGGGCACTCAACCATGGGGAGGGTTGGGACACCACATCCTGCTGTGGTCTCATGGAGCCCGCAGGCCCCAGGGGGCTCCGTACCCAGCTCCCCCGGCCCCTCCTGGCCGGCCTGGGATCAGCGACAGGGCGAGAAGGTCTGAACAGGCCACAGGCTCCCAGGGCAGGGCCAGTGGGCCCTTGGTCCCCCCGTGTCTGACCTGCCCGTCCTCCTCCTAGAAGGACCCCCTCTCCTTTTCCAGCCGGGCACATCCTGTGCAGCTCCGGGGTCTGCAGAGAAGGTCTCTGGTTGACCTGGGCAGGGGGGGAGGGCAAGGACCAGAGAGAGGGCTCGAAATGCAGCTGTCGACTTGGAGGCAGCGGGGTGGGGGCAGGGTTGGCGGTCATGGGGGCTGGTGCCCCGAGGGCCCAAGGGTCAGCAGGCGGGAGAGCCCGTGCCAGGCTGTGCGAGGCAGTGCTCAGTCGGGCCCGCCTCTGACCCCCTGGACTGCAGCCGCCAGGTTCCCCTGTCCACGGGATTCTCCAGGCAGGAATACTTGGAGTGGGTAGCCACGCCCTCCTCCAGGGGATCCTCCGACCCGGGGATGGAACCCGCGGCTCCTGGGTCTCCGGCCGTGGCGGGCGGGCTGTTTCCCACCAGCGCCGCCTGGGAAGCAGGGCCGCTGCCTTTTCCGCTGCACTGGGTGGAGGATGCAGGAGGGAAAAGCGTGGGAGCCGCTCCTTGGCACTGGCGTTTCTTCAGCTTGTCGTCACGTGGTTGCTGACTACTGGAGAATTCCGGGAGACGGTTCGCGCAATGGTGGGACAGTCCCTCTGTCCACACTGACACTCAGCCTTCGTGGTCCCCCGACCTAAACAGCAGACGCAGGACCTGCTCCCCAAGACGGAACGTGCCGGGCCTCCAGGGCGCTCTCTGCCCGTTTCCCCACCCCTGGGTACCCAAGGCAGGGTTTACCTGAACCACATCCCACTCCCGAAGGCAGGAGGGTCCCTGTCCCCTGCCTCAGAAGATGCCTGCCCGCCAGCAGATGCAGCCTGACCCCCCACCCGGCTGGCTGGACACCCCCTGCCCTGTCCCATGGGGCAGCTCTCCAGGCCCAGGACGGCCCTCAGGACCTAAGAAAGCGTGGCCGCTAGCCCATGTGCCCTTGGGTCTGGACTCCTGGGCTTCCAAATGGACGCCAGCCCCCGCGGGGTCCTCAGAACTTGCTGAAACGCCATTTTGTGTTCCCAGCTGGGCTGTTCTGCCAAAGGCGGTCTTGTCCGCTGGATTCCCCCGGCTGACCTCCACCTCTGCCCCAGGGACCCCACAGTGATGATTCTGGAGGCTTATTCACATCACGGGGGAGCGGTGTTCCCCGTCACCTCTTCCATCCTCAATGAGAAAAGTCCCCCCAGGCAGTTACTTTGTACCACATTTTTTTTGTGGCCTCAGATTTTGCCTTGTGCAGAAAGGCCTTCCTCACCCTGAGATGAGGAAATGTAATATTCTCCCACGGGTCCTTTGAACGTTCATGCTTTCGTTGTATTGATGTCTGTGACTTCTCTGGTGTCAGATGAGAGATCCGTATCTCAGCCGTCCCCCAGCCGGCTCCATCTGTCCCAGCACGCCCTGTCACACGCCAAACAGCCCGTCTCTGCATGCATGACGTGGTCACGTGTGTTTGGGGCGGGTCCCAAGATTGCGTCATCCAGCACCTACCTGCTTACACGTGTGACGGACCTCGTTATCTTCAAGTGATGCCTCAAGACATGTCTTAGTTTAAACTTTTCCTTTTCTGTTCCAAATGTTTTATTGAAGTTTTTGTTGGAACCATATTAATGTTTTAGATGAAGAACAGACATCTTTGGAGAACAGACATATTTATGATGTTGAACATATCTACACAAGGGCACAGACCGACTTTTTATTTGTTCAAAACATATCTGTGTCTCTCAGATGTATTTAAACATTTTCTTCATGTAGAATTTGTATGGGAGAAGGCAATGGCACCCCACTCCAGTACTCTTGCCTGGAAAATCCCATGGGCGGAGGAGCCTGGTAGGCTGCAGTCCATGGGGTTGCTGAGTCAGACATGACTGAGCGACTTCACTTTGACTTTTCACTTTCATGCATTGGAGAGGGAAATGGCAACCCACTCCAGTGTTCTTGCCTGGAGAATCCCAGGGATGGCGGAGCCCAGTGGGCTGCCATCTGTGGGGTCGCACAGAGTCGGACACGACTGAAGCGATTTAGCAGCAGCAGCAGCAGCAGAATTTGTATGTGTCTCCATAAGTTTATTCTTTAGGATTTTATCAGCTTTTGTTGCTTATATTTCAGGTGGGATCTTCTATTTTATCTTCTACAATTATTTATTGGGGGTATTGATGAAAGCTACAGATTCCTATATAGCATTTTTGGACTTGGTCATCATGCAAGCTTCTCCTTTGTTTTATAACAATACTTAGTTGATTTTATTTATTTCTCCAAGTATGCAATCATATAATCTGTAAATAGTACTAGTATACCATTCTCTTTTCAGTTTGAATGCCCCTGATTTATTCTCAGGCTTTCCAGTGGTAAAGAATCTGCCTGCCAGTGCAGGAGATGCAAGAGACTGGGGTTTGATTCCTGTGTCGGGAAGATCCCCTGGAGAAGGGAATGGCAACCCACTCCAGTACTCTTGCCTGGAGAATCCCATGGACAGAGGAGCTTGGTGGGCTACAGTCCATGGGGTCCCAAGGAGTGGGGCACGGCAGCATGCGTGCTTCATGCATGCTTCTCTCACCAAACATAGGGCGATGGGGGCTTTGTCTTGCTTAGGTCTTGGGGACAAAGGCATGTGTTTCCCCATCAAGCACGATGCTGGTGTGGGGCTGAGATAGGTGTCTCTATCTTGTGACAGGGGTTTCTACCTATTTGTTTCATTAAAACTTTTTTCTATTTCGCTTTTAAACTTTAAGTGAGAATGAATGTTACATTTCATCAAACATCTTCATCAAATCCATGAGCAATGCCAGTAACTGCCCCTGAAGTAAGCCCTGCTTCTTATGGAGTGTGGTGTTTCAAGTATGCAGACAGGTTAGAACCCACTTGCTTGCGTCTTATTTGGGACTTTTGCGTGGATCTTCATAGAAGAGAGCCACCTTTATGCACAGCAGAGGTTGGATTTTGACCGGTATCGTGCTTACTTTGGGCGGGATCGGAGCTTCTCTGTGCATCTAAGACCCTGAATGATGCTGGAACGATCCTTTTCTAGGGGGCGGGGGTTGGGCAGCCTTCCTGGGTTATGTTGCCTGGGCCTCGTACTTTTTGGAACATTGCTGCTTAATGCATTTCTCTTTCTTCTGGCAGTTATTCTATTTAGATCTCTCCCCCGCTTCTTGTTAGTTTGGTAAATTATGTTTCCTAGGAGGGTGCCCATTTTACCCGGTCTTTCCACATTTATGTGCACAGATTTGTCAAGGTAGCCAGCGCTTTCTCCTCGCAGCATCTGTGGGGCGGCTGCTGTCAAGTGGCTGCACTCCGGGAACGTTCCTGTTTAAGAGCAGAAGGATGCATCTGAGGCGGAGAAATGGGGGTGGCGTGCACTGCAAGCGCAGCCACTTTGGAAAACAGCCCCATGGTTCACTGGAAGGTTAAACACGGCGCTACCTCGTGACCCGGCAGCACCACGCCACTGGAGTGCGTGCTCAAGAGACATGAAAACACATGTTCCTGCGGAGACTTGTACACGGACGATTACAGCAGCGTCATCCTCCGTAGCCGAAAGGAGGAAACACCCAGCAGCGGGTGTCCGACAGCAGGTGAATGGATAAGCAACATGCCGTCTATCCATACAGTGGAATATTATTCGGCCACAAAAAGGCCTGGAGTTCTGATCTGAGTTATAACGTGAGTGTACCCAGTACGCATTATGCTAAGCGAAAGAAGCCAGCCCCGTGAGGCCACAGGTTGTACGATTCCGTTTACAGATACCCAGAGGAGACGAATCTGAAGAGACAGAGCAGGCGTGTGTTGCCCAGGGCTGGGGGCAGTGTGGAACGAAGCTCCTTTTGGGGACGATGAGGATGTTCTAAAGTGAGACGGTGGGGATGGCTGCACGGCTCTGTGAAGATGTTACAACCATCAGACTGTGCGCTTTAGGTTGAGCAGACTTCACGGTTATGTGAATGATAGCCCAGCGAAGCCAGTGAAATGGGGGAAAGCAAACAGCCTCAGTACACAGCTCATCCAAACAGGCAGAGACGAGCCTTGGAAGGAGGGCTCAGGGGTCACGTGAAGCAGTGCGTCGTGCCCAAGTGGGAGCCTTGAGGGAAGTGGACACACAGCAGTGTTTTGGAGACAAATCTCCTATCACGTAAAACAGGAATTTATTGAAAATTCAGACAATATGTAGAGAGTCCTTCTCATCAGAACCCTCCACTCTCATCCGCGCATCTCGGATTCCGACTTTGTTAATGGTGTGGCCGGCAGACTTTCAGACTCCCCGGAGGCTGTGTTCTGGGGTCTCTCAACCGTGACTCTGTGGGGGATGTGCTTCGTGGGAGGGTGCTGTCCACCCACTAGACGCAGGAGTCGGGACACCCGGAGCGTCTCCAGATGTGGCCGTGTCCCCGGGGGGTGAGGGTGGTGTGGGAGCCCGGCCGTGGCTGCGAACTGCCGCTCCGTCCTAACACAGCTGAGACCTTGCTGTACCTTCTGGAACCCAGGGGCAGCTTCCCCGGCCACACGCACACAGTGAGCCCACCCCACCCCACCCTGTGGGAAGACCGTTTATCCCCTCTACCAGCCGGGTTCCGGGGGCCTTTTTGCCAGTTTTTTCATCATTATAGCAAAGGCTCCTGCCATACACATCTTTGGACAATTATTTTCTTAAAAACAATTCTCAGAAAGGCAAGGTCAAAAGTCCACACGTTTTAACTTTGGACATGTTTCCAGGCGTCCTTGAGGAAGAGCTGGTCACAGTTCCCAGCGTGTGGAGACATGCAGGGCAGCTGGACACTGTGGGCAAATGCTGACTGTGGGTTGTTTTTCAGCCGTCCGACTCTGTGACCCCATGGACTGCAGTAGGCCAGGCTTCCCTGTCCTTCACCATCTCCCTGAGTTTACTCAAACTCATCACGTCCATTGAGTCAGTGATGCCCTCCAATCATCTCATCCTGTCGTCCCCTTCTCCCGCCTTCAAGTTCTCCCAGCATCAGGGTCTTTTCAATGAGTTGGTTAGCTGCAGGTAGCCAGTCTGAATTTTGATTAATGTATTCAGGAAGTAAAGCGTGGGCGTCTGATATAAAAGAACAGTTTTCATAGGATCACGCTGGGTGTTAAGACAAACTTCTGTAAATCTCGCTCCTTGGTTGTTTCAGTCTTTGATACGTGGAATTGTTTCCCACATCTCGGACGCTTCAGTCGCTCAGGGTTACTTTCACTCGGTGTGTTTTGGAAACAGCTCCACAGCGGGATCTGACACGTGCGCGCCCCGGCCCTGGCTGCGCGCTCACGCTCCTGGTGCTCTGTCCACGCTGCTGGCTCTCCAGGGCTGCACATGCCGAGCTGAGCGAGCGTTCAGCGCTCACGTCGCCCCGTTGCCTGGGAGCTGGGGCGAGAGGGCTGGCAGAGGCTGGGGTGGCCCCCCATTCCAGGGCCGGGCATGCCCTCCGGGGCGGGTGCATAAGGACCTGGGTGGGGGGATGGTGGAGGTGGAGGTGTGGGGAGAGCCCCGCGGGGAGGCAGCTAGGAGGAGGAGGAGAGTGGGGGTGAAGCTGGGCTCCGGGGGTGCCGGGCTGGAAACCAAGGCTTTGGGTGAGGGGTTCCGGGAGAGGAGACGTGGTTGTGTGGGGCTGGGGTGGGGCCTTATCTTTGGGGATGAGAGAAGCGACGCCCTGCCCACGGAGGGTCCCTGGGGTGTAGGGGGCAGTGTCTAGCCTCTGCGGAGTCCTTGGGACTCTGACTGAGTGCCTGGGCCTGGGGCGGCCTCTGGGATCAGAGCGGCTCCCCGCCACGGCTGTGCTGCGAGCCTCAGGGGCGCTGACCACAGGCGAGGTGGGCACTCGTGGTCCAGGGGGCCGTGGGGGGCTGGCGGTGGGCGCAGGGTGGGAGCCAGGGCCTGTCCATGCGGGTGCCCCCGCCGAGCGGAGGTGTGCAGGACTCCAGGTGCGCGGCCAGCGCCCCCCGCCCCCGCGTCCCACCTGTCCGCTCCATCCCCACCCCGCCAGCCATCTCTGGCCTTCGTCTCACCCCTGATTTTCCTGAAGTGTGAAATCCGACGAGTCCGGTGGCTGAATTTTCACAATCGGGACACACCCAGACCACATAGCTGAGCCCTTCCAGACCCGCCCGTCTCCCCGGGTGACACGCCCTGGCTTACCCCGGGGCGGGGGCGGAGCAAAGAGCACAGCCCCCAGCTCCTCCCCCGCCTCCCCTGGGGGCCGACCCCCCAGATCCGTGGCTGAGGCCGCACTTGCGTTCTCTCCAGGTCAGAGGTCAGAGTCCACAACCTCAGGGTCTGCAGGACCGGGTCCTCTGGGCCCCTGGGGGGCCGTGGGGTCCCCTCCTGGCCTCCTCCAGGTCCTGGAGGTGCCTGCGCCCTGAGGCCCCCTCACCTCGAGCCTGATTCCTTCTCTGGCCCTTGGGCTCCCTCTCACAAGGCTCCCCGTGGGGACAGTGGGACCTCTGGGGCCTCCGCGTAGTCCCACCCGCGGTGTCCTCTCTCCGGGGGGAACACAGCCGTGGTTTCCGGGTCTCAGGATGGGGATATCTTGCGGGCCGGGTCCCAGTGCGTTCTTGCCCCGGTGTGGAGCCCATGGGCCGCTGTCTGCCGGGGTCGCCCGGCGGGTAGAAGGGCTGGATCAGCTTCCTGCCCGGGCCCCTGGGGGACTGGGCGGCTGGGAAGGTGGCACCCAGACCTCCTGCTGCCCCTCCTGGTGGCCCCTCCCTCCCAGGCGCCCACTTCCCCGGGGGGAGCCTCTGGCCTGGATCGCAAGTGACAGCGCTGCTCTGGGCGGTCAGACAGGCGACTCGCCCGGCCAGGGGCCCCGGCCCCCTCACGTCCTGTCCATAGGTGAGGGGCGGCGGGCAGGGGGCCCCCCAGACCCTCGGCTGCTGCGGTCTGACGCGCGCCTGTCCCCGTGGGTGCCTGTGTGTGTGCCGGGGGTCCAGGCACACGGGGCACCTCTGGGGCAGGCAGGGGGTCCCCCGGTTGCGCTCTGAGACATCTTGAGGACCAGCGTGTGCTCCTTGGAGAGGCCGTTCGGAGGGCGGGCACCCCCGAGGCAGCTCAGCACCCCGAGGTGGCACCTCCCACGGAGAGGGTCTCTGGGCAGGCCCCACTGGCAGGTGGCCTTGACGTGGGGTGGGGCCGGGGTCTGGGTGCCCTGGCTCTCGGGGACCAGCTCATCACGGCCCTCCGTGCTCCAGCCTGCCTTGCTCTGCGAGGCGCAGCCTGGCGCCTTTGATGTCTGTGTCCCAGGCCCCGCCCGGCCGGGCCCTGTCTGGGCAGGCATGCTGGCCCGCCTGCAGGCTGCGGGTGCAGCAGCGGCAGAGACCAGGCTGGGCCGCCCCCTCCCAGTTCAGACCCTGCTCTCCTGGGATCTCAGGTCCCTCCACCCACCACCCTCTGTCCTCAGAGAAGGCGAGCCCTTGTGGGGTCTGGTGGGGGGGGGGGTTGTGGGGGGCAGACGGCCTGGGCAGGGACTTCCTCCGACTCTTGGCTTCATCTGGGGGACCGGATGCCTGGTCTGCGGGGCCAGTGGTCACGTGGTGGGGGCTGGGGAAGCGGAACTTTCTCACAGCGGCTCCTTTAGTCCTCCCCGGATCCCGTGGGCCAGCGGGCATCACCCCGCAGACCAGATTCAGAGGTCCAGCTGTCGGCCTGAGTGACCCGCTCGGTAAGTGATGGGCTGGTGTCACCCCAGTGGGCCTGACATCGCTTCTGGGTCTCACCCTGCCCCCAGGGGACCATGCCCGCTGCCTCCCTGCTTGGCTGTGCCCGCCCTCTGTGGGCTTGGAGGGGACCCTGGGGGGGCTGGCCCTGGCTGGGCTCCAGGCGGGGCTGGGGCACAGGACCGTGCCCTGCCCTGCCCTGCCCCTGGGGGTGGGTGTCGGGGGAGGGTGCACTCAGGGTCCCACTCACTGTTGTCCCCTCTCCTAGGTGGGGGGATGACCCTCCAGGGCAGTAGGACCGTACCGGAGCTCCAGGCTCCCAGGGGCTGAGTGGAGGTGGGCGCAGAACAGCGCCCGGGTCTCCTCGGGGTCTGTGGAGGCCTGAGTGGATGTGAGAGTTGGACTATAAAGAAGGCTGAGCGCCGAAGAGTTGATGCCTTTGAACTGTGGTGTTGGAGAAGACTCTTGAGAGTCCCTTGGACTGCAAGGAGATCCAACCAGTCCATCCTAAAGGAGATCAGTCCTAAGTGTTCATTGGAGGGACTGATGCTGAAACTGAAGCTCCAATACTTTGACCACCTGATGTGAAGAGCTGACTCATTTGAAAAGACCCTGATGCTGGGAAAGATTGAGGGCAGGAGGAGAAGGGGGCGACAGAGGATGAGATGGTTGGATGGCGTCACCGACTCAATGTACGTGGGTTTGGGTTGATTCCGGGAGTTGGTGATGGACAGGGAGGCCTGGTGTACTGCAGTCCATGGGGTCGCAAAGAGTTGGACGTGACTGAACTGAACTGCACTGAGTGGCCTGAGCTAGAGGGCCTGGCAGGAGACCCTCCAGAGGCAGGTGCAGGGGCTTCCCGCCTGCCCTTCCTGCCTGAGGCCTCACGGGGCCCGTGGAGCAGCCTCTGGGGCCTCCGTGACAGGGCTGGCCTGGCCGGGCCCTCGGGGAACCGTCGTCTTGCCCCAGCTCCTCGACACCCCACGAGAGCGCTGGCCCTCCCCGACCTGCCTCCCCTGGGCCCCAGGCGATGCCAGCCCCCCACCCGCGGTGCCTCTTCAAGGCTGCGGCTCTGCGTGAGTTTCTGTGCTCCTGCCTGTTCTGAAAGAGACAGACGCGGCTCCAGACAGAAGGCAGAGAGGAAAGCCAGCAGCTCGGTGGGGCAGGCCTGCCATTTGGGGTGCTCACTGCCGCTCCTCCGCCCCGCCCGGCTTCCCTTCAGCGCAGCTCCCTCCCTCAGCCTCGGTGGACAGGGCCCAGGACCCACGCGGGGCCAGCTGGTCACACCCTGCTTTAGCCGCTCCCAGGGAGCTGGGGCTTCAGGGAGTGAGTGCAGACAGCGGGGCTGGAATCCGCCAAGTGGTTCAAGATGTCAGGAGGCTTAGGGAGGGACGCGGGCGGCATTTCCCGTGCTTGCTTTGAAGATGTGGGAACAAAGACGGGACCGTGGGCGTGGGTGGAGGGGCCCAGGCCTGTCTGGCCACTGAGCCTGGATGGGCAAGGCTGGGAGGGGGCTGGGGGCCTGCAGGGGGAAACACCGGCCTGCGGGGCTTGTGGGCCCAAACAGGACCCGCTCCCTCCAGCAGGCTGGGGGCCTGCCTCGGGGCGCCCTCCGGGGCTGAGGGAGTGGAGGTTGGCTTCCCAGC
>SJYT01066513.1:100460-134845 GCA_006410635.1 Cephalophus harveyi
CTGACCCCAGGTCACGGGCTGAACCCTCCACGGGTGCCTGATGGGCCACTTTCCCAGCTGCCCGGGGCGGGGCGGGGCTGCCAGGAGAGGGGCCCTTGGAAGTCCTTCCTGCCGTCATGCTGCCCAGTTCCCCAGACCCGCCTCGTGCCGGGCGCTGGCAGCATCGCGTGTGTGGCCCCGTCTTCTCTGAGCTGTTGCGGTCACTCAGGTGGGGTCCCTCCCCGTGGGACCCTGGCCTGTGAGCTCACTCGGCAGGAAGGTGCCATTGAAAGAGAGCGTGCTGTGGCCAGGCGGGTGGAGGACAAGCCTGTGGGGTGGGCACTGAGGCCCCCGGGGGCGGGTGTGATCTCACTAGCAGGTGGGTGGAGGATAGCCCTGCGGGGTGGGCACCGAGGCCCCCGGGGGCGGGCGTGATCTCACTACAGGGATTCTGTCTCTTATACACATCTCCGCCCGGCCGGGCCCTGTCTGGGCAGGCATGCTGGCCCGCCTGCAGGCTGCGGGTGCAGCAGCGGCAGAGACCAGGCTGGGCCGCCCCCTCCCAGTTCAGACCCTGCTCTCCTGGGATCTCAGGTCCCTCCACCCACCGCCCTCTGTCCTCAGAGAAGGCGAGCCCTTGTGGGGTCTGGTGGGGGGGGGGGTTGTGGGGGGCAGACGGCCTGGGCAGGGACTTCCTCCGACTCTTGGCTTCATCTGGGGGACCGGATGCCTGGTCTGCGGGGCCAGTGGTCACGTGGTGGGGGCTGGGGAAGCGGAACTTTCTCACAGCGGCTCCTTTAGTCCTCCCCGGATCCCGTGGGCCAGCGGGCATCACCCCGCAGACCAGATTCAGAGGTCCAGCAGCGTGCCGTTCAGTGGCTTCTACGCGTGTCCAGCCAGTGGTGCGGCGTTCGCCACCATCCCGTTCCTGAGCACCTCCCCCCCGGAAGGAGCCCCCGCGGCCGGGGCGGCCCCTCCCCGCCCGTCCACCAGCCCTCCGCTGTCCGTCTCTGCACGCGTGCTGTCCTGGACACTTTGTGTTGACCTGGCCTTCGGGGCTGCCCGCTTCCCCTGAGTTTCCAAAGATCTTCCAAGAGCTCCTCCGTTGCCTTTCCCTTCAGGACTGGGGTCTCCTTCCTGCCCCCTTGTCCCCAGGCTGGAGTGGTCCCCCGCAGCCCTTGGGGGCCCGCCCGGGTCATCGCGCTCCTGTGCCTCCCCCTGGGAGGGCTGCAGACCTCTGTGGCGGCGCCCTGCTGGTGGGCAACCCCCGCGGGTGCCCCGAGGCCCCCGAACCCCAGACTTCTTCACCCCTGTTGCCACCTGCTTCTCCAGGCCTGCCGCGGCCCGAGGGCTGGGGGAGGGCTGACAGGTTTCCTCTGGGCTGGCCTGGCCCCGTGAGCCTTCCCAGCCGGGCAGCGTTCACAGGCCGGCCCAGCCCTGCTCTCCTACAGCAGGGCACGCTGTGGGGGTCGGAGCCCACGTAGGGCCGGGCCGGGCTGTGCAGCTGAGGGCCTGCCCCCGAGGGGGCCCAGGACCGTGTGGAGGGGTCTGGGGGCGGGGCTGAGGCTGGTGGTGGGTGTGAGGCAGGCTGTGGGGCTGTCTCTTATACACATCTAGATGTGTATAAGAGACAGCCACGAGGGTGGGCGTGTCCTCACCATGGCGGGGGGCGGCTGGCCCTGGCCCTGGCCCCTCCTGCCCTCACTCTCTCTCCCCGTGAAGGGGGGGAAGGCCACGTCGCAGCTCCTCAGGAGGGTGAGGTCCTCAGGCCGGCGGCCTCTCCCCTTGGTCTCTGGCCTGGGCGGAGGCAGGGGCAGAAGTCGAACTGGGAGCAGCGAGAAGAGGAAAAGTCGGCTCTCCTAACGCCTCCGTCGGTGTCCCCGCCCCTGCCTGCCTGCAGGGAGTCGGGGGCACTGCTGGCTGCTACGGGGGCGCCTGTGGACTGTGCCCGGGGCGGGGCTGGTTCTGGAAGTGGGGTGGCCAGGGGCAGGGGCGGTGGGCCTAGACCTCAGCACCGCCTTCTGGGGCCAGGCTCTGAGCCTCCGCACTCTGCCAGCCCTGCTTCCAGAAGGAGCGAGGGCAGAGCCGCAGAGTGGCGCTGCCCGCCTGGGTCGGCCGCGTGTCCCGGGGTGCCGGGAACCACTCCCCTCTCCCCTGAGGGCCTGTGAGCCCTGCTCTCAGGCAGAAGGGTGCCTCACTGGCTCCCCAGGGTGTGCTCAAGCGTGAGCGCCCTCGATCCCCGGGACTAAGAGGGCAGGTCTGAGGATCCCAGGCCCTGGCTGGCCTGCTCAGAGCTGATGTCCATGGGTGGGAGCAGTGTGGAGTTTCTGATCATGTTTCTGCCCCACACATGGTGGTTGGACCCCGTGTGGGAGCCCTGCGCACCCTGTGTTGCTTCAGGCTGTCCCCACCCCCACCTTTGCAAGCAAGACCCTTCTGCGGGGTCACGGCACCAACCCCAGCCTTACATGTCTGGGAGCTGGTTCCACGGAGCCCCGCTTGCCCATGGGGCCGGCTGGTTGGGCCCCTGTCCTGACATCCTGTGTCTGAGCCCCTGTCTGTGTGGGTCTGGTCCCGACGTTGGCCGGACCAGCGATTTTGCTGGAAGACGAGGTCTCAGAGCAGCTCAGGGATGGAGAGCTGACTGTGAGCCCGTGGCCTGCCGGGTGAGCCGTGAGCCCGTGGCCTGCCGGGTGAGCTGTGAGCCCGCACTCAGCCCTGGAGGGCGTGTGGCCACAGGGCAGTTTGGGGCGGAACCAAGGCAGCTGGGGTCAGAGGGAAGCCGGACCTCGCCTCCGCCGGACACCTGAGTCGAGGATTCCCCTCCAAGGCCCTCTTGTGCAACCAGGGTCAGAGGTCCGCCTCTGGGGCGGGGGCGATGAGGCTGAGGTCTGGAGGCGGCCGGGAGCTTTTGTGTCACAGCTTTTTTCCACGGACACAGCTCAGCACCCGCACCTCACACCCTTGGGTGAGATGCAGCCATCCTCCGGCGTTCCCCTGCCCCGGCCACAGCGGCCAAGCCTGTCGGGTGGAGGTGGACAGTGGGTGCTTGGGGGAGGAGCCTCCTCCAAGGAGACCACCCACTGGGAGGGGCTGCCCGCTGAGCCCCCAGCGGCCTCGGGTGGAGCCCTGGGCCTGGTTGAGGTGCAGGGTGCGTCCTTTCCCTCTTGCACACCCCCGGTCCTGCAGAGGTGTCTGGGCAGCGCACGCAGCGTCCACTACAGAGGCCTCACTGGCCCGCTGCAGGGTCACCATCTCGGGGACACAGCTGGCTGCGTGCCCCCGGGTCCCCGGGGTGCTGGACTCCCGGGGCTACGTGCACACACCCCGTGTCACCTTAGTGGGCGGGGGACGTGATTCCATCAGTGAACTTCCAGGTCACTCTGCGTGTCCCCAAGGTGGTGCTGAAGGTCAGGAGACCCAGGACCCGCGTTGGGGCCCCTAGCACATCACCCCCCATCACCGAAGCTGCAGAAGGCAGTGTTGGTGGGGAGACGCGAGACCCCAGGCCTCAGCGGATCTGTGGTTGCTCAGCACGGACTCTAAAATAAACCGAAAGTCTGCAGTCCCAGCACCCATCCCACGTCCAGCACAGATCCCACTGGCCCTCAGATGAGGTGCGGGAGGGTGTCGGGGGCCTCTCCCCTCGAAGGACTCGCCTCGCCCGGGGAGCCCCCTCCCTATCACACCGCTGGCCTGGGTCTCCTGTGAGCTTGGTTTGTTCTCTAAACTGGAGGGGAGATCATGCTTTCTCGGTTGGCATCTCGGATTCTGCCATCTAAGTTTCCAACCCACTAAGCTGCTCAAGACTAAATGTCTGGATAAAGTACATTCCACCTACTGGACGGTAGCTTCATAGATTTGGGACCAAACGCTGTACATCTTGGACTTTTTATATGGTGATTTCTCACTGTGGCGATCCTGCCAAGGGGATATTTGTGACGACTAGGTCTCTCTGATCAGGGGAGGACCACGGCCAAGGACCTGGACACCCCACGGCCCTCCCTGGGGTGACCGCAGTCAGACAGAAGCTTCGGGAAGCCCCCAGGTGCCCACGCTTGTCCTGGACACTGAAGAGGCGGGTCTCGCTGCTGGCGCTATTCCTGTGCCGTGGCCGCTTAACCCTAACCCTGCGGGCCGGCGGGGTAGGATGGTGGGGGGCTGGCGCACACTACCCAGCACCCCTGCAGCTGAGGTCATTCCCCAGAGACAAGCCGGCACAGCCCCGCCCCAGGCCCCCACCCAAAGCCCTCACGCAGCTCACCGAGGTCAGCCCAAGTCCGGAGTGTGAGGGAGGTCTCCTAGACCCCGATGGAGCTGGGCGGCTCTGGGCAGGTCTCCCGCACCCAGCTCTTTGGGCCTTGATCTTAAGATGAGACTGTCTGCTCTCCACGATCCTGCCTTTGCATGAATGTAGCTGGGGGGCTGGGGGGCTCCGATGGGCACCCCCAAGGAGGCAGGGGGCTCTGTGTCCCTGAAGTGTGGGATGCTGGTTCCTAAGCCTTCTGCCTGGCCACCCAGAGGCCTCTACAGCCCTGCTGTCTGCAGCCAGCAGGCAGCCAGGCCTGACCTCTGGGACGCACTTGGGGACCCCTCTCCTGAGCAACCCTGATTAGAAAAGACCCTGGTGCTGGGAAAGATTGAGGGCAGAAGGAGAGGGGAAAACAGAGGGTGAGATGGTTGGATGGCATCACCGACTCAATGGACATGAGTCTGAGCAAGCTCTGGGACATGGTGAAGGACAGGGAAGCCTGGCGGGCTGCAGTCCATAGCGTTGCAAAAAGTCAGGCGCGACTGAGCGACTGAACAACCGCAGCTCCCGGGTCTGCCCTTTCTCCACGGCCTCTAGGACAGCCTGACGCTGGGGAGCCCTGGCCGTCAATACCTCTCCGTGGTGGCTGCTGGGATTTCTCCCCAGACGCCCGCAGGGGAGCCAGGCTCCCTGGGACTCCAGAGGAGCCCCCCGTCGCGTCCAGTCTCAGCTCCTGCCTTCTGTAGGCCTGGTCATCCCTGCTCCCTGCTCAGCCCCCGGATGGCCCTGCCACAGGCCCACTGCACGCTGCAGCCTGACGGGTCCTCCCCAGGCGTGGCGGGGCCTGGGTCGCCCTCGAGATGGAGCCCAGCATTGACCCTTTGTATTCCAGGCCAGGGCCGCCTGATCTGGCCATCCCCTGCCCCAGCTGGAGGCTTTGCAGGCCACTCAGGGCCCCGAGGGTCCTGCCTTCCTGCTGCCTGGGCCTGGTGAGCCCCCATGGTCCTCGTTGGGGCCTGGCGGCCGGGCCGTCCTCTGGACGCCTTGCTCGGGGCTGAACTGCAAGTCACGGCTCTGACATCCATGCGGGACAACTGCGGGCATTGGCCCCTCTGCCCGCCTCGTTTCCCTGTGCGTGCATCCAGGAGGCCGGGACCCTGTTTTGCGAGACGCTGTCCAGGGTGGATGGCGCTGGCCGTGCCGGGTTTGGTCTGCGGAAGCACTGCAGCTCTGGCCACCTTTGGGCTTGTCTTCCATCCAAGAGAACCCTCCTGCGGGCTGGATGAGAAGCCGTGAAGGGGAGGCGGGCCTGCAGGCTTTGCTGGGTGGGGCCCACCTTCTGTGGGAGGAACAGGTGCTCCTGGCGTGGCAGGGCCTATGCCCGCCCCCTCTCTCCCTGAGCCTGAGCAAGCCTCCTCTTGTGTTCAGAGTGGGCACAGTGCCCGGGCCCCCGGCGGCCACATAGGGTCCCAGTGGTGGCGTGTCAGGAGCTGCTTCTCCGGGCTCCTGCTCTGGGCCGCCCCCTCCCGCCCTCCCCTGCTGCCTCGCCCCGGCGGGGCCGTGGCCAGTGGGAGTTGGGGGCTGCCTCGGCCAGAGGCCTCCGGACAGGCTTTCTCCAGTGGGGACGGGTTCTGGGGCCCCTTCCAACCCTGACGGTCTGCGGGTGGGGACGTGGGGACTCGGGAGTTGAGGATGACTCAGGAGCCGTCAGGTTAAAATCCAGCCATCTGTGATTGCATGATTCGACTGTTGTGAAGCTCAGTGATTCATCAGTCTTGAAATGCGTTGGTAGATATTAAGGCTTTTTTATTCCCAGTGTTCAGATACGATTGAAGCATGAAGAGTGTTCCGATTGAAATGCCAAGATCACGCTTATCTGTGATTTCAAGTTATTTGACTGTTCTAGGATAACAGAGCTGCAAAGAAATCTCAGTTTATGTGTTAGGAGCTCTATGTGAATGCTCACCGCGTGTGTGCATGTGTTTATAGCTGTTGTGTGTGTGTATTCAGTCACTTCAGGCGTGTCCAACTCTTGCGACCCCGTGGACTGTAGCCCCGCCAATCTCCTCTGTCCGTGGGATTCTCCAGGCAAGAGCACTGGGGTGGGTTGCTGTTCCTCCTCCAGGGTTTATATCTGTTGTAGAGGATTGCACAAGAGGAGTAGTTCAGTGATTAGGAGCCAAGGTTTTCAGTGAAAAGACAAGAGGCACAGGAGAGGAGAGGTGTGTTAGAACCCTGACGGTCGGCCTTGAGTTGTGTCAGGACGAATTCATCCTTTTTTCTTCTCAAACACATGTGTTTCCCAGCTCACCGCCCAGAAACGGCAGGGGTCTGAGACGGCTGGCGGCCTGAGCACACGCGCCCGCACGTGGGTCTGGACAGCACCCCGCGGATTTTTGGTGAGGTGGCCGTGTCCAGGCCTGGAGCGAGGAAAGCGCTTGCCCTGTTGTTCTGACAGCAGCTTCCTTGAGGAATGAGTCACGCGCCACATAACTCGCCCCCACGCAGCGTGCCGTTCAGTGGCTTCTACGCGTGTCCAGCCAGTGGTGCGGCGTTCGCCACCATCCCGTTCCTGAGCACCTCCCCCCCGGAAGGAGCCCCCGCGGCCGGGGCGGCCCCTCCCCGCCCGTCCACCAGCCCTCCGCTGTCCGTCTCTGCACGCGTGCTGTCCTGGACACTTTGTATTGACCTGGCCTTCGGGGCTGCCCGCTTCCCCTGAGTTTCCAAAGATCTTCCAAGAGCTCCTCCGTTGCCTTTCCCTTCAGGACTGGGGTCTCCTTCCTGCCCCCTTGTCCCCAGGCTGGAGTGGTCCCCCGCAGCCCTTGGGGGCCCGCCCGGGTCATCGCGCTCCTGTGCCTCCCCCTGGGAGGGCCGCAGACCTCTGTGGCGGCGCCCTGCTGGTGGGCAACCCCCGCGGGTGCCCCGAGGCCCCCGAACCCCAGACTTCTTCACCCCTGTTGCCACCTGCTTCTCCAGGCCTGCCGCGGCCCGAGGGCTGGGGGAGGGCTGACAGGTTTCCTCTGGGCTGGCCTGGCCCCGTGAGCCTTCCCAGCCGGGCAGCGTTCACAGGCCAGCCCAGCCCTGCTCTCCTACAGCAGGGCACGCTGTGGGGGTCGGAGCCCACGTAGGGCCGGGCCGGGCTGTGCAGCTGAGGGCCTGCCCCCGAGGGGGCCCAGGACCGTGTGGAGGGGTCTGGGGGCGGGGCTGAGGCTGGTGGTGGGTGTGAGGCAGGCTGTGGGGTCCTGTGGGAGCCCCCATCTCCTGTCCTCATGGTGAGCACCCCCATCTCCTGGGCTCGAGTGAGCACCCAGCGTCTCCTCCCACCTCGGGACCGGCTGTGACGGGCGTGTTCGCAACTGACGTACTGAGAATCAGGGTGCACTCGGTGTCCCCCCAGAACGATGCCCGCCCCAGTCCTCACGTGGCTCCCTCCCCTGCGGGCCCTGGGAGCACCCCTGGGTGGGCCTGACCCTGGGCCTGCTGCCAGCTGTGTCCTGAGCCCTGAGGACAGGGCATCCCTGCCAGACCTGCTCCCACACCCGTCAAGGGCCGGGCCCCATGCTGGGGCCAGAGCACAGGGAGTAGCGGCCTCCCAGGCCCAGAAGACCCCAAGGCCCACCCGGGACCACCTGGCAGGCAGCCAGCGGGGGCACGGCGGGGGTGGGGGGAGGCCGCCAGACGCAGGTGCTGGCCGTGTCCAGCGGGGCTCTGCACGCTGCTTTCACAGGGGCGGCCTGCAAGGACCCCATGGCTGGCCAGCCTGGCCCGGGCTCTGGGCCCACACTTCAGCCCCTTGCTCACTCCCCTGGAGACCGGGGTGAGTGCCGTGCTCTGAGGGCAGGCCCAGGGTGCCGGACGGGCTCCACCCTCAGGGACCCACGGCCAGCCGAGAGACCCGGACAGGAGAGAGAAGGGAAGGGACGGTAAGAGAGCGCGTCCAGGGCAGCCTGCCGGGGCCGAGTGTCCCAGCCAGAATGCAGAGGCTCTTCCCGGGGCGGTGGGCGCTCCTGGCCACCTTCAGGGCTCCTTGATGACTCCCTCTGACGAGTCCCGTTCCCGGCGTCCGGCCACTGACCCGGCAGCCCCCCGTCCCGGGCCCGGCCGTGAGCTCGCGCTTTCTGGAGGCGGGGCTGGGCAGCACCGGGGGCTTGAGTCTGAGCTGAGAGACAGGGAGGAAGCCAGGCGTGGCCAGGGGGCCTCCCTTTCCTGATGCAGGCAGGGGCTGGCTGTGAGGAGGGCCGCGCAGCGACCGGCAGGCTGGCGGTGCCTCCGGGTGCCTGGCCTGTGGCGGGGGTAAGGGGCTGTGAAGGATGTGGCCCCCGGGCAGCCTGGCCGCACTGTGCCCATCTACGCCCCCCACCCACACCTCTGCCCCCTCGGCCGGCCTCTCTGCTTCGGCTCAGGTGCCCTCGGGCCCCTGCTCACCCGACTTGGGGCTGGCCCCAGGGCCCATCCAGCACCGGGTCTCCTAGAATCGGCTGCGGGCCGCATGGATCTTGAGCAGGGATCCCCGCTCAGGTTCATCAGAGCGTGGAGCCGAAAGACAGCGTCACCCTTGGACGGCAAGGTGTGCGTTGCAGGGCTGGCCTCCTGGCGGGGAGGGCCTGAGTGGTGAAGCATGAACGGCCTGTGAAAAGCTCCCAGGCCTTTCCTCTCCCTTGTCTCCGAGGAGCGGGTGAAGACACGCCGGGAAGGGCAGGACTCGCAGCTCCTGGGCCGACGGGCTGCTCCGGCGGGCCTGGCGCAGCCGTCTCTGCTGGCTGCCCGTTGTTCGTGGGCTCAGCAGTTGCCGTCTTTGCTGTGGACTGCAGTGGCGTCTGCGGTGAGCAGATTATCCCTGAACTTCAAAGGCTGCACATACATTTTCATGGGCAGGGTTTTTAGTAAGCTTTTCCCGGAAGATTAGCATGCATGCAGACAAGGTCACAGATTATCAACCTGTAGCCTGATGCGTTTGAGAAGTGAGCACACCCACGGAACCACCCCCGGACGAAGGCACTGAACAGACTCCCACCAGCCCTCGGCGCCCCTCCCTTATCCTGACCCCCGCGCTGAAGGCTGCCACTCTCTGACTTCCGTCACCATCAGTGGGTTTTGTCTGGGTTTGTACTTTATGTAAATGAATTCATACGGTGCCAGCTCTTGTATGTGACTTTTTTGTTCCAATTGTATTTGGGAAGTTCCTCCAGGTTACGACAGGCAGGGGTCTATCCCTTCTTCACTGCTGTCCCGCTGAATGACTATATAATTGTTTGACAGTATTTCTCTGCAGTATTGTCAGTGGACGATTATGTTGAGAGTTTAGGGCCACGGCGAATGCCCTTGCTGTGCCTCCGTGCCAGTGTCCTTTCGTGAACATATGCAAGCATTTCTGGGAAAAGAATCACCGGGACGCAGCATTTCCAAATTTGGAAAATACCATCTAACGGTTTTCTAAACTACAGCACCGATTCACACTCCAGGCAAAGCATGTGAGCACTCCCCTTGCTCAGCATTCACGAGAACCTTTTAGTCTGAGCCATTCTGGCGATCATCGTGGTTTAAATTTGCATTTCCAGGATGACTAAGGACGTGGAGCACTTTCCCCCACGTGTTTGTTTGCTGTTCTCTGAGTGCCTTTTCGAGTCTTCTGCCCGTTTAAAAAATGAGCTGTCCCTGCACACAGATGTTTATAGCAGCTTTATTCATAATTGCCAAGCCTGGAAGCAACCAAGATGTCCTTCAGTGCTGGATAAATGAACCATGACGCATCCAGACAGTGGAATATTACTCAGCTCTAAAAAGAAATGAGCCTTCAAGCTGTGAAGAGACACGGAGGAGGCCTGAGTGCATGTGCCCGAGTGCGAGGAGAAGCCAGTTTGGAAAGGCTCCCTGTGGGCTTTTTCCATCTCGATGACGTTCTGGAAAGGAGCACCTGTGGAGACAGTGGGAAGAGCCGGGGTTGTCAGGGGCTGGCGGCAGGGGGCGGGACTGGGTGGCGCTCGGGATTCTGGGGTGAGCTGACTTGGTGCGAGGCTGTCCTGGTGGAGAGCCTGTACTCTGGCCTTTGAGGAGGGCTGAGCACCCCGGGAGAGGCGGCCAGGAGGTGGCCTCGTGCCCTGCAGCTCTGGTGCCTGGCGTGGTAGTTGAGACACTGCAACTGTGAGGCATGAGGCTGTCTGCACTCCTGGGAGCAGAGTGGCCTGGACCGTGTGTGTCCAGGACCCCTGCCCCGGCTGCAGAGAGGACTCCCTTCGCCTCCTGTGTGAGCGGCTGTTCGAGCTTTCGGGCTCCCAGGATCACCCCTCTGCACCTGAAACTGTCTCCCTACCTTTCCTGGCTTCGCTGTCCCCCTCGGGTTGGCTGCAAGCTGGGTCAGCTTCCTGGAGGTGGGGTGGGGGGCAGCCGAGGACCTGGCATCCAGAGGGTGCTTCCCAAAAGGATGTGTGCTTCTGAGCCCGGGCCGCGCCCTGTGGACAAGTCACACAGACAGACAGCCATGGCTTCTCGCACCTGCGCAGAAGCCAGGCCAGGTGGGAGCTGCAGCTCCAAGGCCCTCCCGAGGCACACCGCTTGCCAGCCGCTCGCGGGTGAAAATCTGCCCCCTTGTCTGTGTGATGCTCTCTCTCCTCAAGGCCTGCCCCTGCAGGTGACCCCTCCCTGCTGCACCAGGCTCGGCTCTGTCCGGCATCACCTCCTCTTGGCAGTGTCCTGGGGGGCAGCACCGCGCCCTCCCACTTGTCACCAGACCCCAAACGTCTGGGCAGCACTGATTGAGTGCAAAGGGAAGGAAGGGTCCCCAGAGCCTGAAGAAGACAAGGCACAGGATGGAAGGTGTTTGTAGCATATAGAACAGAGGAGGCTTTGGGTCCAGAATATGTAAAGAGTGCTCGCCAAGCAATCACAAAACAGCAGGCAAAAGGCCAGAAAAGCAGGCAGAGCCCCGGCCGGCAGTTCACAGAGAGGACGCCAAACGGCCGTGAGCCTCACAGAAACGTGCCTGGTCTCATAGCAAACAGGGAGGTGTGTGTGAGCCATGTGAATCCAGACGCAGCGGCTGGGTGGGCAAAGAGACCCCGCAGACAAGGCCCGCGGGGGGAGGAGGGGAGCCTGCAGACACCGAGGGCAAGCTGGGAGGGCCGCTCTGGGAGGCGCTCTAGCCACGTGGAGTCCACCCCGCCCCGTGCACCCCCGAGCCGCCGAGGCACAGGCGGTGGTGCCCGGACACGCGGCGTTAGTGGTCATGCGGGCCTTGCTCCCGAGCGCCGGGGACTGGGAAGGACCAGAGGGCCGTTAGGGTGGAATCAGAAACGCAGGGCCCAGGCGTCGCCACACAGAGGAGGCGGGCTGTGTCCACAGCCACGGCCCCAGGTGCCCAGGCGGCAGGCGCGGGCCGCTCCGTCCGCCCTCGGAGCCCTGTCCTGGGCTGGGGGGTGCTCTGCAGCGTCTCCGGACTCACGAAGAGCGGGGAAACCGAGTCTTCCTTCCAAGGCAGCGAGAGCACAGGATTCCAAAGGTCCAGGAAAGTGAGCCCAGCCCAACAGCAGCAACCCCTGCGGCTGTTCACATTTAGCTTGCAAACATCATTTTACATTCAAATGTGTTTGAATAGTACAATAAATCTGATTTAAGTCAGCCTTGGAAGCAGTAGGAATTGCATCTCCCTTTAAAGTGACAGAGACTTCCTCTCGGGGGCAGGGCTGAAGATCAATAAGGATGCGCCTAGAAAGCTGGGCTCTCGGTGGTCTCGGGGTCCCTGTGGGGAGACACGGTCATAGCCTGAGGCCACTGAGCCAGGCCTGGGGCTGGATGCTCCTGACCCTGACGGCCACCACCAGACCCTCCTCACTGCCACCGTCTAGGAGCCCTGGGCCTCCTCCCTTGGGGCCCCGACTCCCCGTTCCAGGCCTGCCGGGGCCCATGCAGGGCCTGTGAGTGTCCGAGGGCAGGCGTGTCTCGTGAATGCCCGTGTCATGGCCGGGAGCCCAAGGGTGGGCATCCCCAGGGCCTGCCTGTGACAGCCAGGCAGCTGTGTCATCTCTTAGGAGTGTGGCCGGGCCTCGGTGACCAGACCCCACTGCCCAGCGGGCATCAGGAGACCCGGGGCTGGGCTCATCTCCTCCTCCTCCGGGCCTGGGCCTGGCGGGGCACACGGCTGCTCCGCACAGATGGCCAAGCCCGGGCTCGCTGGGCTGTGTGTGTCTCTTCCACGTCTTGTTTCTGGGGCCTGCTCACCTCTGCACGCCGGCTGGACGGTGCAGGGCCGTGGCCTTGCAGAAGCTTCGCAGTCGGCCAGGAGCCTCAGGCCCAGAGGAGGTCCTGACCAGGAGGAGGACAGGGCCGGGCAGGCTGGGCCAGCGGGCCCCCAGCGTCCAGGGGTGCGGCGGGGCCTGCGAGTGGCGGCCCCAAGCCCGCTCCAGGGGCTGCAGTGTTGGCAGCCAGAGGCCTGGCCTTGGTCTGATCAGAGCCGGCGTGGGGGCAGGTTCGTGGTGGGTGACCCTGGCCTGGGGCAGCCCTAGAGGCTTCCTGGAGCAGGCTTCCCAGACCAGGTTATGGCCTGTTCGATTCTAGTTCCCAGCACCCTGGGCCCAGCACCCTGGGCCCTGAGGGTCAGGGGTCCTTCTGCACGGAAGCCCTGGAGTCTGGTGCCCTGCTCCCCAGGGGCAGCGCTGGGGATTCTACAGCCCTCCCCCCTTCCCCAGCCCCACCACCTGAACCCCCTCTCCTGACTCTCTCATCTCCCGGCCCCGCTGCCCTCCCCAGGGGCAGCAGCTCTGCTTGGGACCTGTGCCACCTCAGGCCTCAGGGCGGGGAAGCCCAGGACTTCAAAGTCCTGAAGAGGGCCCACCCACTGCCTGGGTGTGGAGCTCAGAGCCCCCCTTCTCCCTGCCCCAGGCCCGCCCCGCCCCTCTGCACACAGCAGTCTGCAGGAAATCCTCGGGGTCACCAGCCAGGGGACCCCTCAGTACCAGTCCCTGGCCTCACCCGGTCCTGGGAGCCTGCCCTGCCCAGGACCCTGGGGCTGCCCCAGGCCAGTGTCCATGGTGGCAAGAAGCAGAGAAGACCCTTTTATTCCTGCAGTGGGGTCTGCTGTACCACGTTCCAGAAGCTTCTGTGGCCAGCACTCGGTGAAAGCCCAGAAAAGTATGGATAGCCTCAGGAAACCAGCGAGGTCCAGGCCAGTGGGGCCCTTGGCAGCCCCGGGGGACCCCGGCCAGCTCCCTGGTCAGACGGGACTCAGGCTCACGTCACCCGCTCCGTCTCAGGAAGCTCTGCGTCTGTGTCAGGGCCCAGCCCTCCTGCTCTACCCAGGCCAGGCCCTGAGCACGCCTTCCTGCTTTGTCTTAGAGGTGTGTCCTGGCCATGACAGACCCTCGGCACCTGCCCCAGAAGGCTTACCATTAAAAAAACGGTGCAAACAATTCCCCACGTGCTCTGCACCCTGCCTCGCCCGCTCCTCAGCCCTGTCCGTGCGGACCCATCTGCCGTCCAGCAGGAGGTGGCCGCGGGGCCTTTGCCCCACCACCCTGCTGTCGGGGCGCCGTCCCTGGCCCGTGTTCACCCTGTCGCCGCCTGCTTTCTGCTGGAGCAGCGCCTCCTCCAGGCCCTCCCTGGTCTGAGTCAGCCCCCCGGGCACCAGAGGCCCTTCCTGGAGCCTGGAGCGGGGCTGGTCTCTGCGTGGCTGCTGGCCCTGCTGTGAGGGCCGACGCTGAGAGCCGTGTTGCGGCTCCGGCCCCGCAGGTGCGGCCGCAGACAGCTGGCCCTTCCCGGGATGCCTGTGGCGTGAAGTCAGCGGCCTGCTCTCCGCTGGCGGCTGTGCTCCGGCTATTCTGGGAGCGCGAGCTCAGACCCTGGCCTCACTGCTCCCACCCCCTGACCTCCAGGGAGTCTGGTCGAGGGAGGGGACGCTCCCTCCTCTGTCCCGTCCCCAGAGCCTGTGCGGGACACAGCTGGTCCGGCCGAGGTCGGGGGGGCCGCGCTGGGCCCCGGTGGGGGTGGGGCTGCCACGAAGCCGTGTTGCGGCTCCGGCCCCGCAGGTGCGGCCGCAGACAGCTGGCCCTTCCCGGGATGCCTGTGGCGTGAAGTCAGCTGCCTGCTCTCCGCTGGCGGCTGTGCTCCGGCTATTCTGGGAGCGCGAGCTCAGACCCTGGCCTCGCTGCTCCCACCCCCTGAACTCCAGGGAGTCTGGTCGAGGGAGGGGACGCTCCCTCCTCTGTCCCGTCCCCAGAGCCCGTGCGGGACACAGCTGGTCCGGCCGAGGTCGGGGGGGCCGCGCTGGGCCCCGGTGGGGGTGGGGCTGCCACAAGCCGAGTCCCTGGCCAGCTGCGGCTCAGGGCCTCCGGAGCCTGTCCTCCCTGGTAGAGATGACCCCGGGCGCTTCTGCAGAGGCCTCGGTCTGTCCCGAGGGGAGCAGCCAGGGTCAGCAGGCCTGCGGCTCAGAAAAGGAGGCCACGTCCCCTTCACTCTGCTGAGAGCAGCTGTGTCCTCTCCAGCCCTGTGTCCAGGCCCTCACCGGCATAGCCGTGAGGAGCTTTGGCTCGTTGCCCTGGCCTTGCAGCCAGAGACAGTGCCCAGAGCTGGGCGGCCCAGCCTGCACGGTGGCTGGGCCCCGGTCCAGGGCCGGGGGGAGCCGGCGGGCCCGGGCCCTGGGGGTGGGGCCCTGGAGAGGAGCCCAGGACACTGGGGACGAGCCCTGGAGCCTGCCCTCCGCCCCCTGCCCCACGCCCGCAGGTGTCCTGGGCATAGCCGGCTGCCCTGGGTTCCCGCTGAGGAAGCCGCCCCCAGACCCAGCCGGGGGAGCGCTCTGGGGTCCCCGGGGAAGCAGTGGGGGTCCTCTGGGGGTCTTCTGCCGGATGAGCACCCAGCACCCGCAGGAGGGGGCCCTGGAGCCTGGGGGGCACAGCTGAGAGCGGAGAGGAGCTGGTGGGGGGAGCCCGGCGACAGCCCGTGGTCTTAGGGCCTGTTGTGTCGTGTGGGGTCCGCAGGGTCCGCCGTCGGCCTCCAGGGGCCAGAATCAGGGCTGGTGGCCAGGGGGTCCCCTCCACCCCCAACCCCATGCCTTTGGAGTCCTCGTCCTGCCCGCTCGATGGCGTGGCCAGGGGCCAGAGCTCTGGGGTCTTGCTGGTGACTCGGCCTCCAGGTGACTTTAATGCTTTATTTTCAGCTCTTTATAGTCTCTATCACTTCCTGTCCTCTGGCCACTTCTGAGCCGGGTCCCTGCGGCTTGGCACACGCTGTGTGTCGTGTGTGTGTGTATGCATGTGCACGCCTGGGTGTGCATGCGTGCGAATGTGTGTGGGGCTTGGGGAGAGTTTCTGGACCTGTGACGCCCCTCTTCCTCCCCTTCTCAGATCCCCCGGGGTCGGGCCGTGCTGGGCAAGCGGGCAGCTGTGGCTTCTTGTTCTCCCCAGACCCCCTGCCAATGAGGACGCCTTGGTAGGAGCAGAGTCACCTCCCTTTCCTTCCTTTCCAGGCCTGCCCTCTGCCCTGGGAGTTCAGCCCGCCCCGTCCGCCTCCTGCAGCCCCTGGGGGCTCTGTGGGCCACCCAGGGAAGACACGGCTGACCCCCAGGGCACCACCCTGTACTCCTGGCCGGTCTTGGAGGCAGAGGCTACCGGCAGGAGCTCCAGCGTCCATGAGGGACGCCTAGGGCCCCCGGCACCCTGTGGCCTTGGGGAAGCCCGGGGAGGAAGCAGCTTCACCCCCGGACAGGAGGAGCATCTTTCATGCAGACCTGCGCCCCCCAGGCTGAGGTCTCCCCCGGGCCCTCCCCGCTGAGAACCGGGCTGGGGGCGGTGTCTGGGTTTGCTCTTCTCTGCAGGCCCAGGGGAGGGCAGAGGGGGCTGTCAGCCGCGTGGGACGCAGTTTCTGGAGCCGCTTGTTTTCAGTTACGGGAGGCCCGAGTTCGGGCAGAAGGGCCTGGAGATCCTCCAAGGGCCGTGGCAGCCGGGAGGGCTGTGTGTGCCCAGCGGGACGTGCTGGAGGTGGGGGTCGGGGGAGCCTGGCTGCCTTGGCAGCGGCTGACCTCCCCGTGGGGCTGGGGTGCAGGGTCCAGAGCGTGGCCAGCTTGGGGTGGGGAGGGTTCTGGGTTCGGGCGGCTGCGAGAGGGGCCACAGGAGCTCGGGGGGGCCGGCTGGTCTGAGGGCTGGGCTGCCAGCAGTGGTCAGCGCCTGCGGGCCTGTCCATGGGCCTGGGGTCAGCGCTGCTGGCTCTTGCAGAGGGTTGTGTGTCTTGGAGGAGAGGGTCCCAATGCCTGCGGGGGTCCTGGTTGGGGAATAAGCCCCCAGGAGCCTCAAATGGAGCTGGTTTCCAGCAGCACTCAGCGCTCAGGGAAGGAACGCCAGGGCCGGGGTGCCAGGAGCAACCGGCAGGGCCTTTTCTCCAAACCCTGGGGGGGCCGAGCCGCCCCGGTGCCCACGCCTTCCACGCTCGGCCGGGCAGAGGAGCCGGGCGATGGCCGCCCTGGAGCCACGCGCGTCTCGGGCCGTCCAAGCCGCAGGGTGGAGGGGAGAACAGAGCAGGAGCCAGGGCGCAGCGAGAAAGCCTCCTCTGTGCTCCGGCCAAGCCGAGCCCGCAGACACGAAGAGCCAAGCCAGGCTGTGGCTGCGCCCAGGTCCTGCAGGCGCAGCCCAGACGCTGCGGCTCAGGGGGCCGCCTACCCGGCTCCCCAAAAGCCCTCCGCCCCCCAGCCATCCCTGTGAGGTCAGGAAGGTGAGGAGGGGCTGCCCGCCCGCCCCAGGGTGTCCTGACAGCTGTGTGGAGGCGCAGGGTAGAGGGGGGATATGGCAGGGCACAGAGGTTCCCTCGAGGCTGGGACCCCCGACCAGGCACACAGGCAGAGCCCGGGGGACCCCAGCTGCCGCCCCTCTGCCCCGTCCCTGCTCGACAGAGGCCACCAGCAGGAGGGCCGGGCCCCTCTCTCCCTGCTTCCCGGGAGGCGGGAGGCCCAAGCCGTGGCCCTGGGGGCTTTAGGGGGCAGGGGTGCAAAGAGGGCCTGGCGTTCCTGCTGGTTCTGACAGAGGGGTGGCATAGCCCGCAGCGCAGCCCACCACGGCCCCCGGCAGCACGGCCGCCCCCGCCTCTGGCTCCCCGGCCTGGGACTTGCGCTCAGCCCCGCGGGCCAGCCGCGTCCGCTCTGGTTACCGCCTGACGAGCCCCGGAGCCTTGGGAGCGGCTCCAGCCGTCCTGTTCCGACCGCAGGCTGGCTCGTCGGGGAGCCTGGCTTTGCTGTGAGCTGGCAGGAGGGGACCGCAGGGCGGTAGGGCTGGCGCAGGGCAGCTCGGGAGGGGAGGTCAACCCTGTCACCTGTGTCCCCAGAAGCACGCCCCTGCAGCCTGGCCCCAGTGAGCCCAGAGCGTGGAGGGGGGGGCACGTGCTCTTGGGGTCCTGGGCGGTTTGGGGGTTCAGAGCTGGGCTGGCGTGGCCGAGAATGGCTGTGGCTGGACACGCACGTCCCATTGAAGTGATCAGCAAAGCCCCTGGGAACGGTGTGCTGGAAGCTGCCCTTGCCTACCAGCTGGGCAAACCTGCCAGAGTCACTCGGCCTCTCTGAGCCCACTTCCCCATTGAAAACGGGGGCGTCCCTGCCTCCGGGGATGGGGCAGCGTCTCTGTGATCTGCACCCCTGTGGCTGGTCTCAGTCGGGCCGGGAGGGCAAAGGGAGGTCACCAGGCAGGAGGAGAGGACTCAGAGTCGGGTCTGGTGGAGGCGGCAGGTGGCAGGTGTGCGGGCGTCCAGGGACAATTGAGCATGTGGCTGGGGTGCAGGAAGGGTGGGTGGACCGAGACGCAGCACCCAGACACTCATGGGCCTGCGGCCGCGGAGGCTGCCAGCTCTTTGCCCATCACTGCGCTGGGCGCCGACCAGAGCTCTTAAGCTGGACACGGGTGTGGACCGGGTGGGGCTGCCCTGCAGAGTCCTGCCGAGTGATCACCATCTCTTCTCTTTTTTATAAAAACCATCTTTTTATTTTGTACTGGAGTACAGCCGACCACCAACGTCGTGGCAGAGGCACCGCAGAGCAGCTCAAACACACGTGGACACGCGTCTGTTCTCCCCCAGACTCCCCCGGTCCAGGCTGCCCCTGCTGGACCGGAGGCACCGTCTCTCTTCGGAAAGCAGCGGGGCCAGGCGGGGAGATCTTCCATGATGAGGGTTCACGGTGTCCTTGGGGTCCGGGAACCCATTTAGCTCGGTGCTGGCAAGGACACCCTGTGCGCCAGCCGGGCGTGGGGGCTGGCAGTACGTGGGGCGCTCCAGCTAGCCTCTGAAATGAGACCTTTTGAAATCTAAGGGCCACAGAGTAAAAGAAAATCAATTTCCAGTTACGCTGAAGCCCCAAGCTTACACAGACAGGCCGCTCGGGAGTGGCCTCACAGGGGAGATGGAGGCAGCTTCTCCCGGGCTCACCCCTGCGTCCCGCCCCGGGGACCGTGGTCGGGGCCCTCCCCTCCTATCCACCAGACGTTTGGGCTGGACGACAGCTGGTCGCTGCAGTCCCGTTCTCCGATGCTTCATTTAGCATGTGATGGACGTCCAGCCTTGGTTGGGGGGAGGCCCAAGGAGTGGCTCGTGGCCTCTGCTGCCCTCAAACCCAGCTCCCCGTGGTGGGCAGTCAGGCTCAGCAGGGCCTGGCTACTGGCAGGGACAGTAGCGTGATTTCCGGACACATCAGAGCTCCAAACGGGCTTGGCTTCGGGGGGAACACCGTTTTGTTGGCCTCGGAAATCAGCCACATTTGTTGGGCAGCCAGATGCTTGAGGCCCTTCAAGTCCTCTCTGCCAGGCCAGCCTCCCACGCGGGCCGAGAGCCTCGCTGTTTCTCTTTTCTCCTAGGAGCCTCCTTCCTGGGGTCTGAGTTGCGCCCGGAGTCCCAGGCAGGTGCGGGCCCCTCGGTCGCGTCTCCCTGTCCGGCCCGGCACCACCTGCTTCTCACGCAGCCACCGTGCCCGTGCTGTTTAAAGGAGCTCAGTCTGCCATCTCTGAGCGCTGCTGGGGCACCTGCCGCCTGCCGCGTTCTGCAGAAGCGCACTCGGCCCCGGGCCTCAGGAAGCGTGAGGGAGTGAATGAGTGAATAAATGAGTGGCGGGGTGAGGGAACCCAGGGCAGACCCCCATAGCCCCGCCCCAAACACACACTTGTGCGGAAGCAGCCTGTTATCCGCAGTGGCCGCTCTGCAGACCTAGGTGATCCCACCGCCATAGCTGGGGGGGCCTGGTGTACCAGGCGGGACCCTGGGTGAATGGGCATGAGACAGGGGCCCCCCAGGCTGCCCCTGAGGAGCGGGCAGCGTAATGCTCATTTTCCAGAAGCGTCCACGAGACACACAAGTGTCTGGGGCTCAGGCAGCCTTTCGATGACAGAGCCCACCCTCCCACGTGCACAGCGGAGCAGGGCGCCCCCGGGACAGTGGGAGGGGCCTGGAAGGTGACAGCCTGCCCCCCCCCGCCACCCGGCCCCGCACTTGCTAGCAGCTCCTCCCACGGTCTTCACGCACGTGCCAGTCGGCATCTAAAAATCATGAGCTGTTTCACCTGCGACTCCTTGAGTGTGGTTGGAAGCCCTGCAAACAGCCTGCTCCCCAGGACGGGTGCCAGGACCATCTTCTGGGCTGCCTCTGGAGGGGCGCGTCCAGTGGCAGCTCCCAGGCTCTCCTTGGGGACCCTGAGGTGTCGAGGTCCCCAGGGCGCCCCCAGCTGCGGGGACAGCCCAAGGGAATGGGGCGGCACAGTCCTGGCAGGACTTCACCCTGAGACCTCTCAGCTGGCCCTGTGCCACCCGGGGACTCGCGTGCCCCTCGGCTCATGTCCTTGTCTGTCAGGCGGGAGTCTGGCTGAGGGTCCTGCCCCGAGGGGAGAGCACAGCCCTTGAGGACAGTGCCAGGGTAGCCGGGCCGCGGCCCCACCGCGGCTGGGACGGGCAAACATGCTGGGGGAGCCGGGCAGGCGGGCTTCGTCCCTGTGGCTGCCCGCGCCTCTCTGACCCTCTGGGGGGCCAGGCAGGGTGGCATCGCTCGCTTAGGCATTTAACCCAGAGCCACAGGCCTGAGCCGGAGCCCCAGGCCTTGCAGGAGGATGGAGAGATGGGACCCCGCCCTCACCCTGTCGGACTGTGGGGAGATGTTCTCCAGACCCGCCTGACTCCTGACTTCTTATTCACAGGCGCCCTGGATGTCCTCCAGCGAGGCCCCACTGCTGGGTAGCTGAAGAGACTTAGTTCTGGGTCCCCCGGGGCAGCGTTTCAGCTCTTGCCGGTGGCACAGAAGGGCCCCACGGGCCAGGGAAGCAGGTGTACAGTCAGCCCTCATCCCCCCCACCAGAAAAGGGGGTGTGGGGTGAGCAGTCTCTGAAGGCCTTGCTGCTGCATAGGAAAGCTGGTTCTTTGAAGATGGCCCAGCGAGAGGAGCCTGACTCCCATGGAGCCACCTGACTGGCCCAGCCTGTGTGTGGCCCGGCTTCCGAGGGAGGGGCAGGGCCCAAAGATGCTCTCCTATCTCTGCCCTCCCTCCAGCCAACTTCCCTGCACAGGGCCCAGAGGCTCAACAGATATTTGGGGTTGATTTTTTGGATGCAAGTCTTTGACTACACACAGAGACTTCAGTTTACTGACAAAGGTTTGTAGAGTCAAAGATATTGTTTTTCCAGTAGTCGTGTATGGATGTGAGAGTTGGGACTATAAAGAAAGCTGACAGCCCAAGAATTGATGCTTTTGAGAGTCCCTTGGACGGCAAGGAGATGAAGCCAGTCAATCCTAAAGGAAATCAGTCCTGAATATTGATTGGAACGACTGATGCTGAAGCTGAAGCTCCAGTACTTTGGCCACCTGATGTGAAGAGCTGACTCATTGGAAAAGATCCTGATGCTGGGAAAGATTGAAGGCAGGATGGATTGAAGACAGAGGATGAGGTGGCTGGATGGCATCAACTCTACGGACATGAGTTTGAGTAAACTCCAGGAGTTGGTGATGGACAGGGAGGCCTGGCGTGCTGCGGTCCATGGGATCACAAATGTTGGACACGACTGAGGAGAGCTAGCAGGTTGCCCCCAAACTCCTTCACCTGATAGTACGGCTCTGTCTCCCTGGGAGTGAGCATGCTGACACTTAGCTTTGTCCTTGAGTTTACGTGGCTGTCGGGAGGGTCTTATTCTCCTGACTCCACTTCCCCGCTCTTGGGCGATGGTGATGATGGCTCAGGGTCCCTTCTGGACCCGTGTGGGGGTTAATTTCTGGCCAGGAGTCCAGACTTGAGTGATTTGGAGTATGATCTGGCCAAGGCCTCCGCCAAAATTGCCAAGGACGCCCTCCAGGCCGCTAAAAAAGTTTTTAATAGGAAGAACTTCTTTCCACTCTACAAAAGCAACGTTTGCTTGTTTAAACAAGGCAGAGGATACAGAGATGCGTGAGCTGATGCCTCCTTGATCTTGGCACTTCCCAGCCCTGTTGCCGTGGCTCCGGGCACATTGCCCTCCCGGCCTTTCCCTGCTCCCTCCATCCAGATAAACACACGGGAGGGCGGGATCAGCCTGCACGCGCTGTTTCCGGGCTAGCGCTTCACCAGCGTGGTGCCAGGGGGTCCTTCCGCGCTGTAGCCACGTGTTCCGGGAAACAAACTCCCTCAGAAGGACAGTGCAGGTAGTGGACTGCAGTTTACTACACCGCCGGGCCCAGGGCAGGGTCTCCTCTCAGCCAAGGACCCCGACCAGCATGTGTGAGAATCTTTTATACCCCATGTGGCCGTGTCTGAACCCACCACTCCAAATTCCTTGAGACTTACATAAACCAAGGAAAATACAATCCCAATAACCCCAGGATTCACGTGCTATGTGCTCGTGTGCTCAAACAGTCAAACAGTTAGCCAGTAATCAATAAACCCGAGGTTGCACTCTGATAGATACAGAAAAATTTATGGCCTGTCTGGAGGCAGGGGGGATTAGTGTATGTTTTAGGTGATGAGTAACCTAGATACGATCTTCAAGGCTCCCCTGTCTGGAGGGGTCTTATCCTTCTGTTGCTGTTTCCATAGTCACTAAGAGAGTCCAGAGTCCACTGGAGAGGTGGCCGAGCATGGTCAGCATGAACAGGCCTGAGATGGAGTCCAGGCCCTATGAACTCCTTCTTCCGTGCCACTGTGCCCACAGTACTGCCCTGTGGGTGGCCGAGCAGCACCTCGGTGGCCACCCGTGGCTGGGCCCATTTCTGATAGCTGCCCACCAGGAGCTGGAGATGGAGGACACTCTTAAAAACCATCTCTGCCCAATTCTCGGGTGGTTTGCTTACAAGAAATTCCTAAAACTGGAATTTATGGGGCAAAGGGAATTCAACCTACAAAGACCTTTAACATTTCCTGCCAAAGCCCCGCGCCCTGCTCCCCCGGAGCAGGATCAAACCTCAGGCCCCGGTGTGCGAGGTCCCCGGGACACCCCCCCACTGAGGCCGTGGCCATTCTTGCCTCCTCGTTTTCCCACTGACAGGACGCAGAGGACATTTCGTGTGGCTTTGACTCGATTTGTAGAAGTCCAAGCGAGAGGAACACCCTTCTGGGTTTCTGACTTCCGTCACTGCCTCTGTCTCAGCAGTTTCCCTTCAAGGCCCTGCCCCTGGAAGGCCCCCAGCCCCGCCCGCTGCGGCCTCCTCAGCTCTTCCCAGGGTCATGGCCGCGCCGGCTCTCTGGGCCTCTGGCTTCAGGCCCGTGCGCACCTGGGGGCCTGCACCACCTGCGTTCCTTCCCCTTTGCCTCAGTGCTTCTGGGACACTGTTTTCAAGGCAGACATTGGGGTCACCTGCAGGCTCCCCCCCTCACATTTGGGTGCTGGTTTAGCTGACCTTGAAATTCTAGGTTGATTTACTTCCCTTCAGATCTCTGAAAACACTGGTTCGCAGAGTTCTGCCGGGCCATGGGATCATCTGATAGCAGCTGTCTCAGAGGTTAACAGCTTTTCTGAGACCATCTAGAATTTTATCTTTCTCTTTGATGTCCCCGGCCTCTTGGTAGTGTGCCTGTGTGCCTCGTCTGTTTACCCTTCCAACCTGAGGCCGCTCATCTTCCTGCGCGATGAAGGCACTCTCCTTATCTGACTCCCCTTTGCGTCCCTGCCCCCGCTCTGTGGCTCTGGCCCAGATCTCCACCCTGGCCCCTGTGTGTCGCGTTGCTGTCTCTGAACCTTTCCCTGGGTTTCCACTCTACTCTGGCTTCTCCTGGTGTCCTCGGTGCCTGTTTCGACCTGGTCTCCCGTCTCAGGAGCGTGTTCCCTGAGTTCCCGGCCCAGGCCTCCCTCCAGTCGGAGTCCCGCTCCGGGTGCCCGGGGCCCTCCCAGCTCGTGGATGGTGCTCCCGAAGCCACCTGCTGGTTCTGGCTGCTGGGTGAGGGCGTGCTTTCTTGGTTCACCATTTCCCTGGTGCGTCTGTATTCCCAGGAGTGAGGTGGGGTGTAGCCCCATAGGGGTGGGGAGGAGAGTGGCTGCTGCCCGGGGTGGGGGTGGAGGGAGGTGAGCGGGCCGAGTTGCTGGCTGCTCCCTGGCCCTCGCCCACCTGGGTGCCCTGTGCTCCGGGCTCAGGCTGCGGCTCAGCCTTTGTCTCCCTCAGCTGCGAGGGCTCCCCTCTCCCGGGATGCGGGCCCCGGCTCCTGCTCAGACCCTCTCGCCCTTGGACCCGGGGCTTCCGCTCAGGTTTGCGGTGCTCACACCGGGGAGGGTGCTGGCGGCTCCCCAGGTTCCGCCCGTCCGGCTCCCACGCACCTCAGGTCACGGTCAGAGCCGCACGCCCCTGCCGCTGCAGGCGGGCTGAGGCCCCTGAGGTGGATGGCGGGGGACGGGGAGTCTGCAGCCGTAGGGCTTCCCGGAGACAGTGGCCAGGGCTGGAGGGCCAGTCCGCGGCGGCCACTTCTGGGTGCTCAGCCTCCTGGCACCTGTGACTGCCTCCAAAAGCCACCCCACCTCCGGGGAGGGGAGCCTTGGGAGGGGTCTGCAGGGCTCACATGCAGTCCTGGCGATTCGCGGTGTCTCTCCTCGGTCCTCAGCGCCGGCCGCTGCCCTCTCCCTCCCAGGCCTTGCAGAACCTCTCCCCTTTGACCTCTGAGTCAGCGTGGAAAGTTCCCTGTTTGGATCTAACCCAAGGTCCCCCCAAGTGTGGCCTGGGTCGTGGGGTGGGGTGGCGAGTCACAGGTCGGCCTCAGATCAGGACTGCAGCGGTCCTGGGGAATTCACACCATGCCTCCCGCCGCCCCCCAACCCCATTTCCCAAATGTCTCAGGAGAGAGGCTCTGACCAGCCACAGAGCCCAGGGGTGGGAAGCTTCCCACAGGACCACGCCGGGATCCGAGCGACCTCTGACGTGTGCCGAGGCTTTGCGGGACCCCTGGGAGGAAGGAAGGTGGGGGTGCTCTGGACTTGACCTCGGGGGACCCCAGTTTCCTTAGAACAAGGGCTGCTCACAGCACCAAGCAGGCCGCAGCGGAGGCTGACCCCAGCCTGGGGCTGTGCATGAGGACCCCGTGGGGAGGAGGCGTCCCGGGAGGGCTGGGCCTCTGGGGCAGTGCTGACCTGGACGGGGGCAGCAGCATCGTGGCTCCACACGCGGCGGGGGTCTGGGCTTCGGCAGAGGGCTGTGCTGTTGATCTGGGCTTGAGAAAGTCAGGGTCTGTGCCTAAGGCTCCAGCAAAGCCGCCAGGGCCCAGGGCTGGGAGGCTGGGGGAGGATGGGGAGGGACAGGGGAGGAGGAGCCTTCTTCCCATCGCCTGGGGTCCCCCCGTCTCATTCAGAGTCCGCCCAGGCAGCTCTAACCTGGGCAGCCTTATGCCCGTGCTGGCTGAGGCTGGCCATTGAAGGCCTAGCCCACTGCCCCCCTCCCCCACACCCTGGCCCCTGCTTGTGGTTACACTTGTAGGGCATAAGGCAGGGACGGTGCTGGCTTCACCGCTGACAGCTCACGGCCGCCAGATAACCTGGGCAGCCTTATGCCCGTGCTGGCTGAGGCTGGCCATTGAAGGCCTAGCCCACTGCCCCCCTCCCCCACACCCTGGCCCCTGCTTGTGGTTACACTTGTAGGGCATAAGGCAGGGACGGTGCTGGCTTCACCGCTGACAGCTCACAGCCGCCAGGGAGCTTCGCATCCTTGGAGGGTGAGCGACACCTGGGGAAACTGAGGTTGGGGACCACCAGGGACTCCCCAAAGTCTTCCGGCTAGTAACCCACCAAGTGGGGTGCTTGAGGTCAGAGGCGGGGCTCTGCGCCTCCCACCCCCTCTCAGAGTGCGCTTGGTTGTCCCGTGCTCAGCAGGTCGGTGGATGCAGGGAGCAGGCACTGCGCGCAGGGGAAGCTGGCAGCCCGCCCGTCCCAGGGATGCTCGCCGGGGCACCCGGACCCTGTCCCGTCTGTGGCTGGTCCCTGCAGCACCGCCGTCTGTGCTGAGGCCTTGGGGACGCCCCCCAAGAGGCCAGTGCACCCAGACCAAGAGCCAGAGACCACCCGCGTACAGCCTTACACGGGGCACAGCTCTGACCCTCGGTCTCTTCTCTCTCTTCTGGACTCTGGGAGGCTCCTGCACGTGTGTGTGAGCCTGGGGCTCAGGACCCTGGTGGCCCTGCTCTGGGATCTGGAACTTGTAACTGTGGCCCCTGACTCACGTGGAGAACCACGTGGTTTCAGAGGCGATGCTTAGAGACCCCTGTGCGGGTCCTGTGATCAATGCGAAGAATACAAACCTTCCTGTCTTGAGAGCAGAAAGGAGCAGTCACAAATTATCCAAGCCTTCGTAAAGCAAGGGCATGAATTTCGCTGAGAAGACAAACGTTAACCGTTCTCTGGGTGATTTCTGAGTCTTGTCAGGAAGGGGAGTTTGGCTTCAAGTCATGCTGAGTTAAGATGCTGAGCTCGCGGCGACCTGGT
Source organism: Cephalophus harveyi (assembly GCA_006410635.1). Lineage (NCBI taxonomy): Eukaryota > Metazoa > Chordata > Mammalia > Artiodactyla > Bovidae > Cephalophus > Cephalophus harveyi. Next base: position 126,551 of record SJYT01066513.1, read on the forward strand.
TACACACTTGCACCAGCCACTTGCAACATGAAGCCGGCTGATGACGCTCAGGTGGAGAAGGCTGCCTGCCGGCAAGAGGACAAGATAGGCCGTGCACGCCACCCGAACATGGCCGGAGTCTCCAGCCCACCAACCCTGCACTTCCTCTGCCAGTTCTGTGTGGGTGTCCCACCTTTGTTTGCATGCCTCCCTTGACTGTAGGCTTACCACTTCACAAAGGATGCGCTTATGTAGCAGCCTCCCATAGTCGCTCCTCAGGGCTACTGGCGAGTCCAGCAGAGTCATCTGGACGCCAGGTGCCAGCAGGCTTCACATGCTCTTCTTAAGGGCATACCAGTGGGGTGGGGGAAGGGGAAAGCCTTGGGAAATGAAAAAAGCCTATTCTAAAGAGCCGGGAGCTCCTGACTACTAATCCCCAAAGCAGGCCTTTTACTGGTGGTAGAGTATTTAGAATTTGGCTCTTGGAAATCACACCTTGACTGCAGGCAGGGGAGCAACACCTCTTGAATCTGATTTCAGTGTGAATCCTCTTTGCGCTGTTCATCCTGGTGCCCCCAGAGCTCCTGCTCAGCACTGAAGCCTCACATGTCCACTGGGTTGGCCGCCACCTGTCTCTGGCCTCCCAGTCCGGGGCGCAGCCATCCACGTGCGCTCAGCCACAAAGGAGCAGCCACGTCGGGGGGAGAGACGCACAGCCAGAGGAGCAGATTCAGCAGAGAGACAGCAGCTGACACGAAACAGACGCGGCTTGTCGTCATCAAGGGCTTTGCAGAAAGAAACCCAAGCCGGATCGGATTCTAACAAGATGCAAACAGTTTGCACAGGACCATTGGTGGGAGGTGCTTGACAGGACAAGGGCGGCTCGCGAGGCCGGCTTGGGGGAGCCCGCCTGCAGATGGCTCGGGGGAGCCCGCCTGCCCGGACGATCCCCCAGAGCCGGCCCTGTGCTGCTGCGATTCATTTTTTCCAGAGTGGTGCATGGTCTGAAACGATCTCAACTGTAAGCTGCTATTAACATGCCACAGTCCCCACATGCCTTTTTTTTTTTTTTCCACAAAAGTAATTCAGCACAGATGTGGCCGTACCAGGGGCAGGAAGCTTGCACACTCGGAGGCTCAGCGGATGCGGAAGCTCCCAGTGCCACCTAGTTCTTGTTACCGTGTGCTCACGTGAAATGCAGCCAGAGACACCGCGGTTCCGCCGCCGGCAGAGTTTTCGAGGCCCTCGGGGCTCCGGTTTTCCTTCAGCACCGTCACCGCCACCGTCAGGTGAACTGCAGGACGCTCCTCACGCAGAGGTTTCCCGTGGCTGCTGTAACAGGTGGGCACAAGCGCAGTGACCTGGAACAGCGCAAGTGTGTCGCCTTACGGTTCTGAAGTCAGAAGTCCTCAAAGCAAGCAAGGTGTCTTCAGCGCTGCCCTCCTCCTGCAGGCGCCGAGGGAGAAGCCGCTCCTTTGCCTTTTCCGGCTTCTGGAAGCGCCTGTGTTCCTTGGCTTGTGGCCGCGTCCGTCGTCTTCAAAGCCCCTGGCAGAGCTTCGTCATCCCCCCTTCTCACCCCGGCTTCTGTTTCTGACTCCGCCACTTCCCACTTTCCCTTGGAAAGATCCTGGAGCCGACACTGGGCCCACCCTCATCATCCAGATCTCCTGATCCTTCCCTTAGATCACATCTGCCAAGTCTTTTGATGCGGACGGTCACACAGTCACGGGCTCTGGGGACTGGGGTGTGCGTGTCTTGGTGGGCGGCATTATCCTGCCAGTTGTGATGGGAAGGGGCAGTGTGCTCACCGGGCTGTTCGCAGCTTTGGGGCTGCTGTGTGCACTTTGGTGCCGTGAGACTCCCTGATCCCACAGTGCGCCCACTGGGCTGTTAAGCCGCCACGGATGCAGAGCCCTAGACCCAGGCGTTGCTCAGAGAGCACACAGTCTGCCCTCTGTGACCTGCGTGCGCCTGCCCACCGAGACCCCTTCAAGGATGACGTCCTGCCGAAGCCAGAGCAGACAACGCAACGTTCAGAAATGAGGGAGCCACGGAAATGTTTCAGTACAAAAAACAACCACACACAGTGATGCAGGAGACGGGCGGGGAAAAAGCACCAAGTCAGGCAGAAAGCAAACAGCAAAATGACAGAAGTAAGTCCCTCTTTATCAATAATTGCTTTACACACAAATGGGTTAAACTCTCCAATCAAAACACAGAGACTGGCAGAATGAATAAAAAGTCATGGCTTGACTGTATGCTGTCTACACGAGACTCACTTGAGGTCTAATGACACAAATATTAATAGAATGGAAAAGGATGGAGAAAGGTATTCTGTGCAAGCAGCAGCCGACAGAGGGCAGGGGTGGCCATGCCAGTGCCAGTCTCTAAACCCTGAACCACAAATACTGCAAGAGACAAAGGACATTACATGTTAACAAAAGCTCCGTAAGGAAGGAAGATTCAACAGTCAACAACACTTACGCTCTCGACTGACCATAAAATGTCAGATGCAAAAACTATCAGCACTGAAGGAAGAAATAGACAGTTATACAATAGCAGCTGCAGACTTCACCATCTCACTCTCAATAACGGATAGAACAGCTGGACAGAAGATTCGTAAGGAAACAGAGGACTTAGCAATGACCTAACCAGCTCCGACAGACACACACAGAACACTCCACCCAACAGCAACAGCACATGCATTCTTCTCAAGTGCTCATGGGACATTTTCCAGGGTAAACCATCTATCAGGCCACATATTAGGAATCAATAGGTTTTAAAAGATAGACATTATACAAACCATCATCTCTGACCATGATGGGATGAAGTTAAAATCAATAACAGAAGGAAACTGGAACATCCATAGATTGTGGGAATTAAACAGGGGACGACCGAGGATGAGATGGCTGGATGGCATCACGGACTCGATGGACGCGAGTCTGAGTGACCTCCGGGAGATGGTAATGAACAGGGAGGCCTGGTGTGCTGCGATTCGTGGGGTCACAAAGAGTCAGACACGACTGAGTGACTGAACTGAAACAACACAGACTTAAACAACCAGTAGATCAAAAAAACGAAATCACAAGTGAAACAAGAAAATACTCAAAGATGAAAGAAAATGAAAGCTTGGCATGCAAGAACTTACAGGATGCAGCAAAAGCAGTGCGAAAGGGGAAATTTATAGCCATAAATACTTGCCTTAAAAGACAGATCCCAGCGTCACAATCATCAGACAAATGCAAAGCAAACGTAATGAGCTATCACCTTAGAATGGTTATCACAAGCAAGAGAGGAGGTAAGTGCTGGCAAGGATGTAGGGAAAGGGAATCCTTACACATTGTTGGTGGGAACACAAATTGTTGTATCCACAGTGGAAAACATTGTGGAGGTTTCCCCCCAAATTAAAAACAGGGCTACCTTATGATCCAGCAGTTCCACTTCTGCTATATATCCAAAGGAAACAAAGTTACTACACTGAAGATATCTGCAGCCCCCCATGTTTATTGCAGCATTAGTTACAATAGCCAAGACAGGGAAACAACCTCAGTGGCCATCCAGTGATGAATGGATAAAACTGTGTACATAGCGAACATTGTATAGCCATGGAAGAAGGAGACACTGTCATATGCAACGATGTGGATGGGCTTTGAGGGGCTTGTGCTGGCTGAAATACATCAGACAGAGAGAGATGAGTACTATATGATCTCATTTATAATCCACAGTGGAAAACATTGTGGAGGTTTCCCCCCAAATTAAAAACAGGGCTACCTTATGATCCAGCAGTTCCACTTCTGCTATATATCCAAAGGAAACAAAGTTACTACACTGAAGATATCTGCAGCCCCCCATGTTTATTGCAGCATTAGTTACAATAGCCAAGACAGGGAAACAACCTCAGTGGCCATCCAGTGATGAATGGATAAAACTGTGTACATAGCGAACATTGTATAGCCATGGAAGAAGGAGACACTGTCATATGCAACGATGTGGATGGGCTTTGAGGGGCTTGTGCTGGCTGAAATACATCAGACAGAGAGAGATGAGTACTATATGATCTCATTTATGTATGGAATCTGAAAAAATCTGAGCTCCTAGACACAAGGAGCAGACTGGTGGTTGCCAAAGGTCTGAGGTGGGAGCTGGAGAACGTGATGAGAGTGGTCACAAAGCACAAACTTCCAGTTACAAGATAAATAAGCTCTGGAAGCGTCGGGCGCTGCGCAGTGAGTGACTGTACTTAACACTTCCACGGTGTATGCTTGAAAGTCCAAGACTGCAGAAGGGCTTCCCGAGGGGCCCAGTGGTCAAGAATCCACCTGCAGTGTGGGAGACCCGGGTTTGATCCCTGGGTTGGGAAGATCCCCTGGAGAAGGAAATGGCAACCCACTCCAGTATTCTTGCCAGGAGAATTCCACGGACAGAGGAGCCTGGTGGGCTACAGTCCATAGCGTTGCAAAGAGTCAGACACGACGGAAGCAATCAAGCACACAGGACAGTAGATGTTAAAAAGTTCTCATCACAAGAAAAAAAAAATTGTAACTCTGTGAGGTGAGGATGTTAACTAAATGTGTGACAATCATTTCTTATTACTTGCATACATCAAATCATTGTGTTGTACATCTTCAGTTCAGTTCAGTTCAGTTGCTCAGTTGTGCCCGACTCTGCAACCCCATGAACCACAGAACGCCAGGCCTCCCTGTCCATCACCAACTCCTGGAGTCCACCCAAACCCATGTTCATTGTGTCAGTGGTGCCATCCAACCATCTCATCTTCTGTTGTCCTCTTCTCCTCCTGCCCTCAATCTTTCCCAACATCAGGGTCGCATCAGGTGGCCAAAGTATTCAACTTCTACATCAGTTCTTTCAATGAATATTCAGGACTGATTTCCTTTAGGATGGACTGGTTGGATCTCCTTGCTGTCCAAGGGACTCTTGAGAGTCTTCTCCAACACCACAGTTCAAAAGCATCAATTCTTAGGCGCTCAGCTTTCTGTATAGTCCAACTCTCACATCCATACATAACTACTGGAAAAACCATAGCCTTGACTAGCTGGATCTTTTTTGGCAAAGTAACGTCTCTGCTTTTTAATATGCTGTCTAGGTTGGTCATAGCTTTACTTTCAAGGAGAAAGCGTCTTTTAATTTCATGGCTGCAGTCACCATCCGCGGTGATTTTGGAGCCCAGAAAAATAAAGTCAGGCACTGTTTCCACTGTTTCTGCATCTATTTCCTATGAAGTGATGGGACCAGATGCCATGATCTTAGTTTTCTGAATGTTGAGCTTTAAGCCAACTTTTTCACTCTCTTCTTTCACTTTCATCAAGAGGCTCTTTAGTTCTTCACTTTCTGCCATAAGGGTGGTGTCATCTGCATATCTGAAGTTATTGATATTTCTCCCAGCAATCTTGATTCCAGCTTGTGCTTCTTCCAGCCCAGTGTTTCTCATGATGTACTCTGCTGCTGCTGCTGCTGCTAAGTCGCTTCAGTCGTGTCCGACTCTGTGCCACCCCACAGACAGCAGCCCACCAGGCCCCCCGTCCCTGGGATTCTCTAGGCAAGAATACTGGAGTGGGTTGCCATTTCCTTCTCCAATGCATGAAAGTGAAAAGTCAAAGTGAAGTCGCTCAGTTGTGTCTGACTCTTTGCGACCCCATGGACTGCAGCCCACCAGGCTCCTCCATCCATGGGATTTTCCAGGCAAGAATACCGGAGTGGGGTGCCATTGCCTTCTGATGTACTCTGCATAGAAGTTAAATAAGCAGGGTTATAATACACAGCCTTGACGTACTCCTTTTCCTGTTTGGAACCAGTCTGTTGTTCCATGTCCAGTTGTACACCTTAAACTAACACAATGTTTATGCCAGTAACATCCCAATTCAATTGGGAAAAAACAAGAAAGACCTCAAATCAAAAATCTAACTTTACAATGTGAGGAACTAGGGGAAAAATAAGCCGAACCAAAGCTAATAGCAGTAAGAGGATAATAAAGGTTACAGCAGAGATCAATGAAATCACGAATAGAAAAATATAGAGGAAATTAATAAATTAAAGGTTGGTTCCTTTCAGAGCTTAAAAAACAGGCAATTTTTAGCTAGCTGGATGAATTGAAAAAGAGGGAGGACTCAAATACAAAAATGAAAATGGAGACATTACTACTGATTCTGTAGGAATAAAAGGGATTATAAGAGACTACTATGAACAAATGAACAGCAACAAATTGGATAACCTGGATGAAATGCAAAGATTCCTAGAAACTCAAAACCTAGTGAGCCTAAATCACAAAGAAATAGAGAATCTGAACAGACCTGCGTTAACTCCAGGAGTTGGTGATGGACAGGGAGGCCAGGCGTGCTGCAGTCCATGAGGTCACAGAGAGTCGGACACGACTGAACAACTGAACTGAACTGAAGGGACTTAAACGATTCCTGTTTTCAAAACTTACTATAAAGCTACAGCGATCAAAATAGTGCAATGTTAGCACAAAGACAGCTCACAGACCAGCGCAATAGGACAGAGAGCCCAGAACCAAGCCATCACTGAAAGCCGCTCAGTCCCTGAAAGTGGAAGCGTCACTGGCTCAGTCGGGTCAGACTCTTGCAACCCCGTGAGCCGTAGCCCGTCAGGCTCCTCTATCCATGGGATTCTCCAGGCAAGAATACTGGAGAGGGTTGCCAGTCCTTTCTGCAGGGGATCTTCCCGACCCAGGGATCAAAACCAGGTCTCCTGCATTGCAGGCGGATTCTTTACCAGATGAGCCAGAAGGGAAGCCCAAGAATATTGGAGTGGGTATCCTAGTCCTTCTTCAGTGGATCTTCCTGACCCAGGAATCGAACCTGGGTCTCCCGCATTGCAGGCAGATTCTTTACCAGCTGAGCCAGCAGGGAAGCCCCATTCAGTCTCTAAGTCATGTCCAGCCCTTTGCGACCCCATGGACTGCAGCATGCCAGGCTTCCCTGTCCTTCCCTATCTCTCAAAATTTGTTCAGACTCATGTCCATTGAGTTGGTGATGCCATCCAACCATCTCATCCTCTGTCCCCTTCTCCTCCTGCCTTCAATCTTTCCCAGCATCAGGGTCTTTTCCAGTGAGTTGGCTGTTCATAGCAGGTGGCCAAAGTATTAGAGCTTCAGCTTCAGCATCAGTCCTCCCAGTGAATATTCAGGATTGATTTCCTTTGGGATGGACTGGTTGGATCTCCTTGCAGTTCAAGGGACTCTCAAGAGTCTTCTCCAGCACCACAATTCAACAACATCAATTCTTTGGCACTCAGTCATCTTTATGGTCCAACTGTCACATCCGTATACACGGTCAAATACATTTTGATAAGAATGTCAAGGCTATTTAAGGGGGAATAGGTGATCTGTTCAACAAATGACGTGAAGAATACTGAATATTCACAAAAGAATGACATTGGACTCTTACCTAACACTATACACAAAAATTTACTCAAAATGGATCAGAGACCTAAACATAAGACCTAAAGCTATAAAACCCTTTCAAGAAATCATAGTGCAGAAGCTTGATGACACAGGATGTGGTGGTGAGATGTGACAGGAAGAGTATGGCAAAAAAACAAAAATATTAATAGACAAACTGGATTTCATGAAAGTTAAAAAAATTGTGCAGCAAAATATAGTATCAACAGAGCAAAAAGGTAACCCACAGAACGGGTGGAAACATTTGCAAGTCCAATATGTGATAAAGGGTTAATATGTAGAACCCCTAAAACTCAACAACCGCAACAAAACAGCCCAGTCTAAAAAGTGGACCAAGGACTTGAACAGTCATTTCTCCAAAGAAGATACACCAGTGGCCAATGAGCACGTGAGAAGATGCTCAGCCTCACTGACCACCGGGGATTTAAGCAGAAACTGCAGTTAGACACCACCTCACGCCCACTCAGACGGCCGCTGCCACAGGGCAGGGAGAAAGCGGGCACGTGTGCGCTGTTGGTGGGGACGTGACACGGTCCATCTGGTATAGAAAATGGCATGGTGGTCCTCAAAACATTAAAATAGAATCAACGTATGATGCAGCCATTCCGCTTCTGGGAAAGGGCCAAAAGAATTGAAAGCAGGGACTCAAAGAGATATCTGTACACCCATGGTCATAATAGCTAAAACATGGAAGCCGCCCAAGTGTCCACGGACAAGTGGATGGAGAAGCACAATGTGGTCTAAACACAGTGGAGCATTATTCAGTCTTTGGAGTAAGGAAACCGTGACACAGGCTTCCGCACGGTGGACCCGAGTGAAATCAGCCATCCCAGAGACCAGTGCGGGCTGATCCCATCCACGAGGCGCCGAGACCAAAC
>SJYT01066513.1:145131-184974 GCA_006410635.1 Cephalophus harveyi
GGGTGCAGGGTCAGGACTGGGGGCCTGCCCTTCCTGGGGTGGAGCAAAGGACCTTCAGGGAGTTGGAAGCCAAGGCACAGAGGACAGGCCTCCCTGGACCCGCCTGCCCCTCTCCACCCAGGCTCCTGTTCTGGTGCCGGCTGGGCCCGCCTTCTCTCTGGTGGAGGGTGGGGACCCCTTGCTTTGGTGGGCACCCAGACATGCCCTGCCCTGAAATGCCCAGTGCTCGGAGCCTGACAGGGGCTGGGCACTGACCTGGGGTGGGGTCCCCTACCCGTCCCACCAGGCAGGAAGCTCCCTCCTCTTGGGGCTGGCATGCTAAGGGCTTTTCACTCGCCCTCACAAACCAGACCCCACAGTGGGTGGGAGGGGCCGCAGCCGGGGGCCTCCCGGGCCAGGTCCCAGGTCCCCACCCATGTATCACTGGGAGGCCTGGGGTGGAGACAGCTGCAGACACTGGCCCAGTGTGGCCCTGGGGCTGGCCTCACCCTGTGGGAACGTCTCCTTCCTCCTGGGGTCAGAGAGCCCTGAAAGGTCACGTTCGCCTGGGAGCGTGGAAAGCGGGCTGGGAGGACATCTTTGCATGAAATGTTCCCTTGGTATCTCTAATTTTCTTGAAGAGATCTCTAGTCTTTCCCATTCTGTTATTTTGCCTCATGTACTTTCTCAGCTGGTTACTAACAATAGAAAGGTCTTAGCAGACCCACTCCCACACATCTTAAGATAACAGGATTAGTCAGAAGCTTCCTGTTGAAGAAGGAGAAACGCGTCCTCCAGCAGGAAGTTGTTATTCAATCATTAGCACACAGCTTAAGGAAGAACATACCCTTGAGCAAGAGTTGTTTTGTTGTGTAATCATTGGCTCTGGGCTTAAAGAGAAAACATCTTATGTGACTAAGATGAAAGAAGGTAGAAAAAAAAGTTTGTCCCTTTCTCCTCCTTGAGGGCCCTGGACTCCTTATCAACCTACCTAAGAATTAGCTCTCTCAAATGGATGCGGGTGTTTGCTGTGTGGCCCCGGGTCCTTGCACGGCAGGGGAGGGAAGCAGGGCCAAGACGGCCTGAGAAATGAGGCAGAGGCGAGCCCTAAGGTAGAAAAAAAAGTTTGTCCCTTTCTCCTCCTTGAGGGCCCTGGACTCCTTATCAACCTACCTAAGAATTAGCTCTCTCAAATGGATGCGGGTGTTTGCTGTGTGGCCCCGGGTCCTTGCACGGCAGGGGAGGGAAGCGGGGCCAAGACGGCCTGAGAAATGAGGCAGAGGCGAGCCCTGGTCTGGAGAGCAGCCCCCACACCCACCCCTATCCCCAGTCTGGGTGGCCCTGGCGGGAGCTGGGCTTGCCTGTGATGGGAAGACCTTTGAGCTTCTCCCAGGCATCATCTGAAGCTTCCTTTTTCTCAGCCAATGAACCTCCTCATCTGACTTTAGAATCAGCTCTCGGGCCAGAAGGCCCTGATCCAGCAACTCCGACGTGTGTTAGAGTAGAGCGGGTCCTGCACACCCTTCCTCCGGTGGCCTCCACCCTCCACCCCCCGCTGTGGCCCCTGCAGGACCTCCAGGCTGCCTGCAGGGAGGGGCCTGGAGCCTGCGCTGGATGGGGACCCCCATGGGGACCAGCTGACTGCCTCACGAGCCCCTCTGAAGGCCAGGTGGTTTCGGGTCTCCTCAGCAGGCTGAGTCCTGGCTCCCACAGCCGACTTCACGCTTCCTGTCGGGGCCCGGGAGCTTCCTTCCCTGCCGCCCTGGGCAGCCAGCACACAGCAGCATGGGCGGGGCCTTCCCTAACAGTCTGCCCTCTCGCAGCCCTGGGGCCAGAAGAGGCAGGCTGGCCCAGGCCCGAGCTCCCTCTGGAGGCGCCTTTCTGCCCCTGGGGGCCCCAAGAGGCCCCAGGGGGCCCTGGCTTGCGGTCACGTGCCTCCAATCTCTGCCTCTGCCTGCACGTGGCCTCTCCCCTCCAGGTAGCGGAGTCCTGAGCTTCCTCTTCCTTCTCAGGTAACGATGCCCGTGCTTGACTTGTTGCTGTTGTTCCGTTGCCAAGTCGTGTCTGACTCTCTGCAGTCCTGTGGACTGCAGCACGCAGGTGTCCATCTCCCAGAGTCCACCCAAACTCATGTCCATTGAGTCGGTGATGCCATCCAACCATCCCATCCTCTGCCGTCCCCTTCTCCCTTCTTCAGTCTTTCCCAGCATCAGGGTCTTTTCAAATGAGCCAGTTCTTTGCATTAGATNTGGTTTGATCCCCTTTCAGCCCAAGGGACTCTCAGAAGTCTTCCCTAGCACCAAGTTTGGAAGCATCAATTCTTCAGTGCCCGTGTTCTTACAGTCCCACTCTTTTTGGTGCTTGGGCTGAGGTCCCACCTAATCCTGGTTGATCTTGGCTCAGGAGCCTTATGTTAGCCATGTCTGTACGGACACACTCCCTGTTTCCAGTGCCGAGGACCCACAGTTCAACCCACTTCAATCACCACCCACGCAAGCAGAAGGCAAGGCCCGAGCTGCCTGCCCTGCCCGGGCGGTGTATCCCCAGGTGTAAACTGAGTGGGGGTGGGGGCTGGGGATCCCCTCTGACCATTCTGCTGTAAGCCCCTCCCACCCCCAACCTACAGACGGGGATGCAGCCAGAGCTTTGAGACAGCGCCGGGTGTACATGGCAGGGCTGGAGGACATGGGGCATTGGGGAGCTCCTGGAGACTGCCCTCTGGGTGGGTCCCACACGGGGAGAGACCTCAGGAAGTGGGGGCGGCCTGAGCAGGTGGCCACCGGGAGCCAGGAGGGCGGGAGCAGGGCTGAAAACCTCAGGAAACCAGCACCACATTCGGGACTAAGGAAACAGCAGGAGAAAGTGTGTAGCTATCTACACCCTGTAATCTTGGTGACTCAGAACACGGTGAACGCGGCATCTCACCCTCGAGGGCGTGATCCCTGCCCTGTTCAGCACTGGTCCGGGTGTGGGCAGGCTACAGATGGACGGCGGCGTTCTTCCAACCTCAGGGCCTCTCGGTCAGCCCTCCTCACGGCCACAGTCGGTCTGCTTGTTCTGAAATAACCAGGGTGGCCCTACAGGCTCTCCCCGGGGAGACCCCCAGGCCTCCGTGGGGTCAGCAGAATCCTCGGTGCATCCTGAGCCACGGGGGAGACGCCCGGAGTCACGCTCACCTCTCACGCACCACCCATAAGATGCTCCAGGTTAAGCGTGGCAGCCTTAAGAGCATCACAGGATCTCAGGGGCTGAGACAGCACACCGGCCTGTCTCACGGGCAGCCCCGGGAGGCTGCGGCTCCTGGGGACGGGGGGAGCCGGTCCCGTTCTGCCCCTGCGTGCTGGGTACTGCCTCTGCCTGCGCAGTCGGAGGCCGCTCACGTCGGCCCTGCACACTCTGGATGGCCCTGGCGGGCAGGGCCCTGCTCCCAGAGGGCACCCTCTGGACCATCCATGTGCACGTCCACTCACACCCCTGGGACAGAACAGAGTCACACGCCCACCCCGGCAGTGATAGGGGTGCCAGGAAAGCCAGCGTTTATTCTGGCAGCCACGTGCCTGTGACGGATGCTGCTCGCTGGGGTGAGGCGCGGAGGAACGTGTCGGGCACAGCCGGGGGTCTCAGCTACACTCGGGCCGCCCTTCCCCAGGCAGGGGAGGCGACGTGCTGGCTGAGGAAGTGACCGTCTTACTGTCCGTCTGTCTTCAAGACAGACCCTCCCGTGGAAGGGCCGTCCACCCTGGCTGTCCACTCTGAGGCTGCTGCGCGCAGTCTCTGGCCAACAAACACGAGCAGGAGGATCGTGGTCACTTCTGAGAGGTGTCCAAGGGCCAGCAGGACCCCTTCCTTCTGCTCTGAGACGACTGGCCGTGTTTCCCATGGAGGCAGCTTCCTGGGCGGCTGCCAAGGAGGGTGACGCAGACCAGCCTCTCCACCAACCATGGTGGGCCCTGGTGTGAAGGACGGGGCTCTTGGCTGAGAAAGCTGCTGGAGGCCCCAGGGGGTCAGGGGCTGCCCAGATCTAACCCAGCCTCTCAACACTGGTGTGAGTAGTCCACACTCTGTGATGTTTCTGTGAGTGTGTGTGTGTGTGTCGACTTGAGAGCATAAACTGTAAACTGGCCGTGTTTCCCATGGAGGCAGCTTCCTGGGCGGCTGCCAAGGAGGGTGACGCAGACCAGCCTCTCCACCAACCATGGTGGGCCCTGGTGTGAAGGACGGGGCTCTTGGCTGAGAAAGCTGCTGGAGGCCCCAGGGGGTCAGGGGCTGCCCAGATCTAACCCAGCCTCTCAACACTGGTGTGAGTAGTCCACACTCTGTGATGTTTCTGTGAGTGTGTGTGTGTGTGTCGACTTGAGAGCATAAACTGTAGGCTGTTCAGAATTGTGCTTTTTTTCCAGAATTGTGCTTTTTAACTGACTTCAGAACCATTCCCGTGTTGTCCAAGTTCTTGAACCATTTTTAGTGGCCTGAGGACACTCAAGTACCCAGATAGGTCCTGTTTTGTCCAACCTGCCCTGTTGATGGATGCAAAGATCGCAATAGAGTCTGTGTTGTTTTACACAATGAGGTGGAGATTATCTTTGTATACATGCGCTTGAATTTCTTGTTATTTGTTTAACTTAATTTCTGGAAAGGGAATTTCTGGGACAAGGTATGTAAACAGCTTAAGTTTCTTTCTACACATTTGCAAACTAGCTTTCTAGAAATACTGTGTTGATTCTCCCTTCACTTCACAAATATTAGTTTATCTCTCACCCGAAGCTCACCAACGTTATCGCTTCCCAGTCTTGGCAATGTTTATGGACAGAATGTGCTCTTTGGTTTGTATTCCATTGATTAGCACCGAATTTACACAGATTTTAGAACTGCCTCTCAGAAATGTTTCTTTTATTGTTCTCTCTCTTATTTGCCCATGTTTTCTATCAAAGTCCTAGAGTTGCAAAAAGCATCCGCTTCGCTCTGACAGCAGGGTGTTCACACGGTTAAGGCATGTGACGGGCACTTTGAAGCGGGCTCTGGCTTGCATGGCCCGCACCTTGCTCCCGCGAGGGTGGCTTTTCACGCGGAGCGCCCGGCTGCTGTCTGTCTGCCGAGGGCGCCTGCGCTCTGGTTTGCTGCATCTGGGAACGAGGCGCTCACCCCGTGTGAATGTGACGGGCACTTTGAAGCGGGCTCTGGCTTGCATGGCCCGCACCTTGCTCCCGCGAGGGTGGCTTTTCACGCGGAGCGCCCGGCTGCTGTCTGTCTGCCGAGGGCGCCTGCGCTCTGGTTTGCTGCATCTGGGAACGAGGCGCTCACCCCGTGTGCCGCCCGCTTGCTGCGGCATTTCTGCGGCCCTGCTGTCTTCCCGTGCCGCTGCCTGTGGAGAATCTGGGGGCTCATGTTGCTGTTGTTCCGTTGCCAAGTCGTGTCTGACTCTCTGCAGTCCTGTGGACTGCAGCACGCAGGTGTCCATCTCCCAGAGTCCACCCAAACTCATGTCCATTGAGTTGGTGATGCCATCCAACCATCCCATCCTCTGCCGTCCCCTTCTCCTTCCTTCAGTCTTTCCCAGCATCAGGGTCTTTTCAAATGAGCCAGTTCTTTGCATTAGATGGCCAAAGTATTAGAGCTTCAGCTTCAGCATCAGTCCTTCCATTGTAGATTCAGGACTGATCTCCTTTAGGATGGACTGGTTTGATCCCCTTTCAGCCCAAGGGACTCTCAGAAGTCTTCCCTAGCACCAAGTTTGGAAGCATCAATTCTTCAGAACTGGCCGTGTTTCCCATGGAGGCAGCTTCCTGGGCGGCTGCCAAGGAGGGTGACGCAGACCAGCCTCTCCACCAACCACGGTGGGCCCTGGTGTGAAGGACGGGGCTCTTGGCTGAGAAAGCTGCTGGGGTCTGGGTGTCAGGGGCTGCCCAGATCTAACCCAGCCTCTCAACACTGGTGTGCGTAGTCCACACTCTGTGATGTTTCTGTGAGTGTGTGTGTGTGTCGACTTGAGAGCATAAACTGTAGGCTGTTCAGAATTGTGCTTTTTTTCCAGAATTGTGCTTTTTAACTGACTTCAGAACCTTTCCCGTGTTGTCCAAGTTCTTGAACCATTTTTAGTGGCCTGAGGACACTCAAGTACCCAGATAGGTCCTGTTTTGTCCAACCTGCCCTGTTGATGGACGCAAAGATTGCAATAGAGTCTGTGTTGTTTTACACAATGAGGTGGAGATTATCTTTGTATACATGCGCTTGAATTTCTTGTTATTTGTTTAACTTAATTTCTGGAAACGGAATTTCTGGGACGAGGTATGTAAACAGCTTAAGTTTCTTTCTACACATTTGCCAACTAGCTTTCTAGAAATACTGTGTTGATTCTCCCTTTACTTCGCAAATATTAGTTTATCTCTCACCCGAAGCTCACCAACGCTATCGCTTCCCAGTCTTGGCAATGTTAATGGACAGAATGTGCTCTTTGGTTTGTATTCCATTGATTAGCACCGAATTTACACAGATTTTAGAACTGCCTCTCAGAAATGTTTCTTTTATTGTTCTCTCTCTTATTTGCCCATGTTTTCTATCAAAGTCCTAGAGTTGCAAAAAGCATCCGCTTCGCTCTGACAGCAGGGTGTTCACACGGTTAAGGCGTGTGACGGGCACTTTGAAGCGGGCTCTGGCTTGCGCGGCCCGCGCCTTGCTCCCGCGAGGGCGGCTTTTCACGCGGAGCGCCCGCCTGCTGTCTGTCCGCCGATGGCGCCTGCGCTTTGGTTTGCTGCATCTGGGAACGAGGCGCTCACCCGGTGTGCCGCCCGCTTGCTGCGGCATTTCTGCGGCCCTGCTGTCTTCCCGTGCCGCTGCCTGTGGAGAATCTGGGGGCTCAGGTTTCTTCTTTGGCTGCACTGCGAGGCTTGCGGGCATCTTAGTTTCCCAACCAGGGATGGAACCCCAGGTCCCAGCAGTGAAGGCGCTGAGTCCTAACCGCTGGGCCGGCAGGGAAGTCCCAGCTGCGCTCAGTTCTTCCACGGCCGGCCTTCACTCCAGTCCCCACGGGTTACATTCACCGCTATCCCCGTGTACGTCCTACAACGTGGATGAAGCTTAAAAACACTATGCGAACTGAAAAAAAGATATATATAAAGGCTACATGTTGTATGTATATTTCCATTTTATTGGAAATGCCCAGAATAGGACAATTTTTAGAAACAGAAATTAGATTAGTGGTAACGAATCTGCCTGCAATGCAGGAGACCCCAGTTTGATTCCTGGGTCGGGAGGATCCCTGGAGAGGGGACAGGCTACTCGCTCCAGTCTTCTTGGGCTTCTCCGGTGGCTCAGCTGGTATATGAACATGGGTGCATGAACGTACTAATAGCCGCTGAATAGTACCTGTTGAAACAGGAGTTTCTAAAATGTAAATTGTATGTCAGTACCAATTAAGCAAGCCCACATCTTTGTGTGATTTCCTTTTAAAAAAGGATCTGAGAACAGTCTCTGAGAACTTGTGTCCACGCCTATATTCTCCACTCTAGGCTACTGCTCGATGGATTGATTGATTGCGCTATATAAAGGCAACCTCTCAGACTCTCCCTGGTTAGTGTTTTCTTGGTAAATGCCTCTTGGATTTTAATAACGATTGGTAGAAAGTATGTATCTCTCAATACAAAGTTGGTGTTTGATTATATAGGGGAAAGTCTGCGTTACTAGCCTCCAAATGCAATACAATATTTTAAGCAAAACTACACCTTGAATTACCCTCCATGCAGGTGACTGTCAAACGCAGGTGACTGTCAAACAGGTGCCAAGCATCCGCAAAGGGGTGCAAGGCTTGGGTGTCGCTGCCTCGCGGATGCTCCCCCGTTTCCTGGCAATTGTGCGTCAGAGCC
Organism: Cephalophus harveyi; assembly: GCA_006410635.1. NCBI lineage: Eukaryota > Metazoa > Chordata > Mammalia > Artiodactyla > Bovidae > Cephalophus > Cephalophus harveyi. Next base: position 152,970 of record SJYT01066513.1, read on the forward strand.
AGGCTGTTTTCCAGAGGATGTGGCGCTAACATTTCCTTCACAAACAGAGCTTGTCACTACACAGGGGTCTCTCGTGTTTTATCCAGTGTTGAGTGGGCATTTAGGGTTGATATGTAATACATATAATTGCCTCTTTTGAAATGGTGGAAAACTGTGTCCCAAGTGGCATTCCCAGGTGGAACAGCTGACTGTCAGGGCCGCTTGTCTCACAGACGCTGTGAGACGTCTGTCCTGCAGTGGGTTCAGAAAGACCTTCCTCAACCTGAGGCAGGGGTTCCTCCGGAGTCTTCCCAAATCAGGGTGCGGATGAGCTCTTTGCTGCCGGGTGATCTTTGTTCTTGTTACGTGACCTATTGCCTCAGAGTTTCCAGAAGTTTCCTTCCCTTGCTGTTGTGGATGTTCGCCTGTTACTCTGGGACCCGTGGACAGTGATGCTCAACGTCCCAGGGTTGCCATGACGACGGGCAAGGTGACGTGCTGGCAGGGCTGCCTGTCCATGCCGCCTGGCCCCTCACTGTCCTTTGAGGTGGGCCCCGCTGCCCCCTGGTCCTGGTCTGGCAGAACTGCCCCCAAGTTGAGTCCAGAGGGAAGAGCTGGTGGAGGCTGTGACGTCGGGAGGACGGTGGGCTTTCCCTCTGTATTCATCTCTCGTGCTCTCTCCTGCAGGTGGAGGGGCCAGCTAACTAGAGCAACATAGGAAGAAGACACGGTGCCCCCAGGGCCTGGCAGGGCCACTTGCAGGGCTTCAGGGAGCCCGGCTTAGCTGGCTGTGTCCTCCCACCTCCCCGGGGGGACCGGGTCCCCGGGAACAACACTGCTCCAAACAGCCACTCCCGGAAAACCTGTATCTCAGGCACCAGCGCTGGGCCAAGCCTGGGTGTCCAGCTCCTGGTCCATCAGCCACAGGCCGGGGGTTCGTCCTGTCTGCTTCCTCTCACCACAGAACTGGACAATCCATTAGCAGAGCCACGACATCACGAGCAGAGGCTTCCCAGGACAGGAAGGACCAAGTGATTTGGACAGAACAAGAAACCCGTTGAGCGGATTCAGGTTGCAAGGAGGCTGTGAAGAGTGGCCTTGGGAAGGCGCCAGGCAGCCTGGGGGGGCTCCTGCAGGAACCCCAGCCGGGGTGGCCCTGCCTCTGGAGGAAGGCTCTAGACTGCAACAGGACACATTTCTGTCGTGCTCAGCCACCCATCTGTGGCCGTTCGCTGTGGCGGCCCCGGGAGATGAGTGCTCCCAGAGTCAGCATCAGCTCTGTCCTGAAGACAGGGAAGGTGTTAGAAAAACAGGAAGAAAATGTTAAAATGAGGAAAGTCATCATTTTCCTTAAACTGGCTACTTTGATAGCAGCTCTGCTGCAGAACTTTGCAGACAGTGAGGGGCGATTCTTACCTGCCTCACCCCCTCCTCCCTGAAGGGGCTTGCCGGAGGTCAAAGACTGTTCTCTTGGCCGATATATGTTGTTTGATTTTCTTTGACAAAGAGCACGAGATCTTTTCAAACAATAATAAAAAGAAAAAGCCAATCCCTGTTACTTTTAAACGAAAAAAGCAAAATTTAACACTGCCTACCAGCTTGGTTTTCTCTGCCTTTACCATCAGGCTGATGAAAGTTCCATGACAGGGAGACTGAGTGGTCTTTTCCTTCACCCAAACTCCCTGCTACTCATTTTGTCGAATATCTGCCCTCTCCCTGCCCCTTTCCCACCTGCATTCATGTTACTAGACTTTCAAGTGTTTCATTTATACCCAAACTGTCGCTTTCATCTCGTGAACTAGAACAGAAGTGTCATATCCTTAAGATCATCATCAGAGAATGAAGGCGCATCAGTGTTGCAGAATCCTCCCGCAACGCGGATTCTCTCCTGCGAGGGGCCCCCACCCTCTGGCCGCCCCAGTACACAGCCCTGCCCGGCTCCCGCCATGGTGTCAGCAAGGAGCTCCATGGTGCCGAACCACAGACCTGCGGGGCCGTTCTGTCCACACCAGCTTTCACTGAAACGCTCTGGAAGTGAGCAGAGATTCCTGCGTGGATGTCAGGTGACTTCAGAGGCGTGGACACAGGCCATGTTCAGAGAGTGTGGCCTGGCGTGGCCGCTGCGGCTGCTGCTGTTGGAATAGGGGAGGGGGATCGCGGGTGGGACGTCACTGCCCGACTCCACAGGGTGAGGGGCTTCTGGGAGGCCTTGTGGGGGTTGATCAATCCCCACTCGTGTGCACAGACAGACGCGGTGCCACCCTGGTGCACCCTGGCCTTGCAGAAACCGTTTTCCCTTTCTGATTCTGTCTCCTCCTGACTCAGGTGGCCTGTCTCCCGGGCACATCCGGTCTCCACCAGTCTGGGTCCAACCCGGGTGTGGAAAGAGTGTGGAAGACCGTGGGAGTGTGTGGGGGCCTGGACACCCCATGGATCTGAGCCCCACAGCACCGCACTTGCCCCTCTGCTCCCAGCACCCAGGGCTTGGGTTACCCCTCGTGGGTCCACTCCTCGCACGTGGCCTGAATCCAACCCGGGTGTGGAAAGAGTGTGGAAGACCGTGGGAGTGTGTGGGGGCCTGGACACCCCATGGATCTGAGCCCCACAGCACCGCACTTGCCCCTCTGCTCCCAGCACCCAGGGCTTGGGTTACCCCTCGTGGGTCCACTCCTCGCACGTGGCCTGAGCTCTGTCTGATCCTGTCACCTGCTGGCTCCCGCAGCCCTGGGCCCGGGAGTGGGAGGCTGGGCCTGGGGAGAATTCGTCCTCGCTGCCCTGGGCCATGGGGGCCCCACCAGTCTCCCTGTCGGCATTCACACCGACGAACCTGCCGAGATCTCGTGTCCAAGAAGGTCCCTCCGCTCCTCCCTTTGTGGAGAGGTCCGTCTGGTTTAAAACTCCACTCCATCATTTCAGCTCATCTCTGGACCCAGAGGAGCTAAGTGACGCTGGGTTGTCTCTGATGGGAAGTCAGGAAAACCCACCCCGCACGCAGGCTCCCCACCTGGCTGGCGTGGGAGGCAAGGCCTGAGGACCTGGGCTCACTCCTGTTCCCATTGACCACCCAGCGGCCTCACGGTCTCCTGTCGGAAGGGTGAGGCTGCGATCCGGCCCCGCTGGTGTGAGGCCCTGCCGGCCGTTCTCCTAGATCAGGGGCGTGCCGTCTTCAGAGGCAGCCTGACTTAAAAACGGAGCACCCCCTGCGCTCCCAGCCCTGCTGCACTGTGGGTGGAGGTCCTCTGGATCGGCAGGACCTCAGGGGCACGTGGCGTCCCGGGCAGCACGGGGCACCCGGCTTGTCACCCTCGCTGGCTGCAGGCAGGGGTGTGGGCCGGTGTCGGGCCTTTTCTCTGCCCTGGGTCTCCCAGGCCTTGGAACAGATGCCTGCTGTCTGCTGGGTGTGAGGGATCACGTGGACGTGGGGCCCCAGGGCAGTGAGTTTCCACAGGGCCAGGGAAGGCTCCTCGCAGCTGCTTTCCTGACACCTACTTTTAGCAGATTAGCAAGAAGCACGAAGCACTGGTGTCTTCGTGCCCCCTTCACGTGGTGTTGGGAGTGGGGAGACACCTCCAGCTGGCTCTCTCCGGCTGGGCGAGAACTCCCCCGGGCCCAGCACCTCCTCCCCGCTCCCCACCACCCCATGTCCCATGAGGCAGGCTCACACATCCTCCTGGCGGGAGTCTCATCAGAGCACCCCTCCCTCGCCTCGCCGTCCTCCCAGGGCCCTTGCCCCTTGTCTGTCCTTCCCAGCGGGCTCCCACGCGGCGTGTCTGTGCCTGTACAGGTGGCGTGTGTGTGTGTGTGTGCTGATGCATGCAGCTTTAGTTCTCATGAACAGTCACCTCTAAGCGCTCACCCACAACTTGCTTCTCTCGCTCAGCTGTTCCTGGGAGTCTTCCCGTCTCACACTTCCTTCTCAGCGGGCATTTGAGCTGCGGCCGTTTTTCACAATCAGTGATACCCCGTCGTCAGCATTTGTGGACGTGCTTCCTTCAGCGTGTGGGAGAGTCCCTCTCTGGAGAGATGCTTAGCTGTGGGATTTCTGTGACACCCCCGCAGACTTCATCCCCTCCCCACTTCCTACGTGAGCCCTGACTGCAAACCCCAAATCTGCCAACTGAAGGGCAACGTTGTGAAGAGCTGAGTAGGGACTGGGGCCACAGTCTAGTCTGATGCCAGCATGGGGTTCCCCCACCGCCGGGGGCTCTGGCGGTGCACCCCAGGGGCGGGCAGTGGCTGAGATAGAGAATGGTCACAGGGGCTCAGAGACAGCCTGTCCCACGGAAAGGGCTCCACCGAGGGGAACTTTGTAGGGTCTGCTCCTGTGTTCAGGGACCACACCCCGGAGACCGTGCTCCCAATAGGGAGCAGCCCAGCCCCCAGAAGCCCACCCCCAGGCGCTGGACTCTTCTTAGATGGAGACCTATGATGGAGGACCTGGACGATGAGCTTCAGGGACCGGGGGCGGGGGACGGGGTGGGCTCTGCAAAGCGGGGGGCTGGCCGGACTGGGTGACAGCAGCTGGGGAGCAGGGGAGGATGGTCACTTTCCCAAGATCCAGACAGCCCAGAGGGAATGAAAACTCCTGTGGGGACGTAATTGTCTTTGCATGTTGACACGGTTTTCTTGAGCCCAAGAAAGGGGGTTTTTCCACCTCCCAAGGTGACCTGGCAGCTCCGTGGAGCCCCCTCCTTAATTCCTTCTGTGCCTCCATTCCTGCGGGTCCCCCTCCCGTCTCCCCTCTCCAGACCTTCCCTGTGACTCCTGCCATGGAATCTCCCCTCCCCTCCCCTCAGGCCACAGTCTTTGACTTGGTGAAGGAACGCCCCAAGCCCATCCCTGCACTCTCCTCATCAATGGCCCCTGCCCTGTCCTGGATGCTGGAAGGAGGCAGAGAGAATGGGCTCTCCAGGACACAGCCCCAGCATGGAGCGGCTGGGGGGAGAATGCCACCCAGGGCTACAGTAGAGAGAGTCCTCCCAGGCAGAGACAGGGAGTCCTCCAGGTGGAGTGAGTCCTCCCAGGTAGAGAGAGACTCCTCCCAAGTAGACAGAGGTTCTCCCAGGTAGAGACAGTGAGTCCTCCCAGATAGAGTGACTCCTCCCATGTAGAGTGAGTCCTCTTAGGTAGACAGAGTCCTCCTGGGTGGAGAGAGAGTCCTCCCAGATACAGTGAGTCCTCTCAGGTAGCGTGAGTCCTCCCAGGTAGAGAGAGAGAGTCCTCCCAGACAGAGTCCTCCCAGACAGAGCGAGTCCTCCCAGATACAGTGAGTCCTCTCAGGTAGAGTGAGTCCTCTTAGGTAGACAGAGTCCTCCTGGGTGGAGAGAGAGTCCTCCCAGACAGAGAGAGTCCTCCCAGGTAGAGCGAGTCCTCCCAGATAGAGTGAGTCCTCTCAGGTAGAGTGAGTCCTCTTAGGTAGACAGAGTCCTCCTGGGTGGAGAGAGAGTCTTCCCAGACAGAGAGAGTCCTCCCAGGTAGAGTGAGTCCTCCCAGGTAGAGACAGCGAGTCCTCCCAGGTAGACAGAGTCCTCCAGGTGGAGTGAGTCCTCCCCGGGGAGTGCTCTGCCCACCGTGAACCCGCTCGGGGTCTTCTGAGGAATGCAGGGGGCGCTCGGTCCGTGTGATGGGGACGTGTCCAGAGCTGCCTAAAACACGCAGACAGCAGCTCCTCTGTATTCTGGGCCCAGCAGAGGCAGCTGAACATTCCTGAAGCCTGACCACAGCATCCGGCTGCCCCTCCCCGGGGCCATTGCTAACAGCTGGGCCCCACCCCCAGCCAGGAGGGCACGGGCCAGTGCCGGGTTGGGCTGCCAGAAATAGCGCGAGGAGATGCGGGCGGGCCGGGAGGCCGGGAGTGTTTCCGACAGCCTCGTCTCCTTCAGCGCGTCTTCAGGGGCACTCACTGCGCGCAGGGCCCTGGGGTGCTGAGCCCGTCTCTGCTCCAGCAGGCACTCATCTGGCGCCTCCTGCGTGCGCGGCTCTGCTCTGGGCAAGGGGACGAGGCGAGGGCCAGCCCGCAGTCCTGCTTCTTGGGCTGGTGATCTGCTCGGGGAGGAGGACCCGGGAGAGGCCGGGCCGCAGAGGCCAGGAAGGCCCTTGACTCCAGGGCCAGCCCTGTCCTTGTGTGAACCGGCAGAGGACGCCTCCATAAACTCTGGCCGTCTAATTGGCTGCTAAATCGCCTGTTTATTTCTTAATTTCAGTTACTGATCATTTCCATTCTAGAAACATTTTAGCTCCATTTGATTCTTTTAAAATGCATTCCAGCCGCTCATCATCTATTTGCTTGAACGTATCAGTTATTTAACGTTTCATCTGTCTGACAAATATACTATCCAGGCCGTCTGAGCTTCTCTTTGTAATGTTTGTGTTTCTGTCGGTTGCTGTTCACGTGACCTTGTCTTCTGCTATCCCTGGTGATTGTTAATTAGATGCCAGATACTACTTTTTTTTTTTTAAGAAGTGGATTTATTTAGAGAGAAACACGCTCCGCAGTCTGAGTGTGGGCCAGCTCAGAAATGAGAGAGGCCCTGCATTTTTTAAATTACTGAATTTAACTGAAGTTCTGGATGGTTTTAACTTTGTGCAGACAGGACTTACTTCTGCTTAGGCAGGTACTTGGGTTTAGTTCTGGGAAGTTATCCTGATGCTGTGTGGACTGCGGGCTGAAGGGGACTTCTGTCTTTGAGAGGCCTGATCTGCTTCCTTCCGGGCACTGGGGCTTCTAGACGGTCCTCCAGGGAGCCTGTGCAGGGTCCTCGTTCTGCCCCCGAAGCTCCTCCCAGGGACACGGAGCGGCTCCGTCTCTCCAGTCCTGCCCCAGCACTGGGACCTCTGCCTGGGTTCCCAGACCCCAGAGGTGCTGCCGCTGGGGCCGTGTTTCTGAATTTGCCTTTTCTCTAGAATCTCTTCTCCTTGCTGACTTAGCATGTCTCCCCCCTGCCTCCAGACAACTGATCATCTGCTTATTATCTAGATTTTCTAGCTGTTTTCAGCAGAGTGGTTAGTTAGGAAATAGCCCAGCCACCTGAGAGTGGAGAATCAGCCTCACTTTAGAGAGCGGCCAGCGTGAGCTCCGCTTCCTTTCTGGACGGCGCTTTATCGCCGTTGCTGTGGTTTGCCTGGGGACGCCGTTGCTGCCCCCAAGCCATAAAAATGTCCTCCCCTGCTCCTTCCCAAAGCACGATGAACTTTTCCTTTTGTGTTTATCTTTAATTATCTACAGTTGCACTTCAGCGTGGCTCTGGGCGGGAGCCAGGCGGGTTCAGAAGCGTGAAGACAGGACAAGAGCCGCAACACTGCCTTCGACTGTCGCGAGACCTCCCCATTTCTTAGCCTTTTGTTTTAAAAATGCTAATTCACGTCTACAGTCCTCCCTGAATTGAGGCGTTTTTCCTTCCTGGCCTTTTGATGGACCATATAGAGCGCTTGTCATTCTTGCCACTCACCTGTCTGGCTGGAAGGTGTCCGGCCCAGGCCCTGGCTGCTTTTGTTAAATCCTGGGATAAGGGATGGGGAGGAGCCCAGGGTGCCGTGAGCGCTGGTCCTAAACGGGCTGCTGTAGGCGGGGCTGGACCGAGCAGGTGGGTTCTCAGAACACAGTCTGTTCCAACCCAGCCCAGGCTCTGGGGCATGTCAGCTGCTTCAAGGGGGTGGGGGGCGCGACCCCCAGGCCCAGGGAGGGGACAGGGGCTGAAAGACAGCCTGGTGTGGGCCTGAGCCGAGCACCCAGGGGGAGTCCCCCAGAGCAGGGTCCTCGCCGTGTCTGTGGGCTTGGATAGGGCCCCCCTGCACCTTTCCTCCTCCCGAGGACCAGGTGGGCCCCACAGTCCCGGATGGCAGCCAGGACAGGCTGAGGGCGGCGGCGCTGCGGGGCGGCGTCAGAAGCGGGCAGTTCTGCGGGGGCGGGCTCCTCGAGGCTTGCTGGGGGCCCCACGTTGTCTCCACTTTCAGGCCGAGAGCGCCGGCAGCCAGTGGAGCTTCCCCGCCTCCCGCGTGAGAGCTGCTGTAACTGGCGGCTGGAGCTCCCACGGCGTGGACCTCTGGCCCAGCTCACGTGGTGTGGACGGGGGTGACACAGATGGGGGGCAGGCAGTGGCCACCATGGCCGGTTTGTTCCTGCTGCTGGCCTGGAGAGCGTGGCCCAAACCTGCAGCCTCCAGGAACCCACCCCTGCCCTCAGGGGCCACAGCGGGCTGGACTGGGTCAGAGGAGCCGATGGCTACCCTTTGAGAGCTCAGAGTTAAGTCTGCTTCACAGGCCTGCCCGGCCGAGAGTTCTCTGACCCAGAACCCAGAGCCAGGGTTTCAAACACCACCCTCCCTGCCCCCCGCCCCGGCCCTGGAGACTCGGAACATGAGAGGGAGCAGTGGCGAGGAGGCCCTGCTCTGGTCCTGGGGAGACCAAGGGGCGTGCGGGGTGGGGAGGGGGCAGGGAAGGCGTGCAAGGGGCAGAGGCCCCCTCCTGATGCTGCGTAGATCCGGTGACTGGACACAGAGGAGGCGGCTGGGATGGCCAAAGACAGCCCCTCCTCAGCGCGGGTGGAGCAGCATCCTAACTCACATCCACGCGGAACCCCAGGATGGAAGTCTATTTGGACATAGGGTCTTGGCAGAGGCGATCACAGTTAGGGTGAGGTCACGCTGGCTTGGGGGGCAGTACAGGCCCGGTGTCTCCAGAGGAAGAGAAGCAGAGACGGGCCACACGGTGGAGAAGCCACGTGAGGATGGAGCAGAGCTGGAGCGGGGCCCACCCACCAAGGGACTGCACGGACTGCCTGCGGCTGCTGGGGCCAGGAGAGAGGCCTGGAGCAACGCCCCGGGGTGGCCGCAGGAGGAGCCGACCCTGCCGACGCCGGGGTCTCAGACTGCCGGCTTCTGAACATGAGGGGGGAGTCCTGTTAGCTCCCCCGACCGTGGTAGTTTGTTACGGCCCCTCTTGGAAATAGTTATAGCCCCCACTGACCCTCACTGCCCCGTCTGCTCCTGGAAGAGGGTCAGGACTGCCTGCAGGTCACCTGAGCTCCTGAGGTCAGCGAGGGGAGCCGGGACTTGGGCTTCTCGGGGATCAGTGAGGGCAGAATGCCAGGACAAGTTCAGAGACCCCACGGAGATGCTCGGCCTCTGTGTGCTGAAAGGCGGCCTGGGCTGACCACCCGCTGGACGGCCGGCTCGCAGATGAGATGAGAGCACCCCTGAGCTCCAGAGATGTCCTGGATGAGGCCTCCCTCATAGGGCCCACAGACAAGGGGACATTGCTTTGACTCTTGAGCAGTGAAAGGCAGGGAGAGAAGGGGGCACGTGAAGCTGCACCCCGTGGTTCTGGGAACCCAAGGCCTTCCTGAGATGGTCGGGGCCGGGCCTTCCCCGAGGGACTGTGAAATAGCAGCAGCCCGAAGCAAACCGACTAAGGCTGCCCGAACTGAAGGCGGAGGGGAAGGGACGAAGCGCTGGGCCTACTACCCTACCCCACTGTTCTCCTCCAGGGTGTAGAACTCGCTTTCTCTATTTCTTTTCTGTATTTTCTAAATTTTCTATAATGATGATGTGTCTCTTTGAAAATGAAAAAAAAAAAAATTTCTTTGTAAAGGGTCTTGGCTAATGGGAATGAACACTGACTTGCAGGTCACAAGTACCCACAATTACAGGCATGGGACAATGACCTGGCGGGCTTCCCACGTGGGGGACGACTTCCTGTCCGTTGCCAGACATGACTGAGCAGCCTGTGGGCAGGATGCAATTATGTGCTGGTTTGGAAACCAGTGATTCATGGTTTTAGATCAGCAGTTCTCAGAAGTGTTCTCAGCTGATCTCCAGATCCCCTCAGGATGCTCTGCATGTGTTTGGGCTCTATCTACCGTATTGATCCCATGTATCTGGGCTCTATCTACCATATTTATCCCACTGGAAATGAGAGTAGAAAAAAAATTAAAATCTTTACTTGTCAATTCATTAAAAATTAACGAGAACAAATCTACTACATGTCACCACAAATAATATTCTTGATGAAAAAGTGTCTATATTTCCCAAAATAAAACAAAAAGATTTTTTTCCCCAGATCTCTTTAGCCTATGACTTTAATAGAAGATGGTTGGATTTTTCAGCTGCTGCATTCAATCTCTTGCTGTATGCCCCCTGGGTTAAACTATGTGAAGAAAAGTTGCCCTCGCACGGATGTGGGTTCAGAAAAGAGAGGAGCATTTTATTAGCATCTTCAGGCTTCTCGGGTGGAGCCCGCTGTCAGTGATGCAGACATAAGATATATGGGTTCAGTCCCTGGGTTGGGAAGATCCCCTGGAGAAGGAAGTGGCCACCCACTCCAGTATTCTTGCCTGGAAAATCCCATGGACAGAGGAACCCGGCGGGCTACAGTCCACGGGGTCACAAAGAGCCGGACACGGCTGAAGCAACGCGCACTGTAGATACTGTCCTTTGATACCAGTCTGACCTGATGAGCAGCAGTTTCTTGAAATTCCTTATGGTGAGGATTCCGACAGCCCTTGGGGCGTCTCGCCGCTTGTTGCCCAGTCACTCAGTCATGCCTTACTCTTTCTACCCCACAGACTGCAGCCCGCCAGGCCTCCCTGTCCTTCACCATCTCCCAGAGCTTGCTCAGACTCATGTCCATTGAATCAGTGATGCCGTCCAAGCACCTCAACCTCTGCTGCCCCCTTTTCCCGCCTTTAATCTTTCCCAGCTTCAGGGTCTTTCCCAGTGAGTCAGCTCTTCGCATCAGGTGGCCAAAGGGTTGGAGCTTCAGCTTCAACATTGGTCCTTCCAGTGAATATTCAGTGTTGGTTTCCTTTAGGATGGACTGGTTTGGTCTTCAGCATCCAAGGGACTCTCAAGAGTCTTCTCAAACACCATACTTTGAAAACATCAATTCTTTGGGGCTCAGCCTTCGTTATGGTCCAACTCTCACATCCATACATGACTACTGGAAAAACCATAGCTTTGACTAGACAGACCTTTTTTGGGCAAAGTAATGTCTCTGCTTTTTAACATGCTATCTAGGTTGATCATAGCTTTTCTTCCAAGGAGCAAGCATCTTAATTTCATGGCTGTAGTCACCATCTGAAGTGATTTTGGAGCCCAAGAAAATAAAGTCTGTCACTGTTTCCATTGTTTCCCCATCCATTTGCCATGCAGTGATGGGACCAGATGCCATGGTCTTAGTTTTTTGAATGTTGAGTTTTAAGCCGGCTTATTCACTCTCCTCTTTCACCTTCATCAAGCAGCTCTTTAATTCTTCTTTGCTTCCTGCCATTAGGTTAGTGTCCTCTGCATATCTGAGATTATTTATATTTCTCCCAGCAATCTTGATTCCAGCTTGTGCTTCATCCAGCCCAGCGTTTCGCATGATGTACTCTGTATATAAAGTAAATAAGGAGGGTGACAATATACAGCCTTGACTTACTCCTTTCCCAATTTTGAATCAGTCTTGTTCCATGTCTGGTTCTAACTGTTGCTTCTTGACTTGCATACCGCTTTCTCAGAAGGCAGGTAAGGTGGTCTGGTATTCTCATCTCTTTCAGAATTTTCCACTGTTTGTTGTGATCCACACAAAGGCTTTAGTGTAGTTAATGAAGCAGAAGCAGATGCTTTTCTGGAACTCCCCAGCCCTGCCGCACTCTAACAGCGTGGGAAGTCAGGGCAGTGGAGCTGGTCTGTGGGATGCTGCACTCTGAGGGGGCAAGGGCAATGGGGGCAGCTGGTCATTTTCAGGAGCCCTGGGCTATTGCCTTGACTGCCTAATGAGATAGCAGGACAGCCTAGGGGAGAAAGGGCAAAATGTGCTCGAGGTTGAGTATTCTCAGCTGCAAGTGGACAATGTCACAGGTGAAACTCTTGCTCCTTGCTTGGAGAGAAAGCTCCTAGTCTGGCCTCAGAGCCCTGATAACTGGCAGGCCATCGGCATTGCCCAGTGAGCAGTGGTCTCTGGAGACTCAAGGGTGCCTGACGGGGTCGGGGTGGCAGGTGAGGCGGGAGGGCATAGTGCCCAGGATGCTTGTGATGAGGAGGTGGACCCCCCTCCCTGGGGACAGGGGAACGAGAGGAACCCGAGAGGCAGGCAGCCTTCCTGCAAGCCTCCTCCCATCCCGGCTGGAGTCCTGGTCACCTCAGCGCAGGAAGTCCCGGGGTCCTGTTCCCTGCCCCGCCTGGGGTGCACATTAGTCTGTCGAGAAGAGGGATGGACAAACAGGTAAGTGACTCTTGGGTAAGTTGGGAGCTTGGCGGCCCGAGGGCTGGCCGGAGCAGGCCGCCCAGGGCCGGGGCCCGGGCTCCTTGAGCTCGTCCGAAGGGGCCCCCTGGGAGTCGTGCGCTGTCTCCTTGTGGACTCCGCCCACCTCCTTGACCAGAGGAAGGTGGTACGTGGACGTGGCAGAAAGTAAGAAGAAAGAAGGGAGGGAGGCGTCAAGACCAGGAAGCACGCCAACACCCGCTCGGACCCCTCTCAGTCCCGACCTCCGACCTGCGACCTCCCCGGAGGCCATGCCTGTCTGCAGCCCCTCGGAGCACGAGGTGGTTTGCAGCGAGCACACTTGCGTGTTGATCTATTGATGCGTATGAACATGTAGAGCTTTTTGACCCTCGGGGCCTCCCTGCGCCTGTTCTGCTTCTGGGCAGGTTTCCCAGCAGCACGGACTGCTCTGAAGCCCTGGAGGACAATTCCAGGACCGAGTTTTTGTGACAAAAACACGAAGATAATGAGAGAAAATGCTGCATCCTTGGCCTGTGTCTTTCTGCCTTCTTCTCCTAAGAGGTTTCGGCAGCTGCGGTTCCGGGTCAAAGGGCAGAGGCCCGCGGCTCTGGGTAGCGGCCACGTTGTTGGACGTGCCTCCCCGAGGCTGTGTTCACAGGCGCTCCTTGGCATCTGGGCGCTCCGCGACTGGCCCGCTTTGCCCGGAGCTCCGACGTGCATCGTCACCCTGACGGGGTCTCTGTGGTTCTGGGTAAAGCTGAGGGGTTTTCCGTGTTCCTGCCGGGCTGAATTTCAGTTCCCATCTTTGTTTTCTAGACTGAGACAGCCTCCCTCCAGGGCAGGACAATTTAATTAAGCTAATTGGAGTGCCTGAAGACGCAGCTTTCTGGGATCTGCGCTGAGGGGTGTGTTCGTGCAAGGCCCCCTGCCCCCAGCCCCACTGTACTCCTGAAACTTCCCCAGTGAGGCTCAGCCATCGATCCGCTCGTGCAGAGTGAAGGTCCTCGGGGTCACAGGCCAGCCTATGGGCCCTGGCCCTGTGGCAGACGCCCTCCTGGCTCCGGGGAAGGCCACCCTGCAGACGGCCCTCAAGCCCCAGGGCCCCGCCTTCCTGCAGGTTGCTGTAATTCTCGCAGCTCCTCGTGGCCCTCTGCGCGGGTGGGATGTGCCGGGCGGCCTGACCCGATGCCTGCCACTGGCCAGCCAGACCCCCGCTCTCGTGGCAGCGGCTTTATTCCTCGCGGACAGACACGCCCAGCGGAACTCGAGCGCCGGGCCTCCCGCGTGAGAGCCGTCACGATGGGCGCTTGAGTCGCTGGACGGCTACTGCCGGGAAGTGGCTGCCCACCTCTCGGGCTCCTCTCGCGCCCCTGTCCCCAGGAAAGGGTGTCCACCTCCTGTGTGAGCTCCGTGAAAGACGGCAGAGGAGGTGATGCCAGCTTCAGCCTGCGGAGGAGGAAACGGAGGCCAAGATGGGGGAGGAGGCCTCTGGGCTGCAAATGGGGCTTTGAAACGGGGCTCCGGCGGGGAGGGTGCTGGGGTGTGCCGCCCTGCAGGCTGGGTCCCGGCAAGAGGCGCTTTCCCCGTGGGCCAAAGCCCCTCTCCTCGGAATCACCAGAGGCAGCTCCTCAGGGTGGGGGGTGCGTTTGGGACAGGAGCGGGGAGAAACGCATCCAACCCCCTCCTCACTGTGAGCCCTGGACTCTGTCCGCTGAACTGGGCCCTTGTGGATGCTTCTGGAAGATAAGTGGTGTCTTTTTCACTGACCTGGGGAGGGAGTGGCTGCCCCAACAGTGAGACCGTGGCCAGAGCTCTCAGGGTGCATGGCCCACCCAGGCCCTCCCTGTCCCCCTGGCAGGGCAGCCCTGAGCAAACCTTTTCAAACAGTGGGAAACACAGGATCCCTGCAGGATGGTAGCCCGGCCCCTTCTCATGAATATGCATCAGCGAGGTGGCTCGTTGGGTCTGGCCGGCCCCGCCAGTTCTCACCAGCTCCCCCCACCAGAAATGGCACTTATCTCTGCTGGTGAATAGGGTGCTATTGTGGGCAGGGCTTCAGAATTTTAATGACTTGCAAAATATAGTTAATTATGTAGAAAGACATCTTCTGCACTTTTTCATGTAAATGAGACAAATTAATTGGTGCTCAGTAGCTGTGAGAAGGCGCCGTCCCAGGAGGGGCGGAGGGAGTCCGTTGCGGCTCTGAAGTAGGTGCCCGCCAGAGAGCAAGGTGAAAAGCAGAAACAGAGGAGGGTAATTCCTGATCCGTCCAATTAATCCGCGCGCCGGCTGCTCAGGCTGTAACCCAAACCGTGAGAAAGCGCCGCCTGAAGGTTCTCGCCGCTGCCACCGCCACTGAGAAGCCAGGGAACCTGGGGCCCGTCCCTCTCCCTCACCCCACTGGTCCTCAGCCAAGTTCCCGAAAGTGGTCCTGGGGGGGGGTGGGCACTGTCGGAGGGGTGGGCAACGCCCATACTGGCTCCTGGTCAGTCAAAACATTTGAGCAAAAAAAATCTGCCACTTCAAAGGACTGGAATCAACCTTTCTCCAAGGAAGGCGTACAAATGGCCAGGGATGGACAGATGCTTGGCATCATTAGTCACGAGGGAGACTAATGAAAGCCATGGTGGGCTGAGAGGCTGCCTCACGCCCACCAGGACCACTACCATCACAAACCCCAGTGACAACAAGTGTTGGCAGAGATAAGGAGACGCTGCCAGACTCCCACGTGGCCAGCAGGGTGCTAAGATGGTGCGGCCACTGTTGAAAAGAGTTGGGCAGTTTCTTAAGAGGTGAAAGATAGAATCCCCATAGGATCCAGCCATTCCACTCTGGGCATGTACACCTGAGCGGACTGGAAGCAGGACCTCGAAGAGACGTCTGCACAGCCCTGTTCAGAGCAGGCTTCTTCACAATGGCCGCCGGGTGGAAGCGAGGCTGGAGTCCACTGAGAGACGGAAGAGCAGAGAAGAGGTGGTCCGTCCACACGGTGGAGCGGTGCTCAGACATAACAGGTAATGAAGTTCTGCTGGCTCCAGCAGGATAGACTCCGAGGACGCTATGCTAAGTGAGATAAGCCACAGACAAGGACAAGTACCATACGATTCCATCCACAGGAGGCCTGGGCCAGTCCAGTTCACCGCGGCGGAAGGTGGACTAGAAGGTGCCAGGGCCTGGGGCAGGGTGTCCCTGTCTAACGGTTTCTGCTGAGTGTGACGAAAAAAGTTTGCGTGTAGATAATGACCACTAGGCCACTCAGGGATGACCTAAACCAAATCCTTTATGATCATACAGTGGGAGGTGACAAATAGATTCAAGGGATTAGATCTGATAGACAGAGAGCCTAAAGAGCTATGGACGGGGGCTGATAATACCGTACAGGAGGCAGTGACCAAAACCATCCCCAAGAAAAAGAAATGCAAGAAGGCAACGTGGTTGTCTGAGAAGGCCTTACAGATAGATGAGAAAAGAAGAAAAGCAAAGAGCACGGAAGAAAGGGAAAGATATACCCAAACGAATGCAGAGTTCCAGAGAACAGCAAGGAGAGATAAGAAAGCCTTCCTCAGTGATCAATGCAAAGAAATAGAGGAAAACAATAGAATGGGAAAGACTAGAGATCTCTTCAAGAAAATTGGAAATACCAAGGGAACATTTCATGCAAAGATGGGCTCGATAAAGGACAGAAATGGTAATGACCTAACAGAAGCAGAGGAGATTAAGAAGAGGTGGCAAGAATGCACGGAAGAACTGCACAAAGAAGGGCTTAATGACTTGGATGACGATGATGGTGCGGTCACTCACCCAGAGCCAGACATCCTGGACTGCGAAGCCAAGTGGGCCTTAGGAAGCATCACTACAAACAAAGCTAGTGGAGGTGATAGAATTGCAGCTGAGCTATTTCACATCCTAAAGGATGATGCTGTTAAAGTGCCGCACTCAATATAGGACTGGAAACGGTCAGTTTTCATTGCAATCTAAAAGAAGGGCAATGCTAAAGAATGTTCAAACTACTGGACAACGCACTCATTCCACATGTTAACAAGGTAATGCTCAAAATCCTTGAAGATGGGCTTCACCAGTACTTGAATCAAGAACTTCCAGATGTACAAACTGGGTTCAGAAAAGGCAGAGGAACCAGAGATCAAACTGACAGCATCTATTGGATCATAGAGAAAGCAAAAGAATTCCAGAAAAACATCTACTTCTGCTTCATTGACGATTCTAAAGCCTTTTACTTTACACAACAAACAGTTGAAAATTCTGAAAGAGATGAAATTACCAGACCATCTTACTTGTCTTTTGAGAAATCTGTATGCAGGTCAGGAAGCAACAGTTAGAACCGGACATGGAACAACAGACTGGTTCCAAATTGGGAAAGGAGTACTTCAAGGCTGTATATTGTCACCCTGCTTATTTAACTTACATGTAGAGAACATCATGAGAAACGCTGGGCTGGATGAAGCACAAGCTGGAATCAAGATTGTTGGGAGAAATATGAATAACCTCAGATATGCAGATGACATCACTCTAATGGCAGAAAGTCAAGAGGAACTAAAGAGCCTCTTGATGAAAGTGAAAGAGGAGCGTGAACAAGGTGGCTTAAAACTCAGCATTCAGAAAACTAAGATCATGGCATCCAGTCCCAACACATCATGGCAAGAAGATGGGGAAACAGTGGAAGCAATAACAGATTTTCTCTTCTTGGGCTCCAAAATCACTGCAGATGGTGACTGCAGCCATGAAATTAAAAAATCTTGCTTCTTGGAGGAAAAGCTATGAGAAACCTAGACAGCATATTAAAAAGCAAAGACATCACCTGGCCAACAAAGGTCCATCTAGTCAAAGTCACAACTTTTCCAGTAGTCATGTATGGATGTGAGAGTTGGACCACAAAGAAGGTTGAACCCCAAAGAATTGATGTTTTTGAACTGTGATACTGGAGAAGACGCTTGAGAGTCCCTTGGACTGCAAGGAGATCCAACCAGTCCATTCTAAAGGAAATCAGTCCTGAACATTCATTGGAAGGACGGATGCTGAAGCTCCAATACTTTGTCTACCTGATGCAAAAAGCCAACTCATTGGAAAAGACCCTAATGCTGGGGAAGACTGAGGGCAGGAGGAGTAGGGGATGACAGAGGATGAGATGGTTGGATGGCATCATCGACTCAATGGACATGAACTTGGGCAAACTCCAGGAGAGAGTGAAGGACAGAGAAGCCTGGTGTGCTGCAGTCCCTGGGATTGCAAAGAGACATGAGTTATCGGCTCAACAACAGCAAGATGTGGTGTTTGCTCAATATTGCAAATGTATTTGGTGCCACTGAACTGCACACTTAGGAATGCAATCATTTTTAAAAAAATCTTCCCCCAGTCAGTGTCTGCTGAGACTCCCCTTGTCCAGGCCTGGGCCTGGCTGTGCAGGAGGGAGGTTAGGAGGAGGAAAGGAAGACCGCTCAGCCTTCCTGGCCGAGCTCACCGTGGACCTCTGGCCTGGGCAGCTGGGAGCGGGGCTGCTGCCAGCGGCACCCTTGCCCTCGGCCCCTCCTCCTCGCTGCCTCCAGAGGCCAGCAAGGGTCACTTTACTGCCTCCTCAGCTTCCCGTCAAACCAGATCTGTCCCGCTTGGCTCATCTTTCTGAAGCCCCCGAGGCGCGCTCAGCCTGGGTAGGGGTGCTGTGGCCTCCAGAGGCCCCTGCTCCTGGGAAGCGCAGTGGGAGAGCCGGCCAACAAAGGGCCTCTATCTCCAGGGAGAAACCAGACCTGGCTGGGCCAGCAGCCCCCAGCAGCACTTCCTTATCAGGCCCAGCGGCCCAGCAAGCTCCACTTAGGAGGAAACCTGACCCGCCCACGGCTGTCGGTGTTCCCCCAGGCTTTGAACGTGAGAATGCGTGATGGGACAGTCTCTCAAAGCCCAGCGGGCACTGTGACTCCCTGGTCTTTCCAGAAAGTTCCTGAAGACCCTGGGGAGGGTTGTTGGGGGTAGTAGGGATGGGGCTGGGGACCTGGGGATCTGCTCTGGTTCTTGGAGACGCTGCTGCCTGGCCAGGGTGCACGGCACCTGGTTTCCAGCCAGAGCCTCGGAGACAGGGTGGGCTCCCGAGCAGCGGGCCTTGTTGCCACCCAGACGCACAGCCCAGAGCCCCGGATAGAAGCCGCAGCCGGCCCTGCGGCGGCCGCATGGAAGAGTGCAAGAGCAGCCTCGAGTCCCAGAGCTGCTGCCTGGGCTCTGCCTTGTGTGTGGAACACGCTCCTAACCAGGGCCCTCACGGCTGGACGCAGGGCCCTGCCTGAGGGCATGGCGGCTCCTTCCCCCGGACTCGCCTCCATGCCTGGGTCCCAGAATAGACCGCCGGACCTCACGGCCAGCTCTGCTCAGGACAGCCTGGCTGCAGGTCCAGAGCTCAGGTCACTGGAGAGTGGAGCTGACCAGGCCTGTGTGGACACAACCCCATGGGTCAGCAGCACCCAGGACTCAGTTTATTCAGGAGGAGCTGTGCCCCGGGTATGGCCCCTGCCTCCCTGGGCAAGCTAGGTGCTGAGATGCAGTTGGAAGGGGTCCCCCACAGCTGGCCCTGGGCCCTGTAGCCCTTGAGACCACAGCTGTCCCCAGCACGGCCCGCCGGGAGGGCTCGGAGCACAGGCTGTGGGACAGGGTGTCCTCGCCTGGGCCCCAGGCACACACCACAGCCCTGCAGAGCCGGCCCCCCAGAGCCCTGCGGGCCGAGGGCAGCCGGCCGAGGTGCCCTCCCAGACCGTGGCACTCTGCCGCGGTGAGAGGTTTGCAGGTCTAGACGGATCAGCCGTAACTGCACTGATGCCTTTTGTGTGATGCCCGGGCGTGAAAACAGGCAGAGCAGAAGTCACAAACAGACCCCAAGAAGGGGCGTTTGCGTGGATGGAAGATGCTGCAGAGAAGTGTGATTTCTGGAAGCCCGCGGGGTCGTGGGAACCCAGTGAAACGTGAGTGTGCTTGCTTAGGACGGTGGAGGCCCGCCTTCCACTGAGAGGCTGTGGGGGCCCCTCGAGCTTTCTCTTCCATTAATCATGGCCACGAGTACAAGGGGCTTTGAATTGTGACCACCCTAGAAAATATCACTCTCCACCAAGAGTTAGATTACTCCGGTTAGAAACAGTTCACACCATAATGATTACCTTCTGTGTGCTGATCAAATGACAACAACCCAAGGTAGTTTGTTTTTTTTTTTTTTTTTAAGGGTTTTGCAAGAGGACTTGCCACAGACCTGCAGCTCCAGCCCCGGGCTCCCAGCCCCAGCGCTGACCCGCCCCGTCCTGGACCCCCAGCCCACCCCACCCCACCCGGAGGTCCCCCGTGGACCCTCTGGTCCTGGACACAGAGGTGAAGCCTTACGTCTCCCTGGGCAGCCCCTGTCTGCATGGGACTGGGGGTTCTTTTTGAGGCCTGGCTGGGCCCATTCATCTTTGGGTCCTCAGTAGGCCAGCCCCTGGAGGCACCCGGAAAATGAGACAAGGGGGAGAGAGACAGGACTGGGCCTGGCCGGTGCTGGGTGCCCGTGGCCTCTGGGAGGAAAAGCCCCCTGGGGCCCAGACCCTCTTAGTCCACAAATGATGACCAAGAGCTGGGGGAGGGACGGGGGCTGCAGGGTGGAGCTGGCCTGAGCCTGTGGTCACTGAGAGGGTTGGGGGGGGGGTGGAAGCTTCTAGTCCTGGGGGGCGTGTAGTCCTCCCTCGACTTTCTCTAAATAAAAAGGCTTTGAATGAGCAGCTGCACTGATGGAGAATTCTGCTGTTGCCGCGAGCGTTCAGGGGCAGGCTGTTACTCTGAGGGACAGTAAAACCTCAGCTCAAAGCCACCTCCTTCTGTCGGGAGACGCTGTGAGTGGGGGCCCCGGGGTGCGGCCGCTGTCCCGGGTCCCGGCAAGGGGCTGCTGTGGGCGTGATGACAGCTGGCTGAAGTCACGGCTCAGCAAAGGGCAGCGGGAGTGGAGGGCGCGTGTGCAGGGGCGGCGGGAGTGAAAGTGGGTGCTCCCCCTTCTGAGCTGGAAGGCGGTTCATGTCCTAGAACAGTGACAAGCCTCCAGGGCAGGTCTGGGCAGGAGGCTTCGGCCTGGAGTTGTCCCCCCAGCGCCGGTCTAGGGGAGGACCCTGGGGAAATGCCGAATGGGGACACCTCTGAGGCTTCAAGGTGCGTGATCAGAAGGCGGGGGGCGGAGGCTGGAGTCTGCCTCGGGGTCGGGGGGTCGGCAAGGACCCTGCAGCCCAGGCGGAGACCTGCTGTCTGGCAAGACGCCCAGTGCCAGCCCGGCGGGCTTGGGGCTGCCTGCGCAGAGGGAACCCCGCTTGCTGCGAACAGGATCCATAGGGATGGGGACAGAAGGACGAAACCCGCGATGGCCCCTTCCCCCCTCGGCCTCGCTCTCTCCCCGCAGGGAGCGTCCTTCCCCGAGGGCTTCCTTACGCCGGTGCCTCTATGCCCGTGTGCACACAAGCAAGGTCTCAGCTCACATCGGTGGTCACACGACACACCTGCGTGTGTGGGCGATGTCTTCACGTAACGATCGTCTTAGAGTCTGGCCCTCACCTGTGCCGGCGGCTGTCTACACGTCGGTCAGCCCCGTGGTTGGCCAGGATGGCGGCTCCCGCTGCGTCGCCCACACTGTCTGGGGTCCCTGGGAGAGTCACCTCTTGCCGGTGTCCCCAGGACCCTGGCCTTCCTCCCCGTCAAGCTTCCCCCCCAACCCCTCGCATCCAGGTTCCTCACCGTTCCTTTGAGGAGTTTTCTAACTGACAGGAGGGTGTCCGAGTCTCCTGGAGGCTGACCTTCTGTTTAATCCTCACAGATATTTCCTAGCCTGCCCTGCCACCCACCTCTTCACCCGAAAGAGCCACTTGTGGATATTTCTCAGCCCTGAAGTTATTAATATTCAAGAGGCTGAAGCTGGTCAGAGTCTCTGGGCCTCTGGGCATGCGGCAGTGGGTCACCTGCCCCCAGGGTCACGGGCATTTTCTGAGAGGCTGCCTGTGCCCGCGGCGTGAGCCCTGGTGGAAGGTCCTGGGCTTGGCCCCGAGCATCCCTGTCCTTCCCTCTCCTTCTGGCTGGGGCGCCCGTGAGCCCTTATGGCCTCTCTGCTGGCTCCCTGCACGCTCTGACCCAGCCTCTGGACAGGCTCAGGGGCCCCCAGGTGCAGCCCCGCAGAGGGAAGGTGGCCTGCAGCCCGCGGCATTCACCGATTGACTCATGATTCGTTCGTTCATGGGGTCCAAGTCACAGTTCGAAGTCACCACGTGGCGAAGAGCTATCCCAGCCACAGTTCTCACTCCAGGTCCTACCATGAAACCAGGTGTCTCCCACCCCAGCCCTAGGCCTGGCACACAGCCTGCATGTGGAGGACCAAGTGCCCAGCCCTGGGCAGGCTCTGAGCAGCTGAGGGTCCTGGGTTTGTTGTCTGACTTGGGAGGAGCCAGTGACGGAGCGTGGTCACCTTGGGGTTGGGTGCTGAGAGGGGGTCCCGGGGGAAGTGCCCCCTGCCCCCACCTTGATGCCTTCAGGAAGCAAAGGGTCAGATGGGAGGACAGGGCTTGGAAGAGTGGGGAGGGCCTGTGGCTCGTCCTGAGCACTGGACTGGGAGCCCAACCCGCGGGCTGCACACGTCCCCTCCCGGCCCTGCGGTCAGCCTCTGCTCCACAGCGCCCTCCACTCAGCCCCCCGACTCCCCGCACCCTGACCACTGGGGAGACGCCCTCCTCTGGCCCCCCGGGCCGGGCTGTCTCTTTCCTCCTCAGCCCCCGGACGGGGGGCTCCCAGCTCCTCCCACCTGCCTCAGGGCGGCTCCCTGAGGTGGACACTTGCCGCGGAACCATTCACAGAATTCAGAAGGACGTTTATAGACGAATAAAAGCACCGGAACACCAAAGCCCAGGTGACCCATCTCACGAGGAGACTGCTCTTCACCAGCAGACCACGAGCTAGCTAGACTGCAAGTGTAGTCAGAGCACACGCTTTTCCTGTGTGTCGGTGTGAGTAACATCGACCAGCCAGTGAGGGGAGATGTTGTGTGCCTTTCCTGGTCTTCGGAAGGAGTTACTGACCCTTTAGGGCCTCCCTGGTGGATCAGAGGTCAAGAATTCACCTGTAGAGCAGGAGATGAGGGTTCCATCCTTGGGTTGGGAAGATCCCCTGGAGAAGGGAATGGCACCCCACTCCAGTATTTTTGCCTGGAGAATCCCATGGACAGAGGAGCCTGGTGGGCTTCAGTCTGTGGGATCACAAAGAGTCAGACACGACTTAGCGTGCACATACACACAAACGTGTGTGTGTACGCATAGGCACCCACATGTGCATGCATGCATATACATGTACACACAGACATGCACACGCGGGCAAGCACACACAGATGAAGCAAAACTCTCCACTCTTTTGCTGGACCTCCCCCCATCTCCCCACCCCCAGGCAACCACCATTCTCCTCTGAGTTCTGATTCAGATTCCAGATACGTGAGATCGTGCTGTCTCCCCTCTGGGTCTCATGTGGCTTATTTCACCGGCTGTGGTGTCCTCTGGGTTCGCCCATGTCGTCACAGACGGCAGGACGCCCTTCTCTTTTAAGCCTGCCTCTGCACGCCGTGTTTCCTCATCCACCCAGCCGTCCCACGTTTGCTGCAGCGTTACTCGCGGCCACCAGGAAGTGCAGAGAACCAAGTGCAGGCCCGCGTCGCCGTGGCTTCTCTCCTCCAGCCTGCCCCGCTTTCTGCACCCGCCCCCAGGGTTTCTGGGTGCTGCTGCACCCTGGGCTCCTCGACGCCGGTGGGGCTCCTGAGAGCTCTCCCTGCCGCTCACCCGGGCCTGGGGACGCACGTCGCCTCCGGCTCAGGTTGCTTTGCGGCCCCCACGGCCTTGGTCTGGAAGGGGAGCCTTCCCTGAATACCTGGCCGGGTCAGGCTCTGGGCAGTGCGGGCTGGGAGGCGACGCAGGCCGGTGGGGGCAGCTGCTGGACCAGCTCCGGATCTGGGGACTCGAGGTTATTGTCCCCCCCATCCGGCCATCACCCTGCCCTGTGTTAACCTGAGCAGCGGACCCTTTTCCAAACAAATGCACCCCCCATGTGTCGGTGTGAGTAACATCGACCAGCCAGTGAGGGGAGATGTTGTGTGCCTTTCCTGGTCTTCGGAAGGAGTTACTGACCCTTTAGGGCCTCCCTGGTGGATCAGAGGTCAAGAATTCACCTGTAGAGCAGGAGATGAGGGTTCCATCCTTGGGTTGGGAAGATCCCCTGGAGAAGGGAATGGCACCCCACTCCAGTATTTTTGCCTGGAGAATCCCATGGACAGAGGAGCCTGGTGGGCTTCAGTCTGTGGGATCACAAAGAGTCAGACACGACTTAGCGTGCACATACACACAAACGTGTGTGTGTACGCATAGGCACCCACATGTGCATGCATGCATATACATGTACACACAGACATGCACACGCGGGCAAGCACACACAGATGAAGCAAAACTCTCCACTCTTTTGCTGGACCTCCCCCCATCTCCCCACCCCCAGGCAACCACCATTCTCCTCTGAGTTCTGATTCAGATTCCAGATACGTGAGATCGTGCTGTCTCCCCTCTGGGTCTCATGTGGCTTATTTCACCGGCTGTGGTGTCCTCTGGGTTCGCCCATGTCGTCACAGACGGCAGGACGCCCTTCTCTTTTAAGCCTGCCTCTGCACGCCGTGTTTCCTCATCCACCCAGCCGTCCCACGTTTGCTGCAGCGTTACTCGCGGCCACCAGGAAGTGCAGAGAACCAAGTGCAGGCCCGCGTCGCCGTGGCTTCTCTCCTCCAGCCCGCCCCGCTTTCTGCACCCGCCCCCAGGGTTTCCGGGTGCTGCTGCACCCTGGGCTCCTCGACGCCGGTGGGGCTCCTGAGAGCTCTCCCTGCCGCTCACCCGGGCCTGGGGACGCACGTCGCCTCCGGCTCAGGTTGCTTTGCGGCCCCCACGGCCTTGGTCTGGAAGGGGAGCCTTCCCTGAATACCTGGCCGGGTCAGGCTCTGGGCAGTGCGGGCTGGGAGGCGACGCAGGCCGGTGGGGGCAGCTGCTGGACCAGCTCCGGATCTGGGGACTCGAGGTTATTGTCCCCCCCATCCGGCCATCACCCTGCCCTGTGTTAACCTGAGCAGCGGACCCTTTTCCAAACAAATGCACCCCCCAGAGCAGAGGGACTGGAGCCCTCCAGGGGGGGCTGCGGACACCTAACCACGAAGCTCGCCACTGCCAGCCTGAGGTCCTTTGGCTCAGGTCAGAGTCCTTCCAAATGGCCTGTCAAGTCGGACTTTCAGTCACTGCAGGGCAGCCAAGCTCAACTCATATATCACCAGGCTGTTCGATAATGGCACTGCCAGCCTGCCAACCTGCCCCCACGAGCTGGGCAGCAGCAGCCCTGCAGAGTAGGGGGCGGCCAGCAGGCGCAGAGCCGGGTACGAGACAGGGGCCGCCGGTGGGCCCGGAGGATGCGCCCGCGTACAAGCTGGAGCCTCTGAGCGGCGGCTCCGCAGGCCTGTCGGGTCCCTCAGCGGCTCACTGCTGCTCATACCTTTCTCACCCCCTTCTCGTGGGCACTGTCGCACTGAACGGCCCCAGCCCCACCCCAGATGCAGGCCAGACCCGCCGGGGCCTCGAGGAGCTGAGGGTCCTCGGTCATTCCCTGTCTGCGGTGTGGCTCTGCCCTGTGGTTGAATAAACGCTGGGCGCACGGTGTTAGTCCAGGCCGCAGGCAGATGTTGTGCAAGCAGAACGGTGGGGTCTGCTGCTGCTGCTGCTTCAAATTCAAAAGGATTAGCCGATGTTTTCAAATGGGAATTCAAAAGAGTCTTCTCCGGGTGTGAGTATAAATCAGTTTTCCCTCCAGTTGTTGGTAAGCTTTTCATTTTGTTTCTGAAGTGGATTGCACACACAGAGAGGCACACAGAGCAGATGTTCACCACGTAACGCACTCGCAAAGCAGCACCCAGGTCCAGACAGCAGTGTTGGTTCCGGACCAGAGTTCTCCGCCCTCCCCAGTCAACAGAAATTGATCAGAGGGCAGACAAAAAATTCAGACAAGGCTTTACTGGGGACAGGCTGCAGTGGGAGGAGTAAGAACAAGTAACAGGTGTCTCTGCTTGCCCGCGCCCTGAGCCGGGTGAGCTTGCTCCTTCTGTGGCCTGGGGCCGGGCTGGAGGCGTGGCTTGGGTGTTTGGCCCCGCCTTAGGTGGTGCTGAGCGCAGGGAGTGTGCACAGTACCCCGCTTTTGCTCCCAACACCCTGCTTTTGCTCCAAAGATGAGGCAGGATTTTTTTGGTTTGTTTGTATCTTTTGAGTCCAGAATTTCCCTAACTGAGGATGCAGGCAGTTATTTTTAGTCCTATCCAGTTTCTTTGTATTTTGTTGCTTGGGGGGAGGTGTGTCCAGGTGTTAACACTGTAGCAAAGAGTCCCAGATTCCAGACCTGTTTCCTTCTGGTGTCCTGGAAGGCTCCCTCCACCTCCTAAAGTCACCCCACTCCCAGAGAGGACTCTGGCCTGTTTTAAAACTTCTCATAAGTGAGTAACGCGGGATGTGCTCCTGTTTCATGTGCGCTTTCTCCTGTGCAGCACAGTGCTTTTGAGGTTTGTGCTTGCTGTGTTAAGCTGTAGTTTTTGGCTTTTCATTGCTGTATAATATTCCACTGCATGAACAGATGGACCTGGGCAACTACCACTGGTGGGCTTTATGATCCCTGTTGCTCACTCATTGTTAACAGCCCCAGTGCATATACATGCACGTTCGTGTTGGGAATATTAATAGCCACACCCGTGCAATTGCTGAGTCGTGCAACGTGCAGATCTCAGCTAAGTGGAGGCCTGCTCGCTGTCTTCCGCAGCAGTGGTGAGGCCTTAGGCCCTGTCACTGTTGCAGGGCTCTGATCGCTCGACTTCTCCGTGTGGGCTGTGCTCGTTTGTCTTAGCTGTTCTACATTTGTTTGATTTGAATTTGCTCTTCCCTATGGCTGGCATCACCAACTCAATGGGCAGGAGTTTGAACAAACTCTGGGAGATGGTAAAGGACAGGGAAGCCTGGTGTGCTGCAGTCCATGGGGTCGAAAAGAGTTGGATATGCCTTAGCGACTGAGCAACAGTGGGGTGAGGCAAGGTGCCGTTCCATATGCACTTGACCCCCTGAACACCCCTGGTTCTCAAAACCACCCTTTCAAGACCTTAGCCCACTTTTCTTTTTTCTGACCTTGAGCTCTTTTTACTTCCTGGATGCAAAACTTTCATCATGTGTTGTCAACGTCTACCTGGAGTCTGCACTTTGCTTTTGAGGCTTACTGATGTCTTTCTAGGGAATAAAATGTATTTGAAAGTAACCTCAGTAGCTGAATCCTGGGGGATCTTTTGAGAATTTCTGGTGGCAAGAGGGAGCGAGTGATGCTCTTGGGGTTCAGGCGCCAGCCTGGGTGAGGTGGGAATGAAGGTGGACCTGGCTTGAGCGGGTGGTGCTAGGCGGAAGGTGCAGAGCTATCCTCGGCCAGCCCTCTGGGGAAGGAGGGGGAAACCATGCCCACGGGAGCCTCTGCAGGTCCAGGGAGAGAAAATCAACTGGCCAGACCCAGGGGAGGAGGCATCACAGTGCTGGGCTCCCCGAGATTGTCCCGTGACCTTGGGAGCATCATCCTCCCTGGGCCTCAGCCTTCGCACCTGAGCAGCCAAGGCGTTGACGTACAAGGTCTCCGAGTGCCTCTCGGAGCCCTGCCCAGGCGGGGTGGTCCTCCTTTCAAGAGAGGGTTGCCGCCGAAACTCAGCCTTCATGTGCCCAAAATGGAAAAAAGGGTTTTGAGAGACAGGAAGGTGAAGTCAGAGCCGGTGAGGGCAAATTGCCCAGAAACATTCAGTGCCCGTAGAAAGTGCCTGTGACTTGCTGAATTCCAATCTAAGCACGAAGAAACATTTTGATGTCCTCTTACACATTTCCCTGGTGTCTCAGAGGGTAAAGGATCTGCCTGCAATGCAGGAGACCTGGGTTTGATCCCTGGGTTGGGAAGATTCCCTGGAGAAGAGAATGGCTACCCACTCCAGTATTCTTACCTGGAGAATCCCATGGACAGAGGAGCCTGGCAGGCTACAGCCTGTGGGATTGCAAAAGAGTCAGACAAGACTGAGTGAGCAACACACAGTTCCAGGTGGTCTTGTACTGTTTTCCTTCTGGTATTCCTTGCACCCTTGTCCTTTCCCTGCTGGGCTTCTACCTGACTCACAGCTCCACGCCGCACTGTGTACGTAGGGAGATCCGTGGAGTCGAGCTCATGTGCCCGCCGGGAGAGCTGTACCATGGTTCCACACTGGGACCGGCTCAGCTGCGCTCTGCGGGTTCAACCTGGTGTTGTTTGATCTCCAACTCCTGAACAACAGCGTGTTGGATTGTATCTTTGGGCCCATTGGATGGTTGGTCCCCACTCTGGGTTTTATTATAATAGGGTTGTGTTGTCTTTTTATCATCTCTTACTGTACTTCCTGTTCCTTAACATTCCCATGCTTTATCATTATCATATGGGCTTCCCAGGTGGAGCTGGTAGTGCAGGAGGCAAAAGAGGCATGGGTTCAATCCCTGAGTTGGGAAGATTCCCAGCAGAAGGAAAGGGCAACCCACTCCCTTATTCTCGCCTGGGAAATCCCATGGGAAGAAGAGCCTGGCAGGCTACAGTCCATGAGGTTGTAAACAGTCAGAACAATTCTTTGAAACAACTTAGTACATTATTATTATTACTAATTTCTTTGTTACATTGCTCAGGTTTTTCTTGCTTACTCTTTTCTTTATTTGAATTTTGAGACATTTTTTTTCTACAAGTGGCCACCTTAAGATTTAACCCACATATTTATGCCCTATTTCCCTGCCAGCAGTAATACTATATCAATAACTGAGATGTTAGCCTGTTTAATTTTCTTCTACTTCCAACTCTCACATTATGTTTGAATAATGTGATCTTCTCGATCTTTATTTGGTGAATGTATTTTATTCATTATGTGTTTTGCAGTAATTAGTTTGACATTTGCACTCTGCTCCATAAGCATGTTCATGATCTAGACATTCATGTGTGATTTCCTGGTTTGGGGCCCTGCTCTCTTGCTTTTTGTACCATATCTTCTCTTACCTGTGATCCTTATTTTCATCCATTTCTTGTTTGTCTCACCTGAGCAATGTTTTCCGGGATGCTTTCCAAATCCTGGAGTCTGTGCCCTCCTCTCTGAGTCACCTCACTGGCCTGAGAGAACAGAGAACTCCGGGGTTACTCCTCTAGAGATCAGGTTGGTGTCCATAGCCTAGCTGCATTTGGAGCCCTGGGTGAGAGCTGAGATGCGGACTCTTCCTGCCGTGTGGGTGGCCACGGAGGGCTCCCCCAACTGTCTTCCTAATTCCTGGGCTGTGAGCTCCTCGAGGCTGCCTTTCCTGGACCTCGGCCAGCCCTGGCGCCAGTCGGGGGCCGCGGCCGTTGCCGCCTCTGCTGGAGTCGTGTGTTGCCTAGTGCGGGGCCCCGTTGCGTGTCTCCCTCTCCCCTTCCCTGCTCAGCCTGTGGTCCTTGCCGAGCTTCTCTGCCCCCACGAGGCTCTCCTTTCTCTCTTCCTACCAGGTCTCCGGGAAGTAGGAGATGACCCACTCAGGCCTCCTGAGCCGTGTTCTCTGTCCTTTCCCGCCTCCTCCTGCTCAGGGCTGTGGGCACAGGCTGGGGTTGGGGTGAGGGTGGTTCTGGTTCACTGGCCAGGATCACGGCTGCCTCCCCACAAGGCTGTCCTGTGCCCCTTTATCCGCTTGAGCTGCTGAGATCTGGCTCCCGTACAGCTCTCGAGGCCGTTAGAAGCATCTCTGCAGCTCAGAATCCTGATTGTGGACAGAGTGACCTTACTCTTGTGGTGGTTCCAGCCCCATAAATTAGAGCCTGTGGTAGGAGTCCTGTGTAGTGACCTGTGACTGTCTGAAGCTGTCCCCAACAGGCAGGCAGAGAAATGACCTCAGGGTGCTAGAGTCGGAAGAGGGGGAGGGGCAGTTAAGGAAGTGATGCCTCACTCACAAATGGTCCTCTTACAGTGAGTCTCACCTGATGAGTCCATAAACCCAGCCAGGACATCCCATTCTACGTACTTATGAGAAAAGTAATGAAGTCTGATAATGGCGAAATAGCTTGTATCAGACTCACTTTCCTTAAGAAAGTGATACTAAACTTTGAACAAATACGCACACAGAACACCAGTGTGATTCAAGGCATTGACGTGCAGCCTAAAAGTAGACGGAAGCTGCAGACGTTCAAGCCGAGGGCACCCGCTAGTCTCCACCATGCAGGACGCACGCAACTCAAGCAAAAGTGCAGTGTAATCGGCTTCAAGAGTCAGAAGGTGGCGTTTGGGCCCCCAGAGCTGTTGGAAACTAAGGAGGGAAGTCCAAGAATATAGGGAGCCACAGACAGGGTGGCCCAAATCTTGTATAAACCTCCCTTGATCCTTGGTGATACATGGAGGGTATGTGAAGGAGTTTGGTGGGAAGTCACAGATGGAAGAATAGAGTGCTGCCCACTCCAGAGGAGTCAGAATTTAGAGTAGAAAGCCTGCCCAGTTACAGGGGCTTGGGAAGAACACAACACTCTCCACTGGAATCCCAGAAAGGTCTCAACCAAGGAGCAAAGATTACGTCCCAGGACGAAGAATTTCCCCAAAGCTAGCGTCAAAATAGATCTATCCTAGGAATTTGAATGAAGTCTCCCCAAGTTCAAGGTGACTATTTAGTAAATTAGATTTTTATTAAAATTAAAATAATCTTCAGAGAAAGATAATAGATCCCAGAGTCTGAACAACATATCGTCAATATTATCCACTAAACAACAAAAACTACTAGCCATGTGAAGAAACAAGAAAGAATGAGCTATGAACAAAAGGCAAGCAATTGATATAAGTATACCCGATTTCCACTGAATTTGGAATTAGCAGAAAAGCACTTAAAAATATTGCCAATAACATATTGTTGATTATATTAACACCATAGCTGTTAATTTCTGCAAAAATTCCCCAGTCAATAATGTGTTATTGTTCAAGGCATAATGTGAAAGCTGGTAAAAATGAATGAATTGATGGAAGAAAGTTCAACAGAAAAAGGAGACTATAAAAACAACTAAACAGATATTTTAAGACTAAGATGTAATATCTCAGATGAAAAAGTTACTGGATAGGCTTAACGAAAGATTGGAGCTGTAAGAAGAAAACTATGCAAACCTGAAGACAGACTTTTAAAATGACCAAACTTATAGAAAGAGAGAAAAATAAAATAACAGTGCCTCAGAGACCTGTGGGACATCATCAAGCAGTCTAAAAGACTTGTAGTTGGAGTTACAAAATAAAAGAAACTAGGGAATGGGATAGACAAAATATGTGAAAAAAAAAAATTGGCAAAAACCACAGATGTACAGATTCAAAATCAGTGAGGTTTAAACTGGATAAATGCAAAGAAAATAAGCCCTAGGCACAGCACAGTCAAACTGCTGAAAGCTAATGATAAGGAGAGACTCTTCGTTCATGCAGTCAGGAGAAAACAGTACAAACAATGGCTGACTTCTTATCAGAAACAATGGAGGCCAGAAGACAATGGAACCATATATTTGAAGTATTGAATGAAAAGCCATCAACCCAAAATTCCCTACCCATCAAATTAAGAGATAAGAACAATTCCTTCAAAGACATAATTTACCCACTCTGACACTTAGAAGACAAAATAAAATATGAATAGCCCTACATGTTTCAAGTGACAGAATGTGGTCCCCTGGAGAAGGGAATGGCACACCACTTCAGTATTCTTGCCTTGAGAACTCCATGAACTGTATGAAAAGGCAAAAAGATAGGACACTGAAAGAGGAACTCCCCAGGTCATTAGGTGCCCAATATGCTACTGGAGATCAGTGGAGAAATAACTCCAGAAAGAATGAAGAGATGGAGCCAAAGCAAAGACAACACCCAGTTGTGGATGTGATTGGTGATGGAAGTAAAGTCTGATGCTGTAAAGAGCAATATTGCATAGGAACCTGGAATGTCAAGTCCATGAATCGAGGCAAATTGCAGGTAATCAAACAGAAGATGGCAAGAGTGAACGTCAACATTCTAGGAATCAGCGAACTAAGATGGACTGGAATGGGTGAATTTAACTCAGATGACCATTGTATCTACTACTGTGGGCAGGAATCCCTCAGAAGAAATGGAGTAGAACTTTTGTTTTATAGTCAACAAGAGAGTCCGAAATGCAGTACTTGGATGCAATCTCAGAAACAACAGAATTATCTCTCTTCATTTCCAAGGCAAACCATTCAATGTCACGGTGATCCAAGCCTATGCCCTGACCAGCAATGCTGAAGAAGCTGAAGTTGAATGGTTCTATGAAGACTTACAAAACCTTTTAAAACTAACACCCAAAAAAGATGTCCTTTTCATTATAGGGGACTGGAATGCAAAAGTAGGAAGTCAAGAAACACCTGGAGTAACAGGCAAACTTGGCCTTGGAATGCAGAATGAAGCAGGGCAAAGACTAATAGAGTTTTGCCAAGAAAATGCACTGGTCATAGCAAACACCCTCTTCCAACAACACAAGAGAAGACCCTACACATGGACATCACCAGATGGTCAACACCGAAATCAGATTGATTATGTTCTTTGCAGCCAAAGATGGAGAAGCTCTATACAGTCAACAAAAACAAGATCAGGAGCTGACTGTGGCTCAGATCATGAACTCCTTATTGCCAAATTCAGACTTAAATTGAAGAAAGTAGGGAAAACCACTAGACCATTCAGGTATGACCTAAATCAAATCCCTTATGA